>CM035817.1:34427583-34945083 GCA_020458035.1 Magallana ariakensis
CAAGAATTCAAACTTAAGAGTCTACATGAATACTCTTCTGAGATTTGGAATGTCATTATCCATCCAGTTTCGAGTGTTATTTGTGTATGTAAGATGAAGCAAATGCGACCAAACACAATACATACAAGATGCAATAATCGCACGTGATACTAGTACACATAAGTAACCAAAGAGCTTGACTTTATTTCAGTCTCTGAAGCCTGACATGGATTACGTCATCACACAGAGCCCTCTACCGGCCACAATTGTTGACCTCTGGCGTCTTGTTTATGACCATGACATTGACGTCATTGTGTCACTCAACTCACCTGTTGACGAGAGAGAGGTAAAGTACAGTCAAGAGATAAACAGACGAATGTTCTCGTGTCCTGTCCTTTTGCAGTTAAAAAGCATATAAGAACTCCAACCCTCCCCTCTCCATCCCAATATAACTTGTTATCAATTCATAGTTTAATCATCATTAATGGGTTATGGTTTTATATAAGATCAATTGAGTGATAATGGAAGTCATAATATGTAACTTGTATTCAACCTACTGCCACTCTATAGAATCACATGTTGTAATTCGAAATAAACATTGCCTGTTTGGGCACAATAATGTTTGATCTTGATCAGGTTACGTCCCGAAAACATAAAATCATACAGATATTTAAAAAATTATTTCAAAAGTTTTCAAATTCTAGAAGTCGGCGACTTGGTGGCCGTGTGATGGCGACACGGCATGTTACGGGCCTCTTTACGTAAGGACGGCATCCACCGAGCAGCAGAACCAGGGCTGTGTGTCCAGGTTTATACAGATATTTAAAAAGGTAAGCTCATCACAAAATCTCAATCTCTCCCTTTCTGTTCCTCTCTCTCTATCTCTCTCTCTTTCTCTCTCTCGTTTCCATCGCACGGTTAATGTTATGTTGAATACAAAACAACTCCCAAAGCACCCGTATCATAAATTGATGAGTGCATGAGGTCACAAGATTTTACAATGACCTATTGGCTAATCTGTTTAATCATTAATAAATATGGTATAACGATATCTCTATATCATTCAATAGCTTCAAGATGAGTATACCTAATAATAACAATGGTTGCAAGTCAAGCTTCAAGCTGTCAAAAGTATCCCCCACTTACTTTCTAATAAAATTGTTTTATGCTTTTATATTTTTTTGTACAAGAAAGTTTTTTATGTAAACTAATTATGATCAGAATTATCTGAAAAACAACTTTGTTATTATCATTCAGAGAGGAAGGAATTTAAAACATTCTGATTATCAGAATAAAATAATTTTAATCTCGAAAACTGAATCCTTTTCAAACGAGTAGTGATATTTCTAACTAGGGATGATGCATAAAATATGTATTCATCTCGGTGAGCAGACGTTGTGGTTGGAGAGAAATTGATAAGTGGAGGTTAGGGCAAGATCAAAAAGTCAACGTCTTACAAAAACTGAATTCAGATAGTTTTCTTCAAGACCCTTCTCAAAACTTAATATTTTTGTTGAATTATCAGGTACTATAAATAGCCTTAATTTCTTTTATTTATTGGTATTTTTTTTTTTTGCCAATAATGTATATAGATCAATGTAAATTGTACACGTCTCTCTCTCTCTCTCTCTCTCTCTCTCTCTCTCTCTCTCTCAACATTTGTTTTATTATACTCAAGGGGTCGGATGAAACAAGAGGTTTAACGTCCTTCCACTTAAGCGGTTGGCCGGAGGAGCGAGAAACTCCAAAAACTTTCCAGACGACCCTGTCAGTCGTCCGGGAAGTTCAGCAGACGATAACGTCCACCAGTCGTATCTTGGTCATGTGCAAGTAAGTGTAGTCTGCTGACTCATTCCTTCCGGTTTTACGAATTTGATTTTTTTAACCTTATTTTTCATCAAAATATGTAACTGTAGCTTTGTAAATCGAAAAATCATCGATAATTAATGACAGATGGGATGACAAACAATATTTGAGACCGAAATATTACTGACATCAAAGTGTTATTCAATACAAAATTGAGGAATTGCAGTAAAATACGACAGTTTTATTTTGGTATTGACCTAGCATGGAGTACTATCTGTGATTATTATAATGATAAGTTTCTAAAAGTACGATATCAGTGTTTTGGGAACAGTGAATTCGATGAGGTAAATACACTGACGTCAAAATCAAGGGATAATATGCTTACCGGGAGCAAACACAACCAACATGAAATATAAATATTTTCAATAAAAGACAATTTGGTCACGATATTGAATTAAATGGGGCATCTCGATTGATTTCTTACTGTCAATTTAATTTCTTTCAATTAATTCTAGGGATGGTGCCAAATGCAGCGGTTTGTATTGCGCGCTTAGTCTTATCCTGGATCGGATCAAATTGGAGGATCAAGTTGACGTATTCCATACCGTCCGAAAACTTCAAATCCGTCGTCCACAATTTATACAAAGCATAGTAAGTAAATACCCCCTACCCAAACTTCATGAATTTATTCTTTTAAGAGAACTCATTAAAGCACATAACATTTGCATTTTTAATATTTTCAGGAACAATATAGCTGGTTATATGATGCCGTGGCGGAACATTTAAATACAGCCGTATACGGAAACCTCTGATTATAGGGTCCAACCTCCTGTCAATATCGTCAATTATCTACACTTTTCGATCGGCCATTGAGAACTGTATGGTTTTTTTTTGTTGCATCTCAGCTGCTGAATCTATTACCTGCAGCGTCGACCAAGTTACATAATCGAACTTCAACGCCAGTGATGATTACCTGATAGCGAAATGACAATCTGTTGCTCAGCAAATAAATTACGTCCGTGACTTTTCATAAAAAAAAAATCTCCACAAAATACATCTAGGTGCGCCTCAATGATGGAAAGGTTGTCGTATTTCTACCTACAAATTGTCAACTTCAATAGTATTTATATGATGATTTGTTTTATTTACTTTATTTGACATTGTATTTTTTTTATTAATAAAATTATTTTTACATTTTCCCATTATGGAGAATTGTCCATCCTGAACACAGTAAGTGGTTAAATCACATTCACAAACATCCAAGTCTCAGCTTCTGTCGCCTGATTTTGTTTGTAGCGAACGATTTATCAATCGCGTCTGGCCGAAATTTCTTTACAGCGGTGAAAAACAGGAAAGTATTTGGTCAGAATCAATCCATCTAAGAAAGAGTTTCTCCTATGGATTTACTGAGGAATGGTTCACCAACTCCCTTGTTGTAAGATTGTTGGTTAAACTCACCCTGCTTCACCCGCGATATCTCCTCAATATCTCCTACACCGGGCACTTTGGAGCTTATTTGCTTTTTTTGTAAGCACAGGTGAACTTTAGTGAACTGAATTATTCTGGTGAATAGAGTTTTACGAAACAAAATATACACCCAGGGGTCCATGATTTGATTGAATGAAGCCATTCGAATGAATATCAAATCTCGAATAACGTCTTTCTCTTTGAGGCCTGTCTGTATAAGAAAGACTCGAATCTGGAAAGAAAATAAACAACAAAATTATAACAACGCTTTTAAAACTTACTTCATACGTTTGTTTGTTTAACTTATGTAATTTTCGTGAGGTTTTTATTTTTGCGCCCTATTATCTTCAGTATTTATCTCTTTGAATTGAGGGAGTGACAACAATCGAACTTTCATAGTATATCATGCATTTATCTCACATCGGAAATGGCCGTAAGAGGACTGGATGGTCATGGTCATTTTAAGACTACATTTTGTACATACTAGCACAGGCGCTTGTTTCATACAGGAGGTCTATTAACTATACACAATAACACGTTATTGTGCATAGTTACATGTAATAGACCTCCTGTATGAAACAAGCGCCTGTGCATACTAGTATCAATCTCATTTAGACGAAGAGCTTTGTTAATATTCAAACTTTTAACCTAAAATTTGGATATTTTCTTTACTTATTTTAGTTTATAGCTTCAAAAATTGTTGTAATGCTTTAATGTATATTTGGCGGGTATATATAATTTGTTGAGCATCCAACCATCCTTAATATAAAATACAAAATTATAATCGCTTATAAATTCATTGTTTCTTTTTCCGCGTTTGAAAAGACGGTCGTAAATAATGGAAGAAAAACTTCATCAAATCATTACAAATAAATGTGTAATTTAAGCGAAGTGCGGAATGAGGAAGTTTAAAATTCATTACTATAGATTCACGCAAATGACATACTCCCGTATTCACTGATTAACCACTGACATTGACATTGTGTTGGATTACATTTTTTTTAAATTTGAAGTAAAAGTCATTCAGGGAGGGGAGGGAGTAATGGGTCTATGCATGCAAAGATGTTTATCTGATACTCTCTTTACAATTGAAAAGCTGGAACAATGTGATACATGAATTTCTCACCATGAGTGGCGCCCAGCACACACTGACTATGGTCATAATCCCGATTAAAAACACCACCATCTGAATCTCGCAGGCTTTCCGGTGTAGAGACAAGACAGTTCGGAGGACCACAAAGTTGAGTATGATTATCACAGTGAGCGCACTAAGTCCCAATAAACTGTAGAGGTAGGCGAATAATTTCACCCGGAAGATGGTCCCGTAATAATCGAAAAAGCACCAGGTCCCCGGGAAATGGTGGACGTTGTCCCCTACCCCGATGAGAGGGAGACAGGCCATCAGAAGGGCTGTGGTTAGCAATATTGGGAACACGTATTTCACCCGGGCCGGGTTCACATGGGCGCTATAGAAATAAGGTTTATTTAGTGCAAGATATCGGTCCATGGCCATAGCGGCCAGAATGAATATGGTTGCAAGTCCTGCAAATATCATCATAAAAGAAGCATAGTTGCATAGCGGCTGTCCGCCTTGCCACTTTAGACCATTAGCGTACACTAACAGAATAACGGGCGAGGTAGCGCACGTCCCAAATAGATCGGTGATGGCCAGTGCTCCAACAAGGCGGTAAAACACGGATTGTTTCTGTTGTTTGCGGGAACTGTAAAGCACCACCAGGGCCAGACTGTTCCCCAGGACCCCTGCCGCGAACATGACGGAGGGGACGGCCATGGAGACTATCCTACTGACGGACACATTGCTCCGTGGCTCCAGGAAATCCGTCAGGTTACCGGCATTCATCTTGAGGTGATGTTTTTATTTGACTCGGCTAATCAGTCAATATCTTTGCCACCATCTACAAAAGACCACAGGATATGCTGTACTTGTATATACTCTAAGTATCTATATATAAATCCTATCAAGGTTTTCCATAAGTCAAAGGATATCCTGAATTTAGCAGTCAGCTATGGGGTCTTTCCTGTGTCCGAGCACTAGCTTTCGTTGTTTGTTGTTTTTTCTTTCGCGATCTGATTTTATAACCGACATGCTTTCGAGGACGTATCCGCCCTTTCTAACACCTGGTCTATTGTGTTTCCTGCTGTAGAGATTTAATAGTTCTTATACCGGTATTTTATTCATTTAATCAGATCCTAAGAGAATTATGAGATTAACAGATAAAAATTAAAAAAAGCATTATGGTTACAACGTTGACTATAATATCTGGCATTGTTAGTTCACTACTGTGTAAGGCTCTACACTTAGTTTACATAAGACCCATGTAATTTTTAAGACGTTATAAGGAAAAGCGAGCTGTAGGACACCACCGGCTTATCTTTTAACTGTTGTTTATTTACAAAACAAATAAACATGCTGCTTGAACCTGCCCGAACACTGCTTTCATGTAGAATGATCTGTTATTTTTCCTTGTTTGAATTGTTTCAATCGTATGAAGAATACAACTTAATAGTATTGTTTCTCTCTCTCTCTCTCTCTCTCTCTCTCTCTCTCTCTCTCTCTCTCTCTCTCTCTCTCTCTCTCTCTTATGTTTCTATTCTTCTCTATTCATCTTAGTTAAGTATACGAGTTGAAAAAGAAATTTGAGGTAAGCTAGTACGATTCACTTTCCCCAAATTATGCCTGAATCAACCACAAATCTAGAAGTTTTGTTCGACGAAATTCATGGCGTTTATCAAAAAATTATTGGTATCCATTTAAAAAAATATTGAAATCGATATATTTCGTCTGTCCGCTTGACCTATTTTAATAAATAGGTTTCCTTGATAACAGTCGAACAACCTTTTAGCATGGTCATTTTTGGTTTTTAATTATTTTATAGAGTATACCCATTGAAGAGGGGAAAGGTTGAGGAACATAGCCGTAGCTAATTGATATCGTATGCGAAATACAAAATTTGCATGCTCTAAATCGAGTTCTTTTTATTGGGGGTTTTACACCAGATTACTTTGGACAACCATCTAAGTTTTCAAAACACATTCATTTGGGTTTTTTTTCATAAAAAGAGGGGGAATTTTTGCTTTATAGTTCATCATATGATATTTTAGTCATTTTTTAAACATATTTTCTACCCTGTTAATTTAATTTGCCTTCAAACTAACTGATGTGAAAAATACACTCTCTTAAAAAAATCTTTGAATGTATAAATGCCTCGTCGGTCTTTTTTACTACGCATACAGAAATCGAAAAATTGTGGTAGTTTGAATCAATTCAACCCTTTTACATTTATTTTCAATCAACAAGTTACCATGAGGGAAAAAAATTAAGAGAGAGAGAGAGAGAGAGAGAGACAGAGAGAGAGAGAGAGAGAGAATTACCTTAGAGGATTAAAGTGAGCTAGCTCCTTCCCTCTCATTATCCTTGACTGCCACTAAAACGATGTCGTACGTATAGATTTATTTTATCAGAAGTCCAGGCGATCGACCCTACTACACCCCGTGGTCCCCGCTGTACGGAGAGCGGAATTAGAGCTGTAACAATATTGTATCCACAGTCACTCTACCATAACCTCACCGCGTCTCCCCGGAGTAACTTCCACGTGAGGCAAATCACACAGCGCGGATTCGTTGTTTACAAATCATGCAAAACCTCATCGGTATACACACATATTTAATCGACTTGAAGAGCTTTCATTTGTAGGCTGTCGTTTATTTTGTCTTTAATTAATTACTAGGATATGATTAATTTCCATACCCACGCAAAATGAGGTTTTCCTGATAAAGTATTTAATCATTTTACCGTTTAGCTGAAGAGGAGGGGGGGGGGTAATCTCAGACTCTGTGCACCTTTGAGGTATTTGTACCAGCGATTGATCGAAAAACTTATAACAGTTGTTTGTCTGTACTATAAATTTTTTTGTACTATAAATGTGTTTGTTTGTACCATAAATCGAATTCTTACTGACATTTTGAGTGACATTGACTATTTGTTTACTTTTGACATAATTGTTTTAATTAGATTAACTCTGCCAAATGCTAACTCAAATTAATTAGATCACTTTGAGCTTACCCCATAACATACCGGTATATCACTTAAGCTAAAAATATTGTACATCGGTTAAATTGTGCATGTAAGATCGCACGAGCTTGAAAAATGGTATTTTGAGATCATCTTTCATGAATTGATGCAAAAACGCATGTACAAACTTGGTTGTACATGTACAAAAGACCAAAACAATTAAATATTACACACGTACAAACTCTTTTTATTAGCATATTTGTTGAAAATTTTTGATTTTGTTAAAGAAAAATTTTGATTTAGGTTCTTTCCAATGACTTAATGCAAACCTTCGAAAAAACTTAAAAGTTAGCAAGAAGATCGTCAAATAAATGTTTTCATTGTATGAACAAATTATTTCATGCTACTTGTAAAACACTAAACGCGCTATATCTTTACGAGAGCACATATAATAAATAAATTGGAAGTTTGTGCCAACGTCTACTAAAAATATTAAAATTCATGACCCCTAGAGTTTGGGTTCTAATGCTAAGATCGGGTATCTGTACCTATAGATGAAATGTCTTCGTTTTTCAAAAATCCCCATTCTGCTTTGGGCATCTAGCATATGACGAGCAATGAGGCTTCTACAAAAATTGTGAAATTCATGATCAAGGGTCAGTGGTGTGAGTGCTAGATTGGGGCTTAATTGGTCATATTATCATGAATTGCTTGAATTCGTATATATATAAAACCGAGTTTAGAGTAATGGCAGGCAGTTTTCTTTAGATCTAAATGATACAGAGGATGGAGATCGGAAAAGCACCTATGGGGTCATCCTATCCACTAACATTCTTAAATAAGCCCAATTTTATGAAAACACTACTTGAGATCTCAACAGCGCCTTTAAGCTGTATGTTTGTATACATAGGTTTGTCCTTGTTGGATGTATATCAAGATAGTGTTCCAGCTTCCCATTGTCAATCCTCGTCCCTTCACTTCACCTGATCAATAGATCGATCACAATAACTCGATCTTAGTAAAAAAAACAAGGCTTAACTCGTGCAAATTCAAAATCAATTTTAAAAATTGTAAATGTTGATTGATTCAGTTTATAATTAATAATCAATTCGATAGCCGTGAAAACTTTAAGTTTTTTTTGGTCATTTTATATCTAATTTTAAAAATTCAAGAATTATTCAGAAAAATATGTAAATATTTTGAAATCCGAATCTATGGAGGATCAGAATGCTTAATGAATTATGTACACGAAGTACAAAGCTATCAATTGATACTTTTCCAGGAACATAAGATAAATTTACCATTTATTTTTTTCAATTGTCAACATTTCATTAGCGTGTTTGTTACCCGAGTTGGTTGTCTATCATTAGTACTATTTGAATTTGATATTTTTGCTCAGGGTGATTAGGAAACTGAGCTCATTGCAATAAACCCTTAACCATGGCGGAAATCGTGAGGTGAAACTCCATTAATGCCGGGGGAAAGAGCGGTTTGTTTACAGGGTAAACGTTCGAGGAAAAATAGAAGTAAAAAATAAAATACTCCGATGACAATAATTTAACAAAAAAAAAAATAAATAAATAAAAGAATTTGGAGAACATTGATAACTACCGTCAATACCTTTGATTGTTTTCCTGTATAAACGTATATAAATGCTTTCATGTCTAAAAACCCGCTAATAATAAAAACACCTACATACAGAGCCAGAATTCCATGAACAAAAATCTTATTTGATTTTTTAATACCGAATATGAGACATGCCGTGTACTATAATGGTGTAGACTAATTGGATTTCTGTTTCTACGATATTGTTTTTTTTTCTGCTCTAAAAAAAAAATTAAAAGATACAACATTTTCTTTTTAGCTCACCTAAGCTGAAAGCTCAAGTGAGCTTTTCTTATCAAAATTTGTCCGTTGTCTGTCGTCGTTGTCGTTGGCGTTGTCGTTGTTGTAAACTTTTCACATTTTCATCTTCTTCTCCAGAACCAATGGGCAGATTTCAACCAAACTTGGCACAAAGCATCACTGGGTGAAGGGGATTCAAGTTTGTTCAAATGAAGGGCCACACCCTCTTTAAAGGATAGATAATTTAGAATTATTGAAAATTTGTAGGTATTTTTCAAAAAACTTCTTCTCAAAAACTATTATGCCAGAAAAGCTGTAACTTGTATGGAAGCATCCTCAGGTAGTGTAGATTCAAGTTTGTTCAAATCATGGTCACCAGGGGTAGGGTGGGGCCACATTTTTACATAGGAATATATAGAGAAAATCTTTAAAAATCTTCTTCTTAAAAACTATTAGGCCAGAAAAGCTCCAATTTGAGCGGAAGCATCCTCAGATAGTGTAGATTCAAGTTTGTTTAAATCATGGTCCCTGGGGGTATGGCGGGGCCACAATAGGGGGATGAATTTTTACATAGGAAAATATAGAGAAAATCTTTAAAAATATTCTGGGAAAGTTTTCAGTCCAAAAAGCAGTAACTTGTGTGAAAGCACGGGTTGTGCAGATTAAAGTTTGATCAAACCATGATTCCCTAGAGAAAAGTGGGGCCAGAAAGTGGGTGGGGGGGGGGGGGGTTAATATAGGAATAGAGAAAAATCTTCTTACAGGTACAACAACAAAAGGGGCTTGGTATTTACCATAAAAATATGTGGATAAAAATCGGCAGATATTTTAAATTTTTTTTAGCAATATCTACTGTACTTAGTTGTCAAGATATTTTGATTTTGATACTGTAGTGCTAATTTGATCAGAGTTAAGACTATTGTTCCTCAGGTGAGCAATGTGGCCCCTGGGCCTCTTGTTAAAAATCAGTTGTCTGGCTTTTACCTGAAACCATCTCTAATGAAATAATAAAGAAGTGTGCCACTGAGGATCGGCAATAAAAACACGGCCGTGGCGCACTCTTTTGCAGCTGAGGTGAAAGGTACACGTTTTGCAGTATCAGACTATAATTATCATTTCGAACAAGTTAGGGAGAGTAGTTCTATAGGAAAGCAATAGAATAACCTCGAGGACAAACATCGAGTAAAAATGTAAAAACAATTTTAAAAAAATTTAAGCAATAAAATACTTTCTTTTAGGTGCTTCATTCGGGTGTGAAGGGTAGCTAACACATTGCAGATAAAAATCATCATTATTGTCGATCAGTCAGAACGTTACGCAGAAGGAACACACGGTAACTACAACTACTTGAAAGTCTAAGAACAGCCCGTGTGCAAGTCTGTGCATCCAAAACGTTCTTCTCTGTGTCCGTCCAGTGAGGATTAATGTCAATAACCACTACATGTACGGTCATATCTTCCCATTTGTGACCACTGAGGTTGAAATGTTCGAAATCGTCGGACTCTTTGATTTTTTGGTCTTTATGGTAGAACGGTGGTTGCTTTTGTGGATGTCAATATATTACTTTGAGCAAACATTAAAGCTGATTAGATAAATGCAATTGTCTGTGTGACAAGACGTGTTATTTACTATTTTGTAGGTGCGACCCATAATGGAACTAGTAAATCTGTCCGAGTCAGTGATGTACTTGCACAAGTTTTCGTTAGTATAAAGAATGGAAAGATTCTTTCTTAGTTCTTGGACGGGGTACTACTATTGTCTTTATTCTTTCTATTGCAAAAGGGTTCCCTGTCTTTTGTAATTATTTCATAAATGCCTTTTGCACTGCGTAGGCTTCGTACCTCACACAGTGGCGTCGGAAGCAACTTGAAAGTGGGGGGGGGGGGGGGGGCTAGACTTATCAAAAATCTTGACAAGCAAAAAAAATCTTTGGTATGTATAAGTTTGCAAAAAAAGACCCCCCCCCCCAGCCCCCCGGTTCCGACGCCTATGCCAGCCCCCCCCCCCCCCCCCCAGCCCCCCGGTTCCGACGCCTATGCCACGGATGAGATAAGATTTTCATATCTTGCTCTGTTCTTCAGAGGACAAATTCGTCAAGTTTGGGAGGTATGGGGAGGGTAGCAGCTTGACGTTTTATGGTAGATATGAGAGTCGGCGGGTTTAATATGGATCAAGGTTGAGCATTATGTTGTCATCTTCAAGATATTATATTTATTTTCTGTAGTTTAATTTTTGCCAAACTCTTTTGGTCCTCTTAACTCTGACATAAAAAAAAACCAAAAACTTTGTTAAAAAATTGATCGTCGTTTCAAACGTGAGCCATTTGATTCATTTGCCTCCATTGCGTTATGGCCGTGAAAAATATTAAAAATGTTAAAATGTCCTGAAAAAATGCAAGTACCGACCCTAAGGAAGATATCTACATGTCGGATATACGTTTATCTTTCTCCATGTTTCGTTCAACTCTTATAATCAAAGTTAAAAGGAAATTATAATCCGTAAAACTATCTACTCTTCATTTTGTCTCTTTAGTTTTAATAAATTCAATGTAATAACTTGTAACATGACTTGCGCAATGATAGCTAATAAGCTTGAAATCATGAATAATCACAATTCTCTAAAAATAACATTCCAAATCGTGTTTATAAACCAAGAAGGATATAAATTAAAATGAATATCCGCCTGTTTAAAAAACCAGGTCAGTAATGAGTTCCCTATTTAAACAGAAGGGACTTGTCAAGAGTTGGAACGATTTAACGTCCCGTTATTACGTGACGGCGTGCTTCGACACCATTAGGACGTATATCATTTCTCGTGGGCTGTTACAATGAAACAGTTTCTGTATAAATGTTGTATTGACATACAATATTATTTACATAATTAAAACATCTCTTTCGTTAAATTTCACAGATTTGGCACGCAATGTAATCCAGTGGCGTCGGAAGCAAATTAAAAGTGGGGGGGGGGGGGGGCTAGACTTATCAAAAATCTTGACGCCTATGTAATCTGATCACGATGCTCATGAAAAAAGTTTGACAATATTAACAGAAATTTGAATTTCGAACCAAATTCAGTTTTTCATGATGCGGTTGGTGCATGTATCAAAAAGGCAATTTTCCCGTCTGTTTGACAGCACCATTAACATGATTAATTCATTAATATGGACGTCAAAGATGACGAGATCACTTTCTTTGAAATGCATTCTTTTAAAAATGCATCTGGAAAACTTCCATCAAAGTAATGTGAAAAGTAGCCAAGACATGGCCTGGATAAAGAAAAGATAGCAATGTATGCACATATGTATTGGTAGATTTAATAAGGATAATTTGCCCGATAAAGAAAAGATAGTAATGTGTGCACAGATGTATTGGTAGATTTAATAAGGATAATTTAAAATAAATATATATCAATTATATATACAAAACAATAGCATCTTAAAGATACAAGTAACTTCCCTTAATGTTTTTCCTAGTGATCTTCTCAGCATACACACAGTTACGCATGATAATATACAATCTTATAATTGCATATCTGGTAGAAAACCAATACATTGATCTCTTCAGTCTCTCTAATCCAATAGTTCAAAGGTCTCTCATATGAAATGACTTTTAAGTCTAAAATGACTGTAATTCAATGGAATCCAATGATTACAACACAAATAATAAAGAACACAATAAGTACATGTACATACATCATTCCTATTATTTTTTTACCAAAAATAATGGCTTAAAATGCCAACAATATAAGTTAAGCTTGTCATATGATCAATAGCTGATAAAAGACTTAATTTAACTTTTCTTTGACTCACTCATGCAAGTAAAACTTATTCAAAGGTTATCTCCTCATTAGGTATAAAGTCACAGTGCAGTATTGTTTGAAAATTTTGACTGACTCCAAGTCTATTTTCAGTTTACGATCTTGGAGCCTATTATTTATTCCCAAAATTTTATCCCAGTTCCCAGATTCTGATAAATAACATGTACTCTGTGACTATAATTGCATAGAGAAGTTGAATTAAAAATCGACTCCCAAAGAGGAACTAAATAATTTCCACTTGAAAAAACGAGAGGACAAATATTGGGAATAAATCAATATGGAAACCTAGTAATCTTTTCCTTACAGGTAGATCAATTTCATCAAGTACATGAATATTTTTAAAAAAAAATTTTAAAAAGTTCAAAAGTGGCTCCATTGGGAAGAGGAGTCTAATGATTAATGTATGAATGAATTCAATACAAAATAACACTTAAATAAAAACATGTCAGCATTGACTTATATATGTTTCTTTGATATCCTATAACAAGCACTAAGTCAGTAGTACCGGTATTTACCCTGACAGTACATCTTATAAATGTTGAACAAATTGCAGATATTCAGGAGCATCTTATTTTGATCATTACACATTTTGATCTACAGATATACACAAAAAACAAACAAATCAATCAAAAACAGATAAAATATAAAATACATGTAAATTCATGATCAAAATGCAGTGTTAACAAAGTACAATGTATTATGACAACTCAAGCCTGCTTGGATCAGAAGAACTTTATGTAAAATTTAAATGTGTAGGCGTTGATAAATGTTCTAGTTGAAATGCTGTTGTGTCGCCATTATGCGTAAACATCAATTTCGTAAAAATACAACGATACATAAATTTGTGGCTAATGATTTTATCAATATAATATGTTATTAGTTAATGTATTAGAATGTCAATGAATATTTAATTTTGTGGATTAACTCAACAACGAAATCCATGAAAATTGGTTTTCAACGAAAACTGATGAAACAGTATGCATAAAACATTGTGCCAAGGTTTATTTGCTTAGAGTGACATATGAATCAGAAGGATAAATATCTCTGACATGTGTTTAAATATTTAATTTTACACTTCCAAGAATCATAATAATTTTCTTATTGTTGATTAAATATGTGTACAAGTTACAGGGAATGATTAAATATTTCCTGTTTGCAGGTTAATAAGTGACTGTTTTAAAATGAGACAAAATGGTGTGTCTGAAAATTATGAAAAAAAATTAAAAAAAGAAATGTTCAAGATGTACATGTAAACATGGCACTAAAGGATATGTACTACATGTATAAATAGCATATCTTCAAGTACAGATTGAAAACCCTGTATCTAATATTCTAAAGCTAATTGGTAAATTTTGCCTTGTCCGATTGCATAAATTGAAATGTAAACATCCACATAAGACATATAAAGCTTAGTTTAGTTATATTTTGCATTTGCCATGTCATTTAAAGGTCATATGAAACGATTTTTAACACTATGATTTTCTTTCATAAATATGAAGCTTGGTATAAACGAATGTTAAAATACGTGTAGCAAGATTTTTTTGTCATTGCATTTCTGAGAAATAACCGTGGAAACTCGGCACCTGAAAAAATTCTTCCCCGCTTATCGTTCTTGAATTTGTGGATTTATGACGTCACACAGACCCACCGATGTAAACAATGCAATAAAACTAGTGTAATTTTACAGTGGCAGATTATGAAACCGATATAGTTTCAATAATTTCCTACAGGCATAAAAACCTATTGCAATCTCACAGTACCCATATAATGTAACCTAGAGGTAGACACAATGGTGGGTTCACAGAGGTACACAATTGAATCAACTACAATGTTTTGTAGGAACAAAAATATAATTATAAAATATACATACATAACAAATAGGTAAATTACATTTAATCTAATACTAGTTACCTTAACATATCTAATTTCTCTAGGGAAGTCAGGAGTTGTTCCCCTTGATATATGTATACACACCTTCCTCAATAGTACCATTATAACATATATCTAAATAACTATCACATTGAGGCTAAGGCACACCAAAAAAAAAAAAAAAAGAAAAAAAAAAAGAAATGAAAGACAAGGGAAAATTAACAAGATACAAGGCAAATCTCAACAATGACATAACTATGAATACAAACTCAATGCACACATCAAGTATATACTCAGCAACTCTTATATAATACATGTATATCTTGACTTAAAAGCCAGCACATCTATTTTTACAAAACAAATGTATTATGTAACATATTGTCATCTGATTGCAATTTCCCATACACCAAAGGTTACTGTAAAATGTAAACAAGACATACATATACTAAATCCAAACATATGACAAAATCAAGTTCAATATGGTACAATAAATCATTATCTAAAACTAAAAACATGCTTAATTTTAAATACTAGTACATGTACTGGAAAGTTTGGACACGAAAAAACATCATTGTAAATGCAGAATTTAATACCGTTACATCATCTGCTATAAGACACTTTATCACACTGTCAATCCGTACTTTGCTTTTGAGTGGCAAGCATGGCTATGTTTATTATTTCCACAGTACACTAAATCTGATACGCATACTGTATATGACTCTACTGAATCACAGGTACCAATGAGTTTTCTGTGTACAAGTACATGTCTATATCTCAGCTCCAGGTTTTATAATTAACTCTGCATGCATGTATGATATCTATTCACTCCCATGCTTTTTCTAGCTATCAAGATCTGACATATGTCCTTCTGCTTTGATCAAACCTACAGATCTTTTAACAAATTGATCAAGTCCGTGGCCGGATCATTTTGAGAACAACAGTGGGGCCATGCCTATTAAACATCCAATGGTTATACCGATTACTCGTCCCTGCAAGATTAAAGCATGTAAAAATCTTTACTATGTGTAGATCCACCATTCTTATAATGTTTTCTACATTTAACTTTATAATTGCATTCAAAAAGTTTCAGAACAAAAGTTTTGAACAATTCAAACAAAATTGATGAAGTGGATTATATTGAACTTGTGGAAATGGAGGAGTAGTAATTAATAATAATATATGCAAGTTTTCAAACAATTGTGCATGTAGCAGTACTCACAGATGCCATAGCAATTTTTGTCTTCCTCATTTCTAGCTGTGTGCTGGTCAGATGAGGCATGTGGATCCCAAATCTTCTGCACACACCCTCCACACGTACAGCAAGCCTACCAATTCATAACATTTCCCACAAAATAAGACACACATATTAAAGCTATATATGTGAATATTATATATTCATATACATGAAAAATATTATATTTATCTATTTCAAAGATGATGATATTAATACATGTCCGTATGTGAAATGATGTTAGGTCTTGCAATGCAATATCTTAGTAAATAACAAAATTCTTGATTACAACACACCATTGGCATTTTTCTGCATAGAGTGTATTATTTTTTATATATATATATATATAAAGAAGACAAAAAATATAAGCACATAAAATAAACCTACCACATTCCACACACATCTGATACTAAATTACCAAGAGCAGCAGCTAAAATACACAAAAAATAGACATAATTCACACAAGTCAAAGAATAGGAACACCATACATTATTCACTTACAGCATTTATTCCTAAGCATACAAAAAACTAAGAGTAAGTAAGACTATATAAAATTATTAATGAATTTAAGCCATTTTGTTTTTAAAAACTTTATTGCATAAATTGACAAAAGTCATACAAAATTCTCACAGGGATAAATACAGTTGAACTTTGACATCTCGGACACTTATATCTCGAATACAATGGATATGTCAAAGTGATTTCTAAGTCCCAACCACTTATTTTTTAAGTATTTTACCTTCGATATCTCGAATACTCTGATATCTCAAAGTTTTTAAACAGTCCAATCTAGTTCGAGATAACGAAGTTCGACTGTATATAAATATCCAAAACATCTTACATCTTTTCGAAACTTTTCCAAACACCTTCCTTAATATTTTAGCATCATCATCCTGCTACTTTTATATCATTTGCAATGCATAATTACCATTGACTATTTGACCAGAAAAAGGGAGGTATTTCAAAGCAAAAATTTTTTTTTCAATCTACTAGTATAGATACTTGAGAATTTAATTTCAAGATATCAAAGACAAGATAAGGACTGGAGAAACTGTGACAGAATATGGTACATGTATTTTTCACACATTGAAATTTTTATGCAAAATAAAAAGTACAGCTTCTTAGGATTACTACCTGCCATTGTAGATATATGAAGTATCTGCCCAAATTCATACTCAATCAGGTCACCCTGGTAGGAAAAAAAATGTGATGTTGGTGTCAACTTGGTGACATAAAAAGTAAATTAATAGTCATCTTAATCTCAACATGTCATGTATCCGAAATCTGATGAAAGGGAGGTAAATTGCTTACTTACAGCTAAAATCATTATACAGTTGTCAAAAAATCCAAATCCTATGAATGGCCAGAACCCACATTGAAATGCTGAAAAAGATTTAAAAAAGAATGATGACAGTATTTGCTAAAATCTTGGTCCCATGCCAATTAACACGAGATCCAACTAAAGGAACACTTATTTCAAGATAATTCTATCTTGTCTATATTGTTCATCCATTTTTTATAATAGAAAAGACACATATTCAATAATATGAAGATTTTAGACACTTTATTATTAAACTAGCAAACAGAAATGACATTACTGGTACATGTATATTGTAAAAAATTCACGGTATATAATTTTGTTAAAACTAAAATAATATGTAGGTTTATGATTTTTTTTTTTGGTCAGATTTAAAATTTTAAGTGGACTGAGGGTATCATTTTTTTCATCCAGAGACAATTCAAAAAACAAATTTTGAATTGTCTCTGGATGAAAAAAATTTGCTCATTGTCATACCTAGGTTTTAAAAAAGTCTTGATTCAAGCCAGGGGTATAAAAGTTATGTATATTATCTCTGATGAATACACAACAGTCTAAACAATGATATAAAGGTTTATATGTCTTAATGACCTGGATTCTTTTATGATTTTATAGATGCCAAAAAAATGAATTTTAAAATTCCACAGATAAATTGCACAGAAATCAACTACTGGTATCTAAAAAACTTTTGGATGATGCTATCGAACAAGTCTAAGTCAAAAATTTAGAAATTTGCACATTACCACATATAGCACTTTATAAATTTCTTGATACACCATAAATTATTTAATATGCATCTAAATTTAATTGACAAAATTTTTTTAAAAAGTTAATGTTTTTCACACTCAGAAAAGCTTAATTCTACATCATTTGAAAATACTCAGAAATAGAGAAGCAGTGGGTGTTTTCCCATTTGCCTGGTGATTACTCAGTCTATGCAGCAACATTAAGGACATGCATGCACACTGAGAGTCTGAGAAAGATAAGAATTTCTCTCAGCTACATGTACATTGAATTAGGGTTTATCTTATGTAAGAGAACTGGGCTGAATTTTTCAGCAAAATACCGGTAGATACAAATGATCACCACATCTTACATTACATTCTAAAATATTGCATCATATCAATGTTTAAATCTTTGTTACATGTAATTTAATTTAAGGTGGAGTGATATATTAATATATTATCATGATTACACTGACTAATTAATGACATATGGTACGCCTAAAAATTACCTGTCACAAGCTGGGCAGTTGAAGGAGGAGTAACATCTGAAGAGAAAAAGAAAAAGTTTTTTAAAATGTAAGTTACAACCACGATAAGTCCAACAATTTCATTTGGGGGGGGGGGGTATGTTATTTCAAACACGTGTCTTTGTTTACATCAGAAACCACGCCCCTTCGCTTACTGACCTTGAGTATTCTCCTTCTCTTCCATCGTTTTCTTGAGTTCGTCGTACAATAGTTGACGTTCAGATGGTAAAAGAGTATAAGCAAAGTCCTTGGCGGTTGCCTCGTCACTGATTTTTCCAAGTACAGGTTTGTGGCTCATGTACACGTGGGATTGTTTATTAGTAATCCAGGTTCGAGCCGATCTCATAATAAAATAATTATTCATCCTAGGCTTACACACAAAACACAGCTTTCCTAAGAGTTTCATCGACATTTTTAGGTTAAAAGAGTCAAATATCACAAAAGATCACTCAAGATGTTTTCTACAAAAAATAGCAAAGTGTCACTCGGATGATGTGCTGTAGATAGATTGTACTGGAGATATGTCGGGTAAAACATGAGAATGCTGGAGAAAACGTACCCAGGAGAAAACGTACCCATTTTCATAAATATTCTTAGAAAAAACAAAAAGATATATACAATAAACATTTGTATCATTTGTTGCTGTTGTTTTTAAATACATAGTCACGTACATAAATTATTAAGACAATAATTTTGTTTAATTAGACAATAATTTGTTACATACACATACACGAACATCGCCTGAGCAGTTTAATTAGTCGACAATTAATCCACCATAAACGAAACCGTTATATAATTAGTTTTTATTGCAATTTCATTTGAAGAACTATAAATGATGAGTATCCCAAGAAGTCGATAGCGCGTTTTACCGTTTACATGTTCTACTGATGTATATAGATTGTAAATAAACGAAATAAACTATATATGTCACCTATATTAGGTGTTTTTGTTTTCATTGCTGAAATGTCTCTAGAATTAACCATACTTTGAAAGTCCCAAAGGTCTAGCAGATTACTTATAACGAACATGGACATTCTATCAACTATTGAAAATTATTTATAAAACTAAGTTGAATATGTTTAGCTCAAATCAAGTCCAAGTCTTTTAAATATTTGTTTGATTCATATATATGAAAATTACAACGAGATGAATTACAACACATTGAACAGTCTGTCTTAGTAAATATATGAAATCCTGATCATAAAATAAATAATCCTAATAAGTCTAGCCCCTACCCCCCCTCCCTCCACTTTCAATTTGCTTCCGATGCACCTGACATGCTCAGGTATTTAATTGATTATCACTATAATTAAAAGGCAATCAGGGGATCTCGCATAGAGATACTCAAATATGTAATGATAACAGTAAATGGAAAACTTAGAAAAAGTAGACTGAGTAAATAAAGTAGTGCAAGGCGCAATGCGCAAATAGTAAAATTTGCCGGATGCCTCATATGGACACAACTGTGATCGGCCGAAGCCGATCACAAAAAAGTATTAAAAACTATTAAGTAGTATATTTATGATTTTCATAGGGTACGTTTTCTCCTGGACAAAACGTACCCGGGTACGTTTTCTCCAGGAGAAAACGTACCCTAGAAATTGGGTACGTTTTCTCCTGGGTACGTTTTTTCCTGGGTACGTTTTCTCCTGATACCAAACATGATTGGCTGTTCGTTCGCCCTAAAACGCGTTCGCTCTTGACGCTGTTGGCCCTAGTTTCCGTTCGCCCTAGGTCCATTCGCTCTTGACACCGTTCGCCCTAAGTCCGTTCGCCTTATTTTTATATAAGATTAATGTATTTATATATTTTTGTACTCTGATCGATTTAAAGATTATTAAGAGATTAATTAATGAAAACAATACCACCCTTTCCTCTTTTACATAATAATCACCAATTGACTGACATGATATGGATATGAAGACTTGTGAATTGATTTATTTAATTCTTTTAATGTTACTACATTTTACATTCTTCTGTAACTATTTTAAATTTCACCTCGTAATATAACCATATTATAATTATGAAATCTCCGTAAACTTAGTATCTCATTTAGAGATCAAAGGATTGTGTTATGTAAATTCTTCAAAAATAGAAAAGGTGATAATCAAGAAAAAACATAGAATATACTAATAATTAATTAAAGTTAAACAAGTTTTAAGTTAAAATTAAATGAAATAACTTATGTGGTTTATTAAAAAACAAGGCGCGAACGAGGTTTTGGGCGAACTATTATTAGGGCGGGCGAACGATAATTAGAGCGAACGGACCTAGGGTGAACGGACTCAGGCGAACTGGTAGATAGGACGAACGAACCAGATACCGGTAAAACATAGATAGGTCGAACAATGGTTTTATCTCGTTTTAATTTTTTTTCCAATCAAACTGTTAATTTACATTGAATTTCCTCTTAATTAAAATATCACAATCTGACAAAATAAACAACAAAGACAATCTCCTTTCGTCTTTAAACACATATACCATGTATACTACTAACTGATTAACATTATATTAAGATTGGAATAAAAAATGTATTGTAGAAATGAATTGGGTCCGCCGTCCTTAAATTACGTCAAAGTCACTAAAATTGCCCAAAATCCTTTCTATGATATCACAATATCTAAAATAAACTATCGTCAAATAGTAATCTGGTGACGTATTCAAACTTGTTAAAATTATCATATTACCTTGTAAAGTTTTTCTAAGTTTGGAATCCTAATTTAGAGCGCTATGAATTAAGCGGCTTGCTTAATCTGAAATAAAAAACGTTATTAATAATCATACAAATGACGGCATTGTAATAATCATAAACTGTGATAAACTGAATTTATGGGGGAAATTAAATATTTGGGTGATTTAAGTTGAAATTAAAGCTTAGAAAACAATTGAAAATATTTTAAAATATGCCGATATTCAAAAAGTTATGTCACATTTATGTTGATTTTTATTGAAAAAATTGTTGATGAATCATACTATGGGAAACATATGACCCCCAATGGGCCATTTTCATTGATCGAATGCAGCATCCAGTTTATTCACAGGGACTCGTTACAAACTTTTTGCAGTCTTACATCCAAAGTCAGTTAAAGTGCCCCAAAATTAAAAAAAAAAAACCCGACTCGGTATGGATATTACATGAAATGTTTAATTTTGATAGAACAATATCTGAACGATCAGAAAACACATATAAGAGCTCTGGGAAATGAGATTGAATATTTTTCAAACATATTCAACAAATCCAGTGTAATTTTAGTAGTGAATTACGTTATTTCCTGGATGCTATACAAAATTTTGAACATTTTTTTTTATTTTAGCATTCAAAATGGTGTTTCAAGTAATAACATTTGATGCAGATGGAGTAAATTTCCAATTAGAAACCATATAGTTCAAAGGAAAATTGACTATAAATTTTAAAATTAGTCAATTTTTACACATAGTAAATTTAAGGTAAAAAGAAAAAAATGGTTTGTTATAAAAACCATTTTTTTTAAAAATTTTTTTTTATTAGACTTACATACTAAACTCAACAAAAACTATGCACATGCTTTCATTTGTATACCTTTTATAAAGAGACTCTAAAGTTTTTGTTATGTTGAAACTCAGAGGAAATATTTTTTTTGAGACTTAGTGAAATAGACTTCTTTGTAACGTAATTCACACTAATTCCTGAGATTGCAAATGAATATGTTTTTCATGATTAAACAGCAGTATTTTCACAAATTAAAGTATGAGAAATTTGAAAAAAGGTTGCAATACATATGCAAATATTTGCATATCCATTGTTCTTTCCCACTATAATCCCATAAAAGGGAACCGCATTTATTATTGCTCTGTCTGTATGCGCAATATTGCCCCAGAGACTCTCAGATAGTGAATTCTCAACAAAAATAAGAAGATTTTTACTCGTATATATAGTGAATATTTCTAATAACAAAAATATGTGGTGTTTAATATAAATTATATAAAGTTTAAAATAAAATACAAGGTATTTTAGTTATATTCATATTTAATTTTAATCAATTACAAATGTTATTCATTATTGTATAATAAAAATGTACCCAAATAAAACGAAAGTGTTTGATTTTTAAATTTACATGTACAAAATTCAACGTACAAGGAAAGATACATGTAACTCTTCCTAACTATAAGGCCTACCATGATTTATGTACATTACTGTTGGCGTACTATGACATCATAAGGTGTGACGTCATATTTCATTATTGATGCAAAAAAATCGTTACGTAATTCACGGCATAAAATGGGACACTCAATTTTGGATTGTAAATTTTTTTTCGGCCAGTAAGGAGAAAATTATAGATAAAAAATGTATTGTCTAACCCTTGATCATTATAATACACATTATTTTGCCTCCTATTTTAATGCTTCTAGATTATTTTTCGTACCTAAATATCACCACTCTTGCTTGTGACATCCAGTTTTGATCAAATTAGGCTTATACATTCTTAATTTTGGTACAGTTAATGGGATTAATACATCGTAATATCTTAATTCATAAGTCAGTCATACCTTGACATTAGATTTAACCCCCCACAACAACTGAAGATTGGGAATTTTGTTTTCAATAAATCGCTTGTGACAGCGAAAATTGGTTTTGGGGCACTTTAACTGACTTTGGATGCTTATTACTATGTGACCACCCCACAGGCACCTGACGTCATATATTTTTCTCATAATAAAAAAAATACTCCGCTAAATATATGACGTCAGGTGCCTGTGGACCACCCCTATATAAAATACATTTATTTATAGTATAACGTCAGGGGTGGAACTTATACATAGTAAGAAAGGCAAAAAAGTTCGTGAAGAGCCCCTGTGGTTTATATGTTGCTATATAGAAACTGCATATGATGAAGACTAACTTTGATTGTGTATCGGCGATTTTCGATGTCATGTCTGAGGTTAAAAATGATTTATACTGAAAATTGTTAACCTATTATAAAGAATTAGTTGTAAAACATGCAAAAAAAAAATAAAAATTTTTTTTTTAACAAAAACTTAACGTTTATCCAATATTTGTCCAGCTTTTTAAAACTGTTATTCATCTTCTTTTTTCTAAAATAAATATCCTTGTAGACAAAATATAAGCTGAAACAGTGAAAACTATTTAAAAATTCCCGCCCGAATAGTACATAAAACCACGTGACTTTCCTTTATAAAAATCATGTGACTTTCAAAATGGTGGACATGAGAAGTGTGTTGTTTTTCTCGTGTTTTCTAACAATTGCGTTTGCAGCAACGACACCTGTCGTTCTTTGGCATGGAATGGGTATGCTTATATTTATTACATTGTCATTCTCCACCTGCTAGATTCAAAATGAATGTTAAGCGTGACGACAACTGATTGTTAATGTTGATACTCGATCAATACAGGGACGTATTTATTAATAACTGTTATATGTCTCTGATCAATATAAATAATTGGTATATAGAGTTAAGAAATGATTGCTGTTTTCAATACTTAATTACAGCCGTTGTTGGGCCTTAAGCATTTGCAACAACAACAAAAAGACAGAAAAACTTGAAGAAGGTGGGGTTTACTCATGTTGACCATACAGTCATTAGCTAATAGATATAAATATATTGAACGCAACAACACTTGTCAGACTTTATCCAGGGCTGCAGGGATAGACATTAACTTTTAAATTCACTTGCTCTTCGGACAAGTGAACTCAAATTTTGAGGCTAATGGTATTCAGCGCATCGGCGCGCCCGCGCGTCCATCTCATCTCTTTTATTCCAAGTAAAATCTTCCGGTAGCAAAACACTCAAATGACGTTGACTTTTCTTTATTCTAAAGCATTATCGCTTACATTAATGTTGAGAAATATCAAGCCCGATAGTTAATAATTACAAATGTACATTATCAAACAGTTTTGAATTAGTTGAAATATAAGCTTTAACGGTAGGCGGTAGAGCTTTCATACATCGCAGATTTAATTATTCTTTAGTGCCATAAACCAATGTTCTTTGTATTTCATTTGTAATTCATGATTTGACCTTGGATTTTGTCTATTTTTACTTTGAGCGGTTAGAGCTTTGGTTTATTTTTCCTAAATTGGATATCACCTCACAGTATTTTTAATCTTTAACATGAAATTGATCCTGAACATAATGAACAGGGTAGAGGGTATAGTATGCGACCGTCCTGTATATGCAATGGAGTCGGAAGCAAAGGAGGGGGGGGGGGGGGGGCTGGACTTATAAAAAATCTTGACAAGCAAAAAATAAAATAATGTATAGCTTTGCAAAACAAGAGGCCCATGGGCCACATCGCTCACCTGAGGAACAATAGGTATGATGAAATCAGAGTAATGGAGTCATGATACAAACTATCTGGACAATGTAGTATAATACATGTAGATCCTGTTTAAATGAAAATCCATTTTCCCCCCTTATTTTTATTATCATTAGTCCCTTTTCTAACAGGGTGATTTTATAGTCATAACACATGTTGAGCATTGCAGTTTTCAAAAAGATCCCAAATAATTGTTTATGTATGGGATATAAACCTACACTGTACATCAACATCTGAACCCCTTGTGAGGCCCAAGAATCATCAAGGGGTCAAAGTCTAAACAATTTTAAACAATCACCTGGCTGATTAGTTTCTGAGAAGAAGATTTTTAAAGATTTACTCTATATATTCCTATGTAAAATTTCAACCCCCCATTGTGGCCCCACTACCCCCGGGGGTCCTGATTTTCACAACTTTGAATCTGCATTACCTGAGGATGATTCCACACAAGTTTCAGCTTTCCTGGCTGATTAGTTTCTGAGAAGAAGATTTTTAAAGATTTACTCTATATATTCCTATGTAAAATTTCAACCCCCCTTTGTGGCCCCACCCTACCCCCAGGGATCATGATTTTCACAACTTTGAATCTACATTACCTGAGGATGATTCCACACAAGTTTTAGCTTTCCATACGTTTTAGTTTCTGAGAAGAAGATTTTTAAAGATTTACTCTATATATTCCTATGTAAAAGTTTGACCACCCATTGTGGCCTAATCCTACCCACCGGGGTCATGATTTTCACAACTTTGAATCTACACTACCTGAGGATGCTTCCACACAAGTTTCAGCTTTTCTGGCTGATTAGTTTCTGAGAAGAAGACTTTTAAAGATTTACTCTGTATATTCCTATGTAAAATTTCAACCCCCCATTGTGGCCCCACCCTACCCCCGGGGGTCCTGATTTTCACAACTTTGAATCTACACTACCTGAGGATGCCTCCACACAAGTTTCAGCTTTTCTGGCTGATTAGTTTCTGAGAAGAAGATTTTTAAAGATTTACTATATATATTCCTATGTAAAATTTCAACCCCTCATTGTGGCCCCACCCTACCCCCGGGGGTCATGATTTTCACAACTACCTGAGGATCCTTCCACACAAGTTTCAGCTTTCCTGGCTGATTAGTTTCTGAGAAGAAGACTTTTAAAGATTTACTCTATATATTCCTATGTAAAATTTCAACCCCCCATTGTGGCCCCACCCTACCCCCGGGGGTCATGATTTTCACAACTTTGAATCTACACTACCTGAGGATGCCTCCACACAAGTTTCAGCTTTTCTGGCTGATTAATTTCTGAGAAGAAGATTTTTAATGATTTACTCTATATATTCCTATGTAAAAATTCGACCCCCCATTGTGGCCCCACCCTACCCACCGGAGTCATGATTTTCACAACTTTGAATCTACACTACCTGAGGATGCTTCCACACAAGTTTCAGCTTTCCTGGCTGATTAGTTTCTGAGAAGAAGACTTTTAAAGATTTACTATATATATTCCTATGTAAAAATTTGACCCCCCATTGTGGCCCCACCTTACCCCCTGGGGTCATGATTTTCACAATTTTAAATCTACACTACCTGAGGATCCTTCCACACAAGTTTCAGCTTTCCTGGCCAAATGGTTCTTGAGAAGAAGATTTTTGAAAATTTCTCAAAAATTCTCAATAATTCCTAATTAACTCCCCTTGAGAAAGGGCGTGGTCCTTAATTTTCACAACTTTGAATCTCCTTTGCCTAAGGGTGCTTTGTGCCAAGTTTGGTTGAAATTGGCCCAGTAGTTCTTGAGAAGATGTCGAAAATGTGAAAAGTTTACGGACAGACAGACAGACAGACAGACAGACGGACAGACAGACAGACGGACGACAGACAAAATGTGATCAGAAAAGCTCACTTGAGCTTTCAGCTCAGGTGAGCTAAAAAGTGGGGAGCTAAGCCCCCCCCGGTTACGACGCCTATGGTATGTAAATTTATAATATGTATAGGTAAGTGATTAAATTGGTGCAAGTTTTGTCCATACTGGCTGTCTTTCATGTGAATAATATGATATTAATAACAAATATATAATTATGTTTACTTACGGCTCCTAAGCGTCGTCCGAAGGTTTATGACAAGAAGGCCCAGGACTTAGGGCACAGATGTCTGACGTTGAAATATTTCTTTTAATAATATGAAAATTCTCTGTTCTATAATAATAATTATTATATCACAGGGACCTATCTCTTTATTGCACGAACTTTATTTTTTAACATCAGTTAGCGGCTTAGCTGCTGTACCTCACTCCCACCCCCCCTCCCCAATGCTCTGGAGATAAAAGAAAGCTGATTTCTAGTGGTATTTAGCATTGTATGAAAATAACATGAAGTTTAATGACAAAAACTTAAAATCGTATCTAATCATACACATCAAACAAACTTAAAACAAAACCGTTTCAGTAGTATCAAAAATATTTTAAGATTTCTTTCTCTCGTTCATTTATCACCTTTATTTCATATACTCAATGTTTCTAATAGTTTTTTATTGAAAAAAAAATAACGTGCCTAATTTAAATCCAACTTATTGATATCAGAATTACCGGTATTTATTATTTTATGCATCAGTCATGTGCCATCGTTGTTCGCTTCTCAATCTGGCAGGGTGAAACATCGTGCCCGATGATAATAAAATCGTATAATCGATAATTTAATTTACAAATAAAATCTGTTGCGCGAGCGTCGACGCGCTGAATACAATTAGCCAATTTTGACTTGCTGAATCTTAAACTAGGTTGCCCGCATTAAGTACGAAGAAAAAACACACTGTAAATCAATTTTATATATATAAACTAATAGTAATATGCCAATAGTGTAATGCTACAGTACATAGACTAGTAGATCTTGATAATCAGATTTCCATTGTGACGTACTTCCTATCGAAATAAACAATAAAATCATACCGGTAATTTTCAAAATATTTTCTTTTCCCAATTTGTCACCTAACAGGATAGCGCAATGGGTTAGAGCATTCACAACGAATATGTAAGTCATGAGTTCAAATTTCGCTGGGGCTTTTATTATATAATTTTTACCTTAATTTCCCAAAAAATTTAAAAGGTATTTTTTGGACAAATACTGTAAAATTAGAAAATTCTAAACCAGTGAATTTGATTATAATGTACATTTATCCCACATGAATATATATCCTATACCACTTTAATTTATAGTTCACTTTTTACCCTATTTATCTTAATATGAGTTTTATTTAGCTTCAGCAGGGTTGCATACAGGTGACCATAATGGCCTAATAGCCTCATTTTGTTAATGCCATGATGGTAAATTTTGGGGAATTGGTAATGCATATTAATAATTCATATAGATGTATCATGATTTTCCAGGTGACAGTTGCTGTAACCCTCTCAGTATGGGTTCCATAAAGGGACTCATTGAAAAACAAGTCAAAGGTGTTTATGTGAAGTCCTTGGAGATTGGCAGTAACATTGTAGAGGTGAGGAAATCTAAGTAAATCATGAAATTGTGGAGGGAAATCATAAATTTTACCATGAAAGGATGATGTGATATAGGACCCCCAGTAAATTGCCAAAAAAAATAAATTTCAGAATTTCTGTTTAATCTTGCATGTACTGTTTAAATCATTGATATGTGTACCCAAATAGTATCACTTTCTTACCCAAGACAAAGCAATCACGTGGGAGATAATGTAGATTCTTTATTCCATGTGAGAGCTTAATTCCTCAATTCAAACGTCTTGCATCATATCTGGAGAATATAAAAACGTGAACGCTTAATTTTTATTATAGTTTCATAATAGTTACATTAGGGATGTCAATGAGTACTCGAGTACTTAACTATCACACGGTCACATCGACTAAATTTCTTAGTCAATTAATTCTAAAAAAGTATTTTAAAAAGTTTGAAACATTTTTTTTTTTTTAATGCACTAGTTTTTTTGGCCACGAGCCCACGACTGAAATTGAAAGCTTTTTTTTTTCTTGGCATTTTTATTAATATGTTTCTAAATCAGTCTGTTTCATTGGTGCCTCTGGTGTATTTTTTTAAGTTACTAACAATATTGGTCTGATCGAATTATTGTTTTCAATAAAAGTACAAGTGCAAGCATGTAATGAAAAGATCGATTAGACGCTTCTTTTAATGTTTACTTAAAAATAAAACAAGAGGCCCATGGGCCACATTGCTCACCTGAGCAACAATAGTCACAATAAAATCAGCTTTACGGAGACATATACAAAATATTTGGACAATGTAGTAGAACAGATTCTGTATCGAAAAGTCGCGTGTATAACACACACTTTTTTCAGCCAAATTTGATCAAAAGTGGGGGGGTGCGTATTGTACATAGGACCAAAATTTTACCCCATTTTTTCAAGCCGTGATTCTTGATACCACGGGAGTAGTGACTGCCGATATAGCGTGTTATGCAAGTTGTATGAGTCTATACTAAATTTACTGCGTCAGAAATACCTCATTCTTAGTTTATTTCCATGTATTGAAATAATTATCCTCTTTCAACACTATTCCTTGCATCAAACAAGTTTAAATATCGCCAGTGTATTCGCCATTACGTAAGCAGCCACCTGTTGACTCGGCGCGTGGTCAATTTTGTTTAACAATTTCCAGTGTCAGAAGCATGAACCTGTCTCGTGTCGGACTTCACAGGGTGTTTTCAAGTGCTTGTAGATTAGCAATAATTTTGATTTTATTTAACTTGATTACTTTATGTCCAGTTATGCAGTTAAACGTTATTGCTTTACATTGACACTGCTAAAAATACATCGATCATTTGTACGACTTGATAATGACGATATACGACATACATACGTTTCTTCACAATGTTTTTTTTTTAACAACAATCAAACAGTTTGACTATAATCTGATAATCAATTAAATCATTTCTCTTGATGTTGTTTTGGTTTATATCTGCAAACATTATTACTTTTAAGCACTAAGCTCGGTTGCCGTTCTTATCTACATAAGATGATCTTCAACTTCTCCGCTGTTGTACTGTACGAAGTGTCAAATGATCCATTTGATACCACTAATGTAAATCATACCACTTTTTAAAGTAAAATTGTAAGAACTTTGACTCTAATATCGCTTGGGCCATGTTCCGATCACGAAATTACAGTGATTGCGCTTGGGTTATTAAATTATCATTTATTTAAACATCGATGATTATTTGGAAAAATGGCGGCCGTCAATTTTCATCGTCTGAGCTATGTTCCGATCACAAAATTACAGAAATTGCGTATGGATTATAAAATTATTATGAAACATCGATAGTTTTGGGGGAAATGGCGGCCGTTAATTTCGCCATTTTTTAGGTGCGTATTATACATAGGACCTGCTGTTTTTTCCCCATTTTTTGATCAACTTTGGAGGGTGCTTATTATACACGATACTTTACGGTATTTAAAAAAAATCTATTTTTTTCCCCTGGATATTATGTTTATCATTGAGCCCTTTCTGTCACATATTTAGCATTACAGTTCTAAGAATTAATTAAGATCTAAATGAAATGGGATATAAACCTATATCAAACTTGTGAAGCCCAAGAATCGTCCAGGGTCCAAAGTCAAAACAATTTTAAAGAATCAACAATATGTCAAAATGCTTGCGTATAAGTAAAACCATATATAACATTTCAGTTTTTCTGAATATAAAATGTTTTCCTTTGTTAAATTGGACCCCCCAATGTGGCCCCACCCTTCTCCTGAAAAATATGATTTTGACGAACTTGAATCTACACTATCTAAGGTTGCTTTCACTAAAGTTGCACATTTTCTAAGAAAATGTTTTTTTTTTTTTTAATATTTTTTTCTATATATTACTATGTGAAAATTTACCACTCTCCATTGTGCCCCCACCCTACCCCCAGGGATCATGATCATGCTTTCAGCTCAGATGAGCTAAAAAATGTGTTTTTTTCATAATCATTTAATTAACTTTAATTTAACTTCAATTGCTGATTAGGCATGGGACAATTTCTTGACATGGAACAAGACGTGTTTGATTTGCTTTAGATAATATGTAGCCCCAGCTTAATTATGTATATATAAGCATCACAAGAAAAAGGGAAAGTAAAGACATTTGCTTACAGATATTTATAGGTAAAATACCTTTTGATTTTATTTTTAATAAAAAACATTAAGTACATATAATTATTATTTTATAACTGTTTTTAAGTTAAATATACCATGTATGTGACAGTAGCATTAATATAATGATTTGAAAAGGACTCACAGTTCCTGAGTACCTGACTATCACTCGACTAAAGCCCATAATTAATCGACTTGTTTGTTTGAGTAAAACTGACATCCTTAGTTTACATCTTTACATCTGTCCAAAACTTATAGTGAGATTTTAAAGTCTGTGAGATGTGCTTCTTGCGATTTTAATAAATATCAATTCCTCAAGTTTTATTTGGAATCTTCAGTATTCATTGTTCTCTATAATAAGGGTACATTGTTTACATCAATTCCCAGAGACATTTAGCTCTGCCCCACATTTGAACGCCTTTAAAATACACAAGCGCCATTAGGTACATTTTTCTCCTTTAGCTGGTCAATGTATTGCTCCTAAATCTATCCTATATGTGAAAAGAGAAAAATTAATGTACCTCACTGCGCTCATATGTAACTTTTTAAAAAAAATGCAGAAGTCCAGCTGGCCTTCCCCATTATAAACTGATGTTGTTTACATAGTGTGAACTCGCTTATCCTTTCATAATGTTATTACTAGTCTGAACCGCGTGTCACATAACATACATTTTGGAAATTTGTTTAATGTGACTAATATATATGCCATAAACATTCATTTATGTCAATATTATTTTTGTAAGTTGTATTTTCAATAGATCTAGTTTTTCCTCAACTGTGGAGATTTTAGCGATTAACAAAGTCATGTGATATTATAAATGAGTCTTGTCAGTCTAAACATATCATGAATTGTCCCATTATTATGGTAGGTCCACCCATTCTATTTATATCTATTCATTGAAATGACAGGGTCACCAACAAGAACGAAATTTGCTGTTAGGGGTCTACAAAATCATTGATATTGGGTAAATCATAGCAATAAAAAATGATCCAAGCTTTTAACAGTAATCAGGATGTGTCATTTTTATTCACTCTATTTTAAAAATTATCAAAAAATTGTTGTGGAATAAGGGGCCGCTGACAGATGTTTAGGGATACCATCCTTTGAAAAACTGACAAATACATGGAAATATATCTTGTAATTTTTTTAATTATGATTTTTAGGACACAGAAAATGGATTCCTGATGAATGTTAACAAACAAATTGATATTGTTTGTGACCAGCTTGCTAAGGACTCCAAACTACAGTCAGGGTACAATGCCATTGGCTTTTCGCAGGGTGGACAGTTTCTGTGAGTACTTAATTCAGGTGATATTTCATAATTTCACGATTAGGAATCTGCATAATCTCTAATACCCTCGACAACTTACCATCTTGTCTAAATCTAAATCATGTACATGTAACAGATAAATGAATTAACTGAAAACGATACTAACCGATTTTCACAGAAAATGTAAATATCCCCCGCTGTCAATAAATTCTGCTCAGTATCATGAAGAGAGTACATGAAATGACATATGTAGAAAGCTTAACCCTGAAGTATATAGCTATTGCTACTGCTTCATAATCATGAACTCTGGTCTCATGCTGAATTATGTTTCACCTAGACTTTCATTAACTGCTGTAATGTTAGTCATCATGTGGCAAAGATTACAAAAAGCACATATGATTCCTAATGTCTTGTACCTTCAGACAAATATCACCCAGGGATATTGCATTAACTTTAGGAGACCATGTAATTATGGTAGATACAATCTTTTTTTTTGTGTTGAAACCAGAGATTACAGTGGTAACCAAAATGATCAGAAAATCAATAGCAGTTCCATTTCTGATGTTCTTGGTGTATAGACTCTGGGGGAAGAGCAATTTTCATTAATCAAAGTTCTGTTTTTAGTTTAGAACAATTCTTCTTAAATTGTCCTCTTTCTAGCAGTTCTGAAACTATTATTGTAACATTAATTGTAAATCATTTAAAATTTGTCTTTGTAATGGAATTTCTCCTATGAGGTTGATAAAAAGGTTTAAGAATTTTTATCGTAATTGTCATATGCATAATGGAACATCTAGCTAATACATGCATCTAAGCATTATTTTTGCTCATTCCAGGAGAGCTATTGCCCAGAAGTGTCCAAATCCTCCCATGCTGAACCTCATTTCTGTGGGAGGCCAGCATCAGGGTAATAAGGAAAAGAAGCAAACATGTTCAGCTTTCAACTGATTAAGTGTACTCAGTAATAAGGAAAAGTTACAAATTTAAATTATATATTTAGCCTATTAGTAATTAAGTGTGCTATTGACTATAAATAGAAGTATATCTTTAAATAACCAGAAACAAATGTGATATATATTATCATCAGGAAACAAGTTTCAGTGGTTTTAATGATAGGGAGCAATTTCTTTTCTACACTAGGAGTGTATGGATTTCCCCGTTGTCCTGGAGATAATAGCACGTTGTGTGACATAGTCAGGAAGCTACTTAATCTCGGAGCTTACAATAGGTTAGTAAGACTGCTCAGTCAATATTACCTCAGTATCTGAATATAATCCCACAAGCCTCGATATGTTTATGTGTGACCATTGATGGTTTACATTGATTTATTTAAGCTCATCAATAAATAAATATATCATCCATAATATGATCATTACCTTGTGCTTTCATTTGTTTTTTCAGCTTTGTTCAAAACAAGTAAGTAAAGCCTATCATTTTACCATAATAAGAAATATTTGGGATACATGTATCAGTGAGAACAGGCAGTTTGGCCAGATTATTCACAGGCACCTGAATTTTTATCAATCAGTCGCTCAATAAGCCAAATATAAAAAAATTCTACCTCCTCTATATATGTATTTATATATAGAGGAGGTAGAATTTTTTTATATTTGGCTTATTGAGCGACTGATTGATAAAAATTCAGGTGCCTGTGGATTATTCAGAACAATCCTTAATCCGAATAATTCAACTGATGATATTGTACATGTACTATCCAATTCTTGTGCTATTCACCAGCATGGACATCTTAGTCTACCAGGTACTAATTAAAATTGGTTCTTCATTTGATCCTGGAGTCGAAGTATTGGATATAATCCTGGAAGCATTTTAAGATCTAATATTAATTACCAGTAGAATGAGGACATACTGCATCTGAATAAATGTGTGAATGTTTACCATTTGGAAAAATTTATTTTAGTCTACAAATTATAGAGTTTTTTGTTTGTTTTCTCAATATATGAATAAAGTGTATTAGAAGGAGAGGTGAGGGAATTATGATATTAATAAAATTTTGTTGTTTGTTAATATTGTTAATGGGGGATAACTCTAGTGAAGAAATGAACAAACATGATTGTTTTGTTAAAAGACTTGGAGAGTTTATAAGTTTTGTTCAATTCACTGCAGTCTTGTTCAAGCTGAATACTGGCATGACCCTCTCCAGGAAGATGAATACAAGTCCAAGAGTGTCTTCCTTGCAGACTTGAACCAGGAAAATGTAAGTCAGCTGTTCCCATATATAAGTAGCTTCAGCTTTAGGCTGATGAACCAGGGCCTATAAGAATGAACATCTATATGTAGTGTTCCCATGTGTACAAATAGATATATATACTATGTAGATATACTGCAAAGTAATTTTGTTGTTGTATATTACACAGAGAAAAAATGCGACCCAGAAAAACAATCTCCTCAAACTGAAAAACTTTGTCTTGGTTAAATTCCTGCAAGACTCAATGGTGGACCCTAGGGACAGTGAGGTGAGTGTAGTTTTGTGGTGTAGTCCAACAACTAGCACTTACAGTCTTTTCACACAGGCACCTGCATCAGATATGTTATATATTTTTCTCATAATAAAATATATATACTCTCTACACAAAGTACAAAAATTGGGTAAAAGGAAATCATAACTTTTGTTTATTTGTTTTGATACATGTATTTCACTTACTGTATATTCAATTATTTTTTATTTCAGTGGTTTGGATTTTACAAACCTGGACAGTCTAAAGATTTATTCACTCTCTTTGAATCACCACTCTACCAAGAGGTAATGATAGATCAATATAAAACACTCGTATAAAAATACCATGCAAAGAGAATACATGTAAAACAGTCTGACTTTTATATCTCCACCAAATACTGTAGATTCCTAATTAAGCCCGAGGAATTAACATCCATGTTAAATTGCAAGAAGCAAATCTCGCGGATTTTAAAATCTCGCTTTCATTTTCAGACAGATGTAAACTAAATGAAACTATGATAACCATTCAGCGTTCACAATTTCATATTCTCGCAATTTGATGTAACGGTTGAATTGCAGAATTAAGTACTCCCTTAAAATAAGGAATCTACAGTAAATAGATTTATTTTTATCCCTATTTCTCACAGGACTGGCTCGGACTAAAAGTGATGAACAGTACTGGTCGTCTTCACTTCCTGGCGTCTCCTGGTGACCATCTACAGTTCACCGAGCAGTGGTTCATTGACAACATCGTCTCCAAGTACTTGAAGGGTTAGAGCTCCTGGCAGCTCTAATACACCACCAGGATATTAACTGGGAAAACATGCATATCACCCAGATTGTCTTTTCATATAATTACTCTTTAATAATGCACAAGTTATAATTATAAACTTGATTTATTATTTCATGAAACAAAATTAACTACTTATGTGTTCTTGTGGTTATCTATTATAAAAATTCAATTTGTTTGTAAATAAGATATGCTGTGATAAATTCATTCTAATGTACATTTATATATGTATGTTTCTCATTTGGATTTTTTTTATAATATTTAATCATCATTAACGGTATGTAATTTTGTTGTGCATTGCAATACACCAATACCCCATGCTTCAAGAAGTATGGTGGATATGCAGTATAAATTGTATTTTATTCTGTGTTGAATATGCTAATAGCTGTTTCAGAATTATTTTGACTAGATGTATCACTTGAACTTACCCAGTAATGAATGATGTTCTGTAAAAAATAGTTCTTGAACTGTCTGATAAATAGTGGGTCTAAAATGACAGTGAGCCTTCTAACTTACAAATTTGATTCTTTGATACAGTAGTTGGTTATTATTTAGTATTGTGTGTCTGTTGTAAGATTCATATGTCTGTTGATCACTTGTCCCATTTACTTTTCAAATAAACTATTTTTGTACACAATTATTGTGCTATCACAAAACCTGAAGTTTGGAAACAACTGAATGTGTCATGTCATATTCTTTTTATTTTGGGTGTAAACTCATGTTTACATTCTACATGTACATTTGGTAAGCTATCACAATAAAAATCTTAATAATGTACATTAATATCGATGCCTACAATAATACTGAAGAAGTTCTAATATAAAGCAAACAAACCTACTGTAATTCGTAAAATCAAATTTATAATCATAGTACAAATACCCTTGTCGATGTAAAATTCGATGTACAAGTTTTTTTGTCAAATTGCGCTACATATTAGAAAATATTCAGTGATAACTCCAGTATGTACAGAACAGAGTCAGTAGTATTAGGACAGGAGTTGAGGTAAGAGGTGTGGCTGTTGTATAGATACACATAAGATCTTTGTCATACAGCTTGGGACACTTTCCTTCCTCTGCTAGAGTTTTACTGGACTTTGAAGCCTGATTGCATGTGCCATTGATGATACGATATGCTCCTGAGTTTACAATGCTGAGAACAATAAAGCGCAATTACTTTCTCAGAACTATTTTATAGTATTGTTACTGTAACACATTATTGAGAGCAAAAAGATATGGATGCTGTTGTTTCAGCACAAATTCTCAATGATTAGTAATACATACCTTCGAGTAATTTGACAGTTGAAGTTATAGAACAGAGAAGCTGGGTATGAGTTCCAGTTCTCTATGATGAGCAAATAAAGGTTGGTCTTTGGCAGGGATGTGACATAGTAAAATCCAGACATGCAAGGACCAGATACATTCCCTGTAATCATTCCACTTGGTCCTGAAAATACATGTACAAACAACATTAAGTGATCTGATGTAAAACTTTAGTTTATCCATCTTAAATGTGGGATATTTATAAAGAACAGTTAAATTCTATTTTTTACATGTCTTAAAAATCAGCCTTACCTAATGCCGTGTCATTGGTATTGAACTGTATTACATCTTGAATGCAGCCATATTCACTGTTAAACTGTGGAATAGGACCTTTGTTTCTAATGTAGTCATCCTGTTCTCCAGGATTTTTGGGAATTCCATCAAGAGATAACTGTGTAAAAAACAGTGTTTAATAGATAAACTGTCAAACAGTATCAATAGTACTGCTGCAAAAACTTTGCTATGAGATAATGGGTTGAGTTAATTTGTTTCATATTAATGCATTTAACAAACACTTGTGGTCATACTATACTGTTACCTTTGGTTCCTCAGGTGTTATGCGACAAGATCCTTGGAAATCAATGCTCTCTTCTCTGTCAAAGAAATCATGCTTGTAGATGAGGTCTTTCATAACCTCACCTTCTTTGGTTCCAAGTTGAACTTGTTCATATTTACTTTCATCTAATGCACTAGCTATTAAAAAGTCAGGGTCCATTACCAGAAATGCCTTGCTGTCAAACAAGTAACACCTGTCGTGAAAGAAATACCGGTAGATAAATACGTTTTTACTAAAAAATAATAGATACACGTATTTGTTTGAATTACAGTGAACTGGTTATAAACATTTTTTAAAATTTTGTTTTCCCTTGCACAGAAAGCAAATTTTGCCTTTATTTAGGTTTCAATTTATAGAATAACATAATACATTTTTTTGTTCTGCATATACATGTACATGTTGTATTTCAACAAAAAATCAATCAGATGTATGCTACCTCTCAAAGATTGATGGAAGCAAACTTGCCCATGGACCTCGAGTTCTATTAATGACCTTACATTTTTGTCCTTGACTTTCTTTTTTATCCTTTTATTTTACCAAATCTTGTGTACCGGTAGCTCAAAAGATATGACTTAGGTTTCAATTGTAAACAAACAGACAAAAAGTTACACCCACTCTCATGGAACATAAAAATTGCTAACCTTGTTTGACACTCGTCCTCTCCATTTGGACATGTGTAGTGCTGGTTACAGGATTTTAAGCCATTACTGGCCTGCATGGCTTCCATTGTTCTATTTTGGAAATCGTCATACAAGATGTCCAGTCCTGTTACTCCCTCTACACGCTCTGTCGCACAGCGACGCTGATCAGAATTTGGACCTGGCGCCTCACTGACATAACAAACACCTGCATGTACATAAGGGACTGTGATTCAATCATGATGAAACCAAAATGCAAATATACAACAACATTATATCAGTTTATACTTTAGATGCAAATTGTGAATATATTTGTATTTTGCACATTTGAATTAAAAGAAACATATCTTTGGCAAAAAAAAAATAATTACCGGTAATGATTCATTTAAATGCCACATTGAGAGGGGAAAACTCAGTTTTTTAAAATTTTAGTTAAATTATGAAAATTCAAATATCCACTTGCAAATCTTGTAATAAAACTAAAATTGAAATACATGTATATGGCATTACATGCATATTGAATTTATTGGCCTGAGAAACTAAAGATTTTGAGGGCGGCCTTTGAGATGTCAGCATATTGCCTAAAATTCACATCTCCATACATCTCATTATCTTCTTTTATTATCATTTATGAAACAGATACAATAAAATGTTACTTACGACTGATACAGTCAGTATCTACTTCACAAACACAGCCCCCTGGTAAAGGTTGTGTGATATTGAAACAATCTTCATCTGTTCGAGGTGTCATTCCCTCAAACACAGCCTGGGAGATTGTGACAATCTTGCCCACTCCAGCGGCATCCATGTAAGGTGTAGAGATGGAGGTTCTCCATGGGGTACTGCTTGTTCTTCTATACCAGGGCCGTCTGAAATTATATTGATAATTTGCATTCCTATACATATATATGAAGTATATGTCCTACTCCTGTAAACTTGAGGTTCATCACAAGTTATAAGAATTGGACTTTTTAAAATTTATAACAGGTAATACCCACAAGGCCTTAAAAGACGAGAATTTGAGTTCAGCTTATAGGACATACTGGTACATGTAATATGCCTATCTAATTTGGTAACCAAAAAAAAAAAGGGAGTAAAAAAGATTTCTTCTTCCCATCACCAAATTTCTAAGTATACATGTATAATATAAATCTTGACTGATAAATGTATTGGCTGTGTCTTGACCATTACCTTTGACCTTTAAAATGTGAGTAGGATTCTCTTTGCTCACCATAATCAAACTAGGTATATGTATAAAGTATGATCATCCTACCACAAAGAAAATTGTATCTTGCCCACAAATATGCATACATTTAGTCTATGGTAACCTTAACCTTGAAAAACAAGAGATGTTTCTGAAACACTTAATTATGCCCACCTCCCTTGGATATACATTATAGGGTATACAACTACACAAGCCTTTATTATGGGCAGTATACACGGAAATGAAATTGACCTTTTGAACTTAAAATCAAAAGGGATCATCTACCGGTACTATCTGAGATGCATCAACCTATCAAGTGTGACATGTGTAAGCTCAAAAGGTTTTGAATTATAGGTTGCACAAAACACATTTTTCATGACATATCAGTAATTATCAAATAATTAATGAATGGAAAGCAAATAATTGGAATATTTCTAAGTCTGAGGGGCATAACTCTATCAAAATTTGCTCAATCGTACCCAAAACTGAACTTGACCTAGATATTCTTGTGATAAATCTGTTACTAAATTTCATTGAAGTATGTGCAACCTCTGTGAAGAAAATGAATGGAAACTCTTGGTGGACTGACTGACCTGCATACAGACAGCAGCAAAGCAATATACCCTTCCTTCTTTGAAGAGGGGCATAAAAAATGGGGTTCTTTCTCCTGCAACAAGTTCATGACAAGAAACTTGTGTATCAAGTGTGATCATCCACAATCAAGAGGTTTATATCTTGGTGATAGGGTTTCAAGAACAGAGTCTGCTGCCACTTTGATCTTTTACCTCTGATTTCAATAATAACATGGTAACAATACATGTACTGCAATACATGTTATTCTGCAGCCTGCAAGTTTTTTCTGTGAGACATTTACACCTTTACACCCTTATGTAAATGCATCTTCTAGCTTTCTTCTGTCAAAAATCAACTATGGTACTGAATATTATTAAGATGGTTAGAGATCAGTACCTAATAGAGCATTTGTTTGCTTGTCAAAATATTTAGATTGAATAATTGCTATTCTATAAAGAACTTGTCATATTTAACACAAGTTTACTTTGTTGGATCATATCCTCTCTTTGATCTGTGACCAGGATAAGTTCTGAACACTCCACTCCTCAGTCCAATGTTTGTCCATTTTACTTGTGACAATGACTCAAATTCTCGAGATTTCCAGATCTCCTCTATAGGTTGTGTAATAAGAACATCAGCCCTAAAAATAATATATTACATCGCTTAGGATTTTAGTATCAATATTATTACCCCCACTTCAATCTGTAAAAAATTACTAAATTTGTAGAACAATCCTATTCTTAGAAAAGCTTCAAAGATGATCCAGATCGATGCATTCAATATTCTGGCCTATTCATTTGATGTGTGATCTATTTAACAATGTTGCCAATTTAAAGCTTGTTCATGATGAATATTCATGTATACCGGTAATTATTTTCTTATTTCAAAGTAAATGTTCACAAAATTTCACCTTATTCCTTTGTCATAAATTTGGTCACCTACGCATCCATCGTCTGTCTCGTATGAATTCATATAGCGATGTGCATTTATGGTCTTCTTGGCCAGGTTGTCATCATACAAGTACTGGATAGGGTCACAATGTGACTTGGGGGCCAAGAAGATGGTGGAGTGCTTGTAACTGATGGTCAGGCCTGGGTATCTCTGGGTCTCGTTTTCAAGAATCTCCAGCTCCTCCCAAGCATAGGGAAACTCTTCCTTGACCACAGGGTTCAAGTATTCCTTCAATAGGTTGTAGTAACTTGTAGTGTAACTTGATCGGTCCACAGGTTCCTGAGAGCGCCGGAATTCCTGCAAAAATAAATTTATCTTCTTACTATTCAACCAACTTGTGAACCAAGACAAAAGATGGCTCAAACAAAACAACTGGATGAATTCAATTCAGTTCCCCACAAATTCAATTATACCATTTACCTTGTCTGTATCAGTTAGTATGTAGGCAAATGAATATTCAGAATCATCTATAGCTGCATAGAAGAAAGTCTGAAAAAAAAACCCTGCTTTGTAAGATAAACATGTAGATTTTTCCTTCGAATTTATTTGATTTTCCAGCATACACTATAAGTATAGTACTCAGTATAGTAACACTTTGCCTACTTTAGTGGATTTATCCTTTTGTTCTATCACTTTCGTGTCTGTATTGCCCTCTCTCATGTCTTTCAGTATCAAAGGGAACTCCTCATCTGTTTCAAGTTGTGTTATTGGAATAAATATGGGATCCTCTAAGAGCTGAAAGATTTTTCACAATTATACAATTATGTTAAAACTTTACCAAATGCATTTAAATGAACAATTACAAAACCGAATTATGGTAATACTGCTCATTTAAAACTAATATACTTCTGTGGAATTGTTTGAAAGCCTGATGTTTCAAACCTTAATTTTTTTGTATAAAGTTCTTACATTTGTGCTGGGTTTTAATTTTGGATGATAAATTGTCTCTCCTTCCTTATTGATAAGAAATGAATACACATTTCCCCACTGATGTTTTGTTAGAAAATTTTCTATCTGATCCAAAGTAGCATCAACACCAACTACTCCAATTGTACTGTATAAAAAGAAAATAGCTGTATTAAAGAAACTAAAAGAATACCAATTACTCAATCCATTTACTGGTAACCTGTTTTACAGTAAAATACTTACGTGCCATTGCTAATGACTGGTATTGTATAAGTAACCATGATACCTAGTCCCCAGGCATCAAGGTAGGGAGATGTCCACATGGCCTTGGTGTTGAGGGCACTGGATGACAAAAAGTCAAAATAATTCCTCATCTGGAAGATGAGATTCTCTCCATTGTTTAGCTTTACAAGACTTCCTCTGTGACTACATGCCAATCTTCCTGGAAACTCCTCAGCATCTTCTTTTATCAAGTAACTGAATATCCTGGTCTAAAAATCATTCCCAATAGTTACCTGTATACTCTACATACTGTAGAAGCAGAAATATTTGTTGAGGATTGAATTTCGTTATTTTCGTTGACAGTATTAATCAACAAAATTATATCCATGACAAATATTTTTCTAACTAAGTATATTCATGATTACAAAGTTGATGCATTTTAGAGATTATGATATGACCGAATTAAATCACAATAAAATTTTAGCTGGTTAAAAAATACCAAAATTTTAACCCAACAAATAAATGTGTTTCTACAGTATAATAAAACATTAAATCCTACTAGGGTTGTGTGTATATTAGGCTAACTCTTTTTATTGAATGCTTACCTGGGGCAAGCTGTACTTGCTCTTTCCATCAGCCACACTCCATACCTTGGTCCAGTTGTACTTACAAATAGGTCCAGGAACATAACCACTTCTTGTATAGTATCCTGGAGTGCAAGTACACATACTTTAAAATTACCAGTACAAAAACATAGTGGCAAAATTTTTTCATTGGTAAACTTGACAACATTGAGATGGTGACCATCTCAAAGTGCTCCGCTCAAAAAATGGACAATAGGGTGAAAAGCATTTCGGATAATTTTGCTTTGACCTTGACCTATACCTGTAACTTAGAAATTTTCCAGATGGCATAGAACGTTTAATGTAATCTCATTATCCCTTCATACAGACATTCTCTGTTCAATCTAAGCAACATTAAGCGAATGGGAAATAAAAGAGAGGTTGAGATTTCAAACATGTACGGGTACGTGTACATGTACTAGGGGAATCACCTGAATTTCTCCGCGTATTACCTCATCAGTTTTTGTGACGTCAAGGTTTCTAAGCGTTCTCTTAACGTGTAGAGTGTCGTCTACACGTATGTGCAAACTTGTAGCTTTACAACAAAATAATCTAATTGATGAGTGAATATATTTTTGTGATGCTTTAAGTAGATTTTTTAACTTTATTTGCATGCAAATTGATAAGAAATTCACCATTTTTGAGAGTTAATTTCGTAAAAGCATGTCACAAAACTGCGTTGAAATTTACGTACAGGTTTATATCCTACAAGTTATAAAATCTCAACTGATAAATTACAAAAACGTGTACATGTAGTTATAACAAACGTACGCGTACCCGTACACGTTTTAAATCTCAACCTCTCTAATATATTGGTCTAAAACAGGATTATAATGATATCTGCTATGACCTTCAAATTAACTTGGTTCAAAGTCACTGCACACCCTTTACCAAAAAGCTCTATTTATGTGAAGTATGAGCCAAATACGACGACCCGTAAGTGGAAAAAAGATATGATAAGGATTTTTGTGTGGTTCAATATGACCTTGACAATTGACCAACAAACATCATTCAAGGTCACAGCATACCCTTTCACCAAAGCCACCTTATGGGTAAAGTACGAGCCAGATTGGACCAAGGGGAAAGAAGATATGCTCTGGACAAGGAATTTTTATATAATTCTGCTATTACCTTTACATTTGACATTGAAACTTGGTTCAATGTCATTGCACACCCTTTACCTTAAAAGCTCAGTTTATGTGAAGTATAAACCAAATAGGGCTAAGTGGAGAGTTGATATGCTCTGAAATAAAGATTTATGCATGGTCCAAGGACCTTGACCTATAAACATCATTTAAGGTCACTGCTCATCCTCTACACAAAGGCACTCTGTGGGTGAAGTATAAGCCAGATTCGGCCAAAGGGAGAGAAGATATGCTCCAGATAAGACTGATCACTATTTAGTCGCCCACAGAGCAGGGCCCTAAAAATTTGTTCTCCATACAATAAGGTGAGATTGTATGTATTTACTTACCTGGACCACACCTGATATTCTCCCCATCTGTGTCCTGTCCATCAGTAACAAAAACAATGACAGACTGACAACCAGTACGTGGATTACTTTTCAACAAGTCATAGGCTATTTCAAGACCCTTTCTACAAAGTAAAATATTGTGGAATCATTTAAATTTGTGGAGGCCAATTTTCAAGGATTGTCTTGTACATAAAGGTTAATTAGAATGCAATTTTGTGGATATGTTTTATGCATTTAGGTTCAAAATGACCCATGCAATTGTGTGATTTATATATATACTGGTACTTATATTACTTACTAGGAAAGTACTGACTACATGTACATACACAAAGCAAACTTACTCTAGTTCACTTGTACCCCCTGCTCTTAGTTTTTGTATCTTCTCTTTGAGGTCTTTTCTGTGAGCTATAGTTGCTGGTACCATAGTATCTTGTTGACAACTAAGTGCAGTTGTTCCATAGTAATGAAGTCTGAAAAATGACAAATCGACTAAACATCATTGAGATGGTAACCAACTTAAAGAGCCTCACTTAAAATAATGGACAATAGGAAGAAAAGCATTTCAAACAATTTTCTTTAACCTTGACCTATAACTTAAATATTTTCCAGTTGGCATAGAACTTTAATTCAATCTCAATACCCCTCAGACAGGCATTATTTGTTCAATCTGAGCAAGATTAAGGAAATGGGAAATGATTTATGGTCTAAAACTGGAGAATACTGAGATCTGCTTTGACCTCCCTTTAACTTTCAAACTTGGTTCATATCTAGAGTCACTGCACACCCTTTACCCGTATGTTCTGTTTATGTTAAAGTATGAGCCTGGTAGGGCTAAGTGGATAGTTTAATGCTTTGGTAAAAAGGATTTTTTGCATGGTCCAATATGACCTTGTCCCTTGACCTACACACATCACTCAATGTCACTGCACACCCTTTCACTAAAGGCACCCTGTGGGTGAAGTTTGAGCCAGATTGGACCAAGTTGAGAGAAGATGAGCTCCAGGCAAGGATTTCTCATATAAACTGCTATGAACTTAACCTTAGACCTAGAAAAAAGTTCAAGTTCACTTCCTACCCATTACCAAAAAGGACTCTGTGGGTGAAGAATGAGCCAGATTGGGCCAAGGGAAGAGAAAATATGCTCCGGACAAGAGATTTTGGATGGACAGATGATGGAAGGACAGAAAGATGGATGGACAGAGTGGCAGAGTGGTGTCCAAATTAATAAGTTGTAATAGAAGAGGAGGAATGACCACAAGTAGGCTCGAAATCTGGCCCTTCAGTTTAAATTACTATGACTATTATGAAATAGTTAGATCATATTAAGTAAAATTTACGCGATTAAGAAGGGGGCGGAGAGAGCAAAGCGACCGAGCCCCTTCTTAATCATGTAAATTTTACTTAATATGATCTAATTTACAAAGAACATAACCCACTTCTTCATTGGCTGATCAAAGTTCTGCGCCAATCAATTATCATCTTTCTTTTGTTTCAGCTCTCTGAGCTGTCAATCGAAATGTGACGTTGCTGTGAACCTTGAGAAATTTTTAACTACATGTATTAATAAAAACATCACTTAATAGAATATTTAGCGACTGCTGATTGGATGAAAAGTAGTTTATGTTTTTAAATATACACACTATCACAAAATCATTGTTCAAATGATCTAATACATTAATATTCAACATTGCGTAACTTTTTATTCAAAATTGCAATGCAGCAATCATTTTCTTTATGTTACAGGATACAGAGGTTTTTTGTATTGATGAATTATTTATTAAGAATTTCTTACTTTCCCACTTGATCCCAATGGCTAGCTCTGGCACACACTACATTGACATAATCCTGTTTTGTCAGTGTATTAATGACTGTCTTGGCAACCCCTTTAGCAATACTAAATTTTTCACCTTTCATTGATAAACTAAAAAAATGAAAATTATAAATATTAATCAAACATCATTGTCAACCATTAATTTTTTCATCAATACCACTTTAACACCATGTGAAAAATGAACATTACCTGCAGTCTAACACAATAACAACATCCTTTGGTCCACTTGTGGCAGCAATGTACCAAGGGCGGACTCTAGGATCATAATCATTGTAAAACCCTGCAAAGTTGGTTGACCACTCACGTCCTGGATAAATGCGCACGATACCTGCTGTGGACCCAAAGTATTGCCACCTGCAAAAATCATTGCACTGATGAACTCAATTTGTGAAAATTGATATAAAGATAAATATTTGCTCTTACAAACAAATTCATATCTAATGCCTAGTTTACAATTGGTCTGTGATGGATCAACAAATCCAACTTGCTTTCTTTTTAGCCTATTTGCAGAGGCAAAGGCAGGCAATTTTTGCTGATTACTGGGTTCTAGGGCTTCTAAAATTTTCTTTCCATGAAATTGTTATACAATGTTAAGAAATAAATAAAACCTAGCCTTTAGAAACATCATAGTTTTTGTTACAATGAATCCCCACATGGTTAATGATATGAGGAAGTGAGCTGATCATATGCCAAAAAAACAAAGATACATACTCTGAAATTACATGGTTTCTCCTCAGCCTGCATCTGTCAGGTTTTGCCTGAACTGCCACAAAGGACAGTCCATTTGAGAGGAGGCATGATGCTCTTATGGAATGCTAACACATGTGCAGTATATAGCTATTCTAGATGAAGATTTAAAATTATAGGTTACCTGATAAATTCATCATTTCTGGCATTTTCTTTGAATGTGTCCTCTAGCTTGGCTGTAAAATTGACTGTGTCCACAGTCATCTCCTCTTCTCGTGGAACTTCATCAGCTATCTTTATAGTAGAGAACTCCTGACTCACATTCTGTTTGTAATAGCTGTACAGAGATAAAGATATGACTTGGACATTACTAAATCTCACTATTGGTCAAATATTAGCAAACCTTTTAATAGCTTATGTATTAAATGTATTACAGTGACTCCTAACATTGCATCAAAAATATCAGACTGACATTTTCTCCTATACACTGAAATTCAAGTCTTATTTAAACCCAATGTTCTAGCAATAATATCAAGCTTAAATGTTGTATGTATATGCCCATTAATACATACATAGATAATGATTTAAACAAACTAGATGAAGTATTTTAAAATGTACTGGTACAATGAAAAATTAATTATCAAACAAAAGCACTTACGGAGCAAAATTTAGGCTTCCAGCCAGTTGTTCAGGAATATCTGAGTCTCTGTATTGTTTTGCCTTGAGGTCTGTTAACTTTCCTGTTGTAAACTTTTTACGTTTTATAAAATCCTCATAAATCTCCTTCACTTTCTGTGCAAGTATCTTAAAAATAAAGAAGACTTCATTAAAGATTTTTTTTTCCTAATAAACTAATGTAGTACACAAGCCTAAAGAAATCAAACTGAAAGAGTTGGATAAAAAAAAAACCAATACAAATTATAATAGGGAGATAAAAGACTTTTTATGTATTATGAGATCTATAGTTAAAATAATTGGATCAAAAGTAATTACAACTTTGCAAAAATGTTTTATTTTATAATTATGAATTCACGTCATATACTTATGGCGAGGAAAAAATGACTTCACAACATCATACCGGTAATCACAGATTACAATTATGAACTAGACAACATTGAGATGGTGACCATCTCAAAGGGCCCTGCTTAAATAACGGACATTAGGATGAAAAGCATTTCAGAGAATTTTGCTTTTACCTTGACCTATAACTTAGATGGCATAGAACTTTTAATTCAATCTCATTACCCCTTACATACAGGCATTTTTGTTCAACCTGAGCAAGAACAAGCAAATGGAAATGATTTACAGTGTAAATCTGATTATAAAGAGATCTGCTATGACCTTCACATTGACTTGGTTCAAAGCCACAGCACACCATTAACCCAAATGCTCTGTTTATGTGAAGTATGAGCCAAATAAGGCTTAGTGGAAAGTATATATGCTTTAAAAAAAATGGATTTTTGTGTGATCCGATATGACCTTGACACTTGACCTACAAACATCATTCGAAGTTACTGCATACCCTTGATCAAAGGCACTCTGTGGGTGAATTTTGAGCCAGAATGGACCAAGGGGAGAGAAGATATGCCCCCGCCAAGGATTTTTCATATACTCCTGCTAAGACCTTCACATCTGACCTTGAAACTTGGTTCAAGGTCACTGCACACCCTTTAACTAAAGGCACTCTGTGGATGAAGTATGAGCCAGATTGGATCAAAAGGAGAGTATATATCTCTGAAAAAAATAGGATTTTTGCATGATCCGATATGACTTCACTCTTGAACTACAAACTTCATTTAAGATCACACCCTTTGACCATAGGTACTCTGTGAGTGAAGTACGAGCCAGATTTGATCAAGGGGAGAGAAGATATACTCTGGACAAGGATTTTTCAAATAATTCTGCTATGACCTTAACCTAAGACCTAGAAACATGGTTTAAATTTAAGGTCACTGCACACCATTTACCCAAAGACACTCTATGGGTGAAGTATGAGCCACATTGGGCCAAGGGGAGAGAAGATGTGCCCCAGACAAGAGATCTCAGACGGATAGATGGACAGACAGATGGATGGACAGACTGATCACTCTAAGGGGCCCGCAGAGTGGGGCCCTAATAATTATCATGATAAATAAACCAACCTCTGCTGCCTTTTTTTTCTTGCTGAAGTAGTCACCTAATTCTTGTTTTACTTGCTCTACAATATCTCTGCCATCCTTCCTCTCAAAAGTGTAATTTGCGCTGTCAAGATATACTTGTGAAAAATCCTTCTTTATGCCATCACTGGCTAACTGGAATAATTTATTATAACTTTAACATTGGGTATCACAGAAAAGTACTGTTGTTTTAAGACAACTTATCAAGCAACTAGTCATATATATTGTAACCAGAAAGACATAGTTCCTATTACTTGATAATAAATTATTAATGGTACATACAACTGGTGTAATGAAATATCTCAGTCAGTAAATACTGCAAAATGCTTCATACCTGTAAAATATAATTCTGTATCAATACAGCCCAGTTCAAAACATCACCTTCCAACGAACCATGTGCACCATCCTCATATTCAGTCCACGAATATTCTGCTCTTGCGTGTACTAGGGCTATCAACAGAATCTGTAGCAACCTCATGTCCTCAGTCCTATGCCTAGTCTTGTTGTACTGTTCCTAAGGTATCATGTCAACCCTGCTTCACACAAACTCGAATGCAACAATATTTTTTTTCATCCGATTGGGATGGCTCATCCCATAAACATATCATTTGATAAATCTATTAAGCACTTTTTAAAAAATAAGATTTCACAATTACCTAGCTGATATATATTAGACCTAAATTATTTTATATAATCATTGTGATTTGGGGTTTTTTTTGTGTGTGTGTGTGGTTTATTCAGTTTTTTTAGCGAGAACAATGTATCTTAGAGCCTAAAATTTGGTATAAATCAATTAATGCATAAAATAATTATATAATACATGATTAAGAGTGTTAGGTTATATAACTTATATTTGAAATTTTTAGGATAAAAATGTATTAATGAAAATGAAAATTGGTTGATTAAGTTAGGACCAGTAAAAACTTAAAAAAAGGACCTGCTGACAGCTTCCAAAACTTAAACTGGACGCTTACATCATGGGTATAGCATACCGTAAGCTCCCCTTTGTCAGGTACCAATACATCAATTAAATGCTATTTATCCTATTAAAGTTTGTGAAATAATTTAAAGGCTGGTATACATCTGGCAGAGAAAAAAATTAAAGATATTAACCTTCATTGGCATGTCATCTTTTAAATTTCTACCCAAAGAAATTTGAAAAAAAAAAAAAAGGAAAATTTAATTTCTTAACAGAGATAAAATATGATGCAAAAATCTAAAATCTTATATCTGTTCAAGAAGTTTTTGGAATACACCTCATAAAGTTTTATCATTTGTGTACTTTCATGTTGTTTGCAATGCATTATTCCCATTGAAATTCAATTTTTAGCTGCATTCTTGAACCTGACAACTAAGTAGGAGAGGGCGTTTAAAGGAGAAACTCTTGTGATTTTTTTTTTCCATACTTATTGTCTAGAAAAAATATCATTTGAATCTTTAGGTTTTTATCAAAAATACTGAATAATTAATCAAAATGTACGTGATTTAAAAAATCTTGGAATATAGTTTGATGTCTTAATATAGTGATCTATACTCTAGTTTCTACAGACATTGCATATACATGATGCTCCATATGATTAAGGCTAAAACCAAACTATAATTCTGCCTGTCATAAATTTTAACATTCAACAAATATGTAAAGTATGAATTATTTCTCAAAATATGAAATACTGAATTCATTATAACGGTCCATCGTTGTTGTAATCTAATTATAACTTGCGTGGAAAGAGTAGGGACATCTTCAAGACATGGTGATGAACAGTAGCTGCATCTCTACTGCAGTACAGAATAGATCCGTAGTATAAATCTATTACATCAAATAAAACTTTTTTTTACCGTGTATACGATATCCCTTTGGTGTTGTAGGGTCCATCCATTGACGGGCGCACTTCACATCGAATAACTAATGGGAAACTTGAAATCTGCCAATATTTGCCAATAGAATCCACAGCAGCACTGCATGCTATCGATCGCGCTCCCGGCGGAGTATCGATTCGTTCCATGAATATAATGAACGAAGTGCTACAATGCAAGTTTGGGTTTTGTAAATGTAATGAAAATTAAATTGTTTAAAATAAATAAATAACACCCTTATTTACACAATCAACGATTCGTTCCTTTGTAACAGCAGACGACTTGAAAGTGATTTCCGATCTCGCAGTGAAATACTAATTACACTACCATAAGTAGAAATAAGAATTTCCTTAATAAGCCTACTCCAGTCCTACTCCCGACGAGAGGACTCTAGTTTTTGTTTATGGATTAAAAAAAACAAAACACTTTAGTTATTTACTCTAACATGTTAATCGGGCTCGAGATACCCACAATTAATAGTAACTTGGAAGGAAAAGCCACGAGGATTTTAGACAGAAAATGTCAGGCAGTTTTGGAGTGGTGGAAGGACAATTTGATGATGTTGATGACGAAATGTATGATAAATATTTATGTTACAATGTATATTTTGATTTTCAGAGTAGTCCTGAATAGTTTTATACATATTTATGTCAGTGGTATTTTCATATGTTGTGCAATATGTGTATCTATGTTGTGATGTAAGAGAATATATGGGTTATCTATAAAACAAATGTGTTATTGTACACTTTCATATTTTATTTGTAATATATTTTATTTATGTTCATAGATGTTATACAACAAAAAAAGAGTGTCACGCGTTTGGTGTGGGTAATTTTGAAACCAATGAATGCAAAGATAACATAGTTGATGATGATGTTGATGATGATGAAGATTATGAAGATGACGATGATTTGTATGACTGGGATGGATGTTCTGGAAATTTTACCAAAAAGTATAATGCTGTTAATTCCCACACATCACAGGTTTGTACTCACGAACAAATGTCCAGAGATTCTGTAAAGGCACAACTTCAAATATCCTTGCAGATATTGCATGTTTAATGTGTTGGATTAATATATATATACATGTATTGCAGCCCAATGCTAATCCACCGAAACGGCAACATCAGAAAATGACAGCTTATCAACCTGCAGAAAAAACTTTAAGTAAATTTGTGGAGAAGATTAATGTAGGTGAGCATTGTTTTTTAGCTCACCTGAGCTGAAAGCTCAAGTGAGCTATTCTGATCACCTTTTGTCCGTCGTCCGTCTGTCCGTCCGTCCGTCCGTCCGTCCGTCTGTCTGTCTGTCCGTCTGTAAACTTTTAACATTTTGAACTTCTTCTCTAAAACCGCTCGGCCAATTTCAACCAAATTTGGCACAAAGCATTCTGATGGGAAGGTTAATATAAATTGCAAAAATGAAAGACCGATCTTTATTCAAAGCGGAGAAAACCTCGAAACTGTAGAAAAAGGGGGGTGCATTTTTAAAAATCTTCTTCTCAAGAACTACCGAGTCAAATTCAATGTAATTTAGCATAAATAATCCTTATGGAAAGGAAAATATAAATTGCAAAAATTATGGGCTCATTCTGTTTCAAATCTGAGTTATTACGAAAAAAATAATAAAGGAAAGGCGTGTTTCAATCAGTTTATAGCTTCGGGTTCGGTATTCCATGAGCATGATGAGTCATGGTAAAATGGGTAGGCAAACGCGGGCCGGGGCAAAACAAAAGATTGGCAGTTATTAATATGCCAATCTCATTAAAATTTTGAGGATATGTTACGGACCAGTATATTTGTATTCGCTGTAAATATTGCTGCAAAACAATGCGTATTTTGGAATTGACGATTGCCGATCTGCCCCGGCTTTTATTTTGCCCCGGCCCGGGTTTGCCCACCCATTTTACCAAGACTCGTGTTTAAGATAACGGGTCGATGACAATGTTGTGCAACAGTTCGCGTACGAAGGGGATCTTTGAAACATGCAAAATACATTGGTGCCGATTTTGTGAAGTAAATTGAGGTGAAATATTTCAATGCGTTGACAGTTTTCACATATGACGGTGGTGTTAGCTTGTTTTGATTTTCGTTTCGTTTTCATTATCTATGCTTTGTAACCTGGGAACTTTCGCCTGTATTTTGTAAATTTTTACGTATCAAATCAAACAGAGACTTCGGTAAATCAGCCAGTTAACTGTTTACCTGCGCAAATTAAGCAAAATCTGATGTATTAAAAGAGTACTAAAATACTATTCATTCTATCGGTAATTCGGTATGATCTTTTGCGTAATATTAGATTAATGCAATGTGTTTTGTTGAGATGCTTAGCATTTTCTCAAATTATTCATAAATTTAAATAGAGTTTAATATCGCTGACGGAAATATGTAGGTATATACATGTATATGATTCATTTTGAAAAATAAATTGTGCACTTTATTTGTTATAGTGCATGTTTCTTATGTTTAATTGTTTACAATTTCTATTTACTAACCATATTTGAGTGTTAAGCTTCGAATGACAAGCAAGATACAGAGATTTGCTCACAATTCTATGTACACAGATCTGAGGCCATTCTTTTTTTCCCACTTTAAATGCTGAATAGGAAATACCAAGTTAAAAATCTTAAGCTGAATGTAATAATTTTTAACTCATGTGAACAAAATATGACTCAAACCTAGCAGAATTGTGAGCTCTGTATCTTGCTTATAATTCTACGATTGACACTGAAATTTTGGTTGATCATTAGAAATGTCTTGCTAAATGTTAAATACTTGTACAAAAAAATTAACGGATGATATGCTGTATATAACTACTCTCTGGGGCCCCCTCTTTATACAATGAATAATGTGAAATCTACATCAATTTTGATAGTTTTTCAGACACGAGTAAATAAAAACGACACCGTTAAACAATTTCCATAGTTCTGACACATTTGTTTTGCGGGGATAAAGGAATTATTGCTATTCCTTAGAAAATATTACAGCGGAAAATTATCCTGGTCTGTAGCCATTTTTATTTTTGAATAAAGATGAAAATAATGGGTGTGCCTTAGTAAAATAGAGTGATGTGCCTGTCAATACTGTAACATTGATTTTTATAGTTCTTTAACAGGTCACGTGACAACAATTTCATTCCAGTGTATTCATCACTAAAATGTGAGTAAAGTTATAAAAGTCACACAAGTTTACGCCAGGTAAACAACAGTCATTTAATTATAATGGAGAAGACAAATTAAATTTTTGAATGTTTTTAATTTGAGGAATTGAGCGGATTGGAGTACAATTTTCTTCTTCACATCTATAGGATATTTAATAAAATGCAATAACTATTATATGATATTTAAAAAAAAATACAATAACTAGTAGGTAGTTGAGGAAGAAAATGTACCTATATGTTCTCATATATTTTGATCGCTTTATAAAGTGGGGGAAGGAGGTGGGGGCAGAACGAAAATATAGGGAATTGGAAGTTAACAGTGTACCCCTACCAAATGTTAGTTTTATATCTTGCGTAGGATTTTCTTATTCTGGGTAAAAATAGTATTCCATAAAGATACAATGTCAAAGATTACATGTATATATGCAAAAATAAGTGTAAAATTCGAATACTTTACAATATTTAATTTTTGTTATTCTACTGAGGGGCCATATGGCACAATATCTTTTGAACGCCCATTGTTGCTCAGGTGAGCGATGTGGCCCCATGGGCCTCTTGTTTAAATATATGTGGAGTTTAAATGTTATGCCCAGTAGGTTTTTTTCTGCATAGTTATCAACAATATACCTGTGAAAAAGATTTTGATGAATTTTAGAGAAGTATGAGGGCCCAGTCTTACCAAATGCAGCAGCATCAGCTTTAGTTCACGCTGGAAGAAAAATGGATACTGACAGGTATATGTGCATTATATCTGTTATTCATGATAATATTGTCATATTTTATTCATTTGTCATTTTTTGGGATAAGCAACTTACAAAACAATTTGATTTTTTATTAGAACAAAATCCAAGGATAAGAAGGACCGGGCTACAGCAGAGCAGGTGATGGACCCTCGGACAAGGATGATTCTCTTCAAGTTTCTGCAGCGAGGACTGATTGCTGAAATCAATGGCTGCATCAGTACAGGCAAAGAGGCTAATGTGTACCATGCTACCACACAAAATCAAGGCGATAGAGCAATCAAGGTACAGGGCACTGCATGTATGTCAAGTGTAATCATGGTAATGGGTATTTCTTTTTAACATGTTTAAGGCTACTTGTATTTGATTTGATTTTGTTTTACATGCAAAATATGGTGATCAGAAATAGTAGTTCAGTGCTGTACACTTTAATGTTTAAGTATCTTACAGCCATAAGAGTTTAAAATGTTCTGCTTAGGATCTGTTTTATTTCTTCTTTAGGTATACAAGACTTCCATTCTTGTCTTTAAAGACAGGGACAAATATGTCACGGGAGAGTTCAGATTTCGTCATGGATACTGTAAACACAATCCAAGGAAAATGGTGAGAACATGGGCTGAAAAAGAGATGCGTAATTTAAGCAGGTGAGTATTTGTCTTTGAGATTTGGTCATATTACTGTGTGATGTGAATGAATTATTTTGTTATGTAAAATTTTCTCTTCTCTTCTATCAGTACTGTTTTAGAAATTGCTTTTGTTTTCTTCAGAATGTACCAGGCAGGATTACCTTGTCCAGAACCAATATTTCTTAAAAGTCATGTTCTAGTTATGAGATTTATTGGCACTGATGGATGGTAAGTGTGAAGATTTTCATGTGGATTACATGTACTAATACATAAACATTCTTGGATCTAGATATTCTTATGATCAACTTCAATAGAAAGAAAGGTGAAATGATAATTACTATGTATTGTCCCGACTCCTCCATTTCTGTACCTTTCTATGGTCATCTTGTTTTTTACATTTAATTAACTCTCGTGTCTATGAAATTAATGGATTCTTATTGGTATTGAGGAACATCAAATGTTACAGAAGGTGTTTCTTGAAGTTTAAGATTTGTTTTAGGCCTGCACCCCTGTTAAAGGACTGTGACATATCAGAAACAAAGGCACGAGAACTTTATTTGGAGTGTATACACATCATACGTACCTTGTACCACACCTGTCGACTAATCCATGCAGATCTCAGTGAATTCAACATGCTGTAAGTTAGTGAATAGATAACGGCTTGCTATACAAATGTTTTGATAGAACAATGTCTAATCTGAACGCATGTACCAGTATCATAAGAAAACTAATATGTACAGTGTACCAATAGGAGGAAAAGTGCTTGTCCTTCTAACTAATATACAAAGTATAATTTCAACTACCATTCCATAAAATTACAAAAGGATTACCTTTCCCTAAAATTAGAAACGAAAATATTCATCTACTTTGAATGGTTTTACAATATGTGTGAAAAATGTTTTGAGAGCTACATACTCTGTTTGCAGTTGGTTAGTTGTTTCTATTTTTAGATACCATGATGGAGGAGTATATGTAATTGATGTCTCGCAGTCAGTGGAGCATGACCATCCCTGTGCTTTGGAATTTCTGAGGAAGGATTGCACAAACGTAACAGGTCAGTTGAAGAAATTGTTTTGTTAAAATCAACTTTTATACTTTATAAGCAAACACTTCAATTGCAGTTTTCAAAAACTAATTTTTGCAATTGAGGCTTTATTAATTTTGTGTATTGTGCATTTATGGTATGTTTTCATGTAGTGGCTCATAATGACAAGTATTTACTTCTGATTGGTACTTGCAAAATTTGCTAATATATTGTGCATGTAAAAATTGGTTTACTATATCCTATACAAAGACTCAAACTTTTGAATGAGTATTGATACAATGATGCTCTTCCAGAGTTCTTTAAAAAGAAGAATGTGAGCACACTGACAGTGAAAGAGCTGTTTGACTTTGTGACGGATGCCACAATCACAGAGGACAACATTGACCTCTATCTGGAGAAGGTCATGACCTTGGCCTCTGAGCGAAGCACTGATGACATCACAGAGCAGCAGAAAGTGGATGAGGAGGTAAGCTCGATCCAAAGACCATTAACTGTCCGCTACACAGCAACATGTTTTATTTAATTATGATCAAAGAATTCTCTCTTCTTAAATTTTAACAAAGTTTTACAGTGTTTACATTTTATTTCAGGTGTTTAAGCATTCTTTTATCCCAAGAAATTTGGATGAAGTGATTGACTTTGAGCGGGATGTTATAATGGCTAAGGAAGGGCAGACAGAAGGGGTATGTGAAGTTTTGTGCATACAGAAAAACTGTAATATTAACACAAGAACCATACTTTGTGTATCAGTGGACTGAATGTCTTGCAAATGTTTTGCTTGATAGAAGTAACATATAATCTGTGCCCATGTTTGAACAAGCAAGGATTTTATACATGTACAAAGTTCAGTTTTTTCCTATGATTTCAACTATATGTATTACTGATAGGAAAAGCATTTATATTTTTATATTCTTACTAAGAGTTACCTATTTTTTTCACCCAGGAAGTACATGTAAATTAAGAGATGTTACTTTTTTGTGCATTTCAGATGTTGTATCACACTCTGACAGGTTTACAGGAGAATCTGGAAGGAGTTAGAACAGTAAGTTATCTCCCCTTGAGTGTGTTTAGTATATTTACTTATAGATATGTTTTACCAGTTTGATTAAAACCATCCCTCTTCTCCTACAGTCTTCAGCCCGATGACTGTATGAGAAGGGGTGGGTGGTTTTAATCAGACTGATTCTTTACTATCTCTCTATGAAGTGTTCTAAAACAATTGTCTTTCAATGTAAAATTAATTTTTCTTGATACCCATCAACTGTAGAACCTTTAAATGTCTAATTTGATACATACACCATGGTAAATAATTTACAGCAACCAGCATTATTAGCTGAGAATGAAGAGAATAAGTCAAAGAGTGATGAAAATGAGAGTGACGAAGAAGAGAGTGGTTCTGACAGTGACAACGAAGAGGAAGATGGAGAGGGAGATAACTCTAAAAAGAAGTCCATCACCCGACCAAAAAACGAAACTGCTGAAGACAGAAGAGTAAGTTTACAAGGACATGTAAATCTAATACATTGCTTGATATATCAATTGTTCATTTACATACAAGTATTAGGTACATGTATGAGCATGGTATTTTTTTTTCTGTTGCAGGAAAGGAAAAAAGAGGCGAAAGATGAAAAGCGGGAAAAGAGGAAAAACAAAATCCCAAAACATGTCAAAAAGCGAAAGGAAAAAGTTGGAAGACAGGGCAAGAAAACGTGATGTCCGTTATGACATGAAAACAAATCTCCATGCAATCTGCATACTCTTTGTCACGGGAGTTAGGCAGAGGCCAAGATACCGGTAGATGGATTGCCAGAGCCCAAGATGGATGGACCGCCACGATAGAGAGTCACCACCAAGAAAGCTGTCTGTGCTGTCAAATTGCTCAGTTTCTTTGACATGGCTACTGGAGAAAGGAGGATTTCTGTTCCATCTGGACTATGAAAGATTTATATTATTAAATTTCATCATCCATTTCAACATACATTTGTTAGTTTATATCTGATGGAAAACAATATGTACATGTATGTTCATGCAAAATTTGTTGATTGAAATTTATTGCAGTCTAAAATTTTATACTAAAATATATGATTGAAATTTATTGAATTCTAAAATTTTATACTAAAATATATGGTCAAGGTTAGTCCACACAAAGTATTGAAACATTATCAAAATAGATTATTAATAGTTATATAAATTTCTGTATTTTATTTTGTTGTACAAACTTATAAATACATAATATTATGCCTCTTGTGAAAGTGGCATTGCATTAAACAAAATAATGGAACACTATATACATGTAGGCAGAGACATAAATAAACATATTTCTATGAGATGTCTCTGATTTAAGTGTGGTCAGAGACATAAATAACGTTATTTATGTCTCTGGTATGGTTTGCTCTATGTGGTACATGTATTGAAATGTTCTTTTTGATGATACTTATCAGTCTGGGCGGACTCCGAAAACGGAGTAAACGGAAGTGATTTCTTAAAAGAAAAAATACTCCGAAAAAGGAGTTCGGCGCATGCGCAGTTAATCAAAATATCACATTTTTACGTGAAAACAGGGCACTCAGGAAAATTGATCGTGCAAAGCGGATTATTCATATGCAGGTCTGAAAATACGTTTAAATGCTTTATAAGACATATTTCAACAGAATGTATTTGGCAAAAATATACGTTCGTTTGGCATATCAAATTTTATTTGCTGTCAAAGTTGGTCAATTCTGTTTCCGATGACGATGTCATTAAAAGTGAATAAACTAATGTTTTTTTCATGATTTCACTATGATTAAAGATTATTTATGGGCTAGGGTGTGAAAGAAACTATTACCGTGAGTTTTATATCCCGTTTGTAGTCATTACATCGTTCTGTTGAACGCGCGATGTCTCGCTCAGTCGGCACTTCTTAAAACCTTGTATACATCGTAATTAGTCGTATTTAAAAAAAAAAACATTACCTTTAAAGACTTGAATACTTACATAAGTGCAACATTTAAATTTCCATCTCCATACTTCCAAGTTTTAATTTGAAGTCCGATTTTTTAATCTTACAAGTCCTGGTCGAACCACGTGTGAATTAAAATTTTTGTATTTATTTTCCTGCTGTTTACCGAAACATTTTCACATTTCTTTTGAAGTATAATTTTAAAATTAACCATTTCTGTATCGTTTTTAATTTTTTTTACGCTTCTGAAGGATTTTAATCTATTTTTCAATCACGTTTTCACGGAGAAGGGAGGTAACTCTCCATTATTTACATTAGCTACAAAACGGAAGTTGAGAAAATCGTAATGCATGACGGTGCCAAATACTCCGTTTTCGGAGTTTACTCCGTTTTCGGAGTCCGCCTAGACTGCTTATGTCTAATAAATTTTTTAAAATAAAACTTTTGTTTACCATGGTAACTTATTTAAAATTATATCAGTCATTGGATTGCCTTTAGATTATATAATAGATACAATTCCGAATAATTTGATGAAAGAGCTAATATTTTCATTTCAAGCGTCCAAATAACATTGATCGTGTATACCAAAGTTTACTGTCAAAAGATTTGCACATGTTTTAGGTCCAACTAAAGATGATCTCGTGGATATGGACACAGATTAAAAAGCATAGAAGAAAATTAGTCTATGGTGGAGTTCTCATTGGTGGTAAAACATCAATATTTTAAAAATTGCGCCACTTGAAGTAGTGTAACTCGATTTCTCATGAGCATAGCTGAGTTGCCAATGAGTGGATGAGACAACTCTTTAAATATTTGATATAGTGATTCATGAATTCAATTCGATATGATGTGATAATATTTCTTGAAGAGAATTTTTCTACATTCTACATTTGCAACCAGACCCATGATCGAAATGACAATGGTTTAGTTGAGTACTACATGTGTACATATAGCCCACGCCCACCATTCCCATGCAACTTTGTTTTAATTTTTACACCACCTCTCTGATTACTGTCAGACAGTTTTAGATGGGAGATGGGAATGCCCTCAATTTAATTAAAATTAGGCTTGTAAAATTGCTCATCTTTACAAGATGTACAGAACAGAACAGATCATTTATTTCTAATTCAGAGTCCAGAACAGACAAGTACATGACATATTATTATAATTACAAGAGAAAGACATGCCAATGAATAGTGTAAAAATTATTAAAGTATAACAATTATAGCAAAAGACAATGTTATTTCCAACAATAGTTTACTTAAAAAGGAGTACTAGAGCATGTTATCATTTATAAATTTGCCCACAAGATTAAGGATTTCCTTGTCTTCAATATTGAGTAACCAAAAAAGTTTTTGTTCATTATCTAAGGCTGAAAATTTTGGAAATTTGCTTTTAATTAACTTTTCTTTGGTGATCATATTTTTCACATGTACAAGATCTAACAGATTCTCTCTGCGTGTATGTCACCAAAAATGCTTAGTTTCAACAAAACATTGAATTTGAGGAATGAAAAATATACATTGTCAAGTTAGTTTATGGTGATTCAAAAAATTTTATCGGATAAACAAATCTAAATTCCTATAAGACTTTTTAACTTATAGTCTGTCCCAAATTATTTTTCCATCACATTTGGATGATTTTTAATAAAAAATACACACCCCTGTGAAAGAAATACAATTGAAATACATGTAGATGAAAGGAAAAATATCCAAGATATCTTCATCAACACGTAATAATTTTTCCCTCGAAAAAATTCTCAGAAAGGAGTACAGATTTCTGATGGAGATTTTGACATGTTTCCTCCTTTCGGAAATCACTCTGAATACCTTGCACAATTTTTTAACATTATCATCCTTGTACTTTTCATGTTGTTTGCTATGCAAAATTCCCGTAGACTTTTTATTTTGTGGTTGTGTATTGAAACCTTAAGGGTTAGAGGGGGCGTTTCAAATCAGATAATCTGGACTTTTTTCACTAGTGTATGAACATAGTTTTGTCACAAAGGCATTTATGATTATCGAAATATCAAGCAAAAAGTGGTGGAATTAGATATTTGGGACACAGTATAATTAGTTTATGCAAATTGTACCACGTCGCAAAAGAACTTGATGGTGCTCTCTGTGTCTGAAAAACCAATTGGTATGAATATATTTCTCCTTTTGAAGGTGTTTATGTGGCATATAGATATGCACATAAAAGAATAAAGGAAATACAAGAGAAGGAAGCCAGTGACTGTTTGACCCATGCACGGTAACTGTTGGATTTCTACTAATGACATCAGCTTTCATGTCTAAAATCAATTTTGAAGCAGTGTTTTTTTTTCCATGTAAATCTTGATTATGTGAATTTAGAGAATATCATACTGGGTATTATTATTGATGTACCGGTATGTTCATAATTCATTTGGAAATGTTCTGAGTAATCTTTCATGCTTCTGGTTGTAGGAGGCAGCATCATTTTGACAGCAACCAGAGAACATGCAATATGACAGGTAGGTTTTATCATCATGCCATATGCAGTCTGACTAGGAATTTTTTAACTGACATTTCATTTCTTGATGCATGCACAATTAAAGTCAATAATGAATTGTAGTGCTCTCGATGGTGCCTAATTTACGAGAAATCCTGCAGCAACTGTTTGACACAGAATCAATAACAGACACTCTGAAATCCAAGTAAGTATCGGTACACTACATATTCTCCGTTTACATTTAGAATCTGCATTCCCTGCAGATAAAGCACTGAAGCAAAATTTAACCATTGTTTCAATTCACCTTTTGGGCTTCAATTATTCCATTTTTAGTTTGCTAGGATTGTAAATATTGAGCTTGCTATTTTATTTGTTGGTGGCAATTAATGGATGATGTACAGATTCAATAAAAGTGAATTCTTTCAAAAGAGTAATGGCCCTTGGACCTTTACAGTTTTCCAGACTTTTATATTGTATCAGTTGATAGCTTCATATAAATTTGCTTAATTTCAGCAGAGTTATAGCTAAATCCAAGCTAGAGTACATCACTACCAGGTCATGCGAATGTGATGAAAATCATGAATGATGTACAGTGTCCAGAAACAGCTGTCGACAATTGAATAAACTAATAGCTTTACATTTTTTGGTGTTACCTACTTTCATAGTATTGGTAACAGTAGTAATGCCAGTTCAGTTTCAAAATTTTCAAATTATGTAGATAGATTTTACTGCAGGAGGTCTGTATTAGACTACTGTTACATGTTTTGAGTCGACATCTTATTTTAAGATGAAAACATTTTAAACGAATGCAACATCTCAATATTTATTGATATACAGTCAAATGTACATGTATTTCACTTACTGCAGTTTTTATACATATTTGCAACCATTTTTCAGTCCCAGCAACAAGCTAGAGCTATGGGAAGAATTGAAAATTTTGAGTAAGTAATAAAAAAAAAGGTATTAAAGAAATACATTTGCGACTTTGCTAGTAAGTGTTAAATCATTGCCATTTTAATACAGCTATTTTTTTTAATAATACCACATAAAGAATTTTAAGATCCCCAAAATATTTGCAGTTTAAGGCTACATGTATATGCATGTTTTTCAGCATTTTAAGTGAAATATGAAATTAATTTTTAAACTTAGGCGTGACAAGGATGGTATGTGTGGTATATGCCTGTAGTATGATGTCCCTCCTGGTCAGAATCCAGTTAAATGTGATTGGTGGATACATCTACCTACAGAATAACAATACCTCTACTCATAATAGCGAGGTAAGTGCATTAGTACCCATATACATGTACATGTGCAATTTGATTTGGCAATCATCTTTAATTGGTGATAGTATTCATAGGCCTATGTATGAACAATTCAGCCATAGAGAAATAGTTATCGGTGTGTGAAACTTGATATAAGGAAATCATAATTACAAGGAAATTTTAGTTTGCATTTTCCATTATCTCTTATATTTTGACAGTTTTCTTACATTGATATGCACATAAGGAAATGTTGGTGAAAAAGGGATTTAAAATTTATGTTCCCATGACTTCTCTGGAGAATAAAATACCAGGTCCCTTGAACATACTGGTACATGTACATGTGCTCTTTATATTGCTAGACAAATGTGCATGTAACTGCAGTAGTGATTGTCTGTAATTAATGTAAAGATCTGTCACTTAATTTTATGTTGACATACTCTACTATCTTTATTGTTTTAGAAACCAGAAGGTGCACCAGGTCAGACAGTGGTGCGTGTCATACCAAAACCAGCCCAGGAAAAGTACCTGTCTGAGATCAAGCACTTCATGGATAAAGGTAACCATTGGATATCAAGCATCTTCGCTAGCCAAGGGTGACGATCCGCTTCTCTTCTCTTTTCACATTTCACGTGAAAAGAGGAGGAGCGGATTGTCACCCTTGGCTAGTGAAGATGGATATCAAGATGAAACTAAAAGTGGATTCTTGATATATTTATACAAAATGTTTAAAAATATTTTTAAAATAATTTTTTGTCAATTAATGTCATAGATTTCCAATTTAGGCATCTCTCAGCTTGGTGAACTCATTAAATCTGCTGTGAAGAAAGAAATTTCAAGGTAATTGTACATTTAATTTGGTATATGTAACCAAATTAAGTATAAAGACATTAAAATTTTTAGAACTACATGTACTGTTTTTACCGGTAAATCTTTAATCTACATGTACATGTATGCATAGTTTAATGAAGAAATCCTTGCATGTCTTTAAGCATTTCTCTGAAGGAGCGGCTAACATTTCACAATGTGGAGTCCTGTTTACAACACATCAGAGAGAGGCTGGAAACAAGTCCCGAGATCTCCAATTTGTCTTCTCCAACCCTACAGTTGTGTCCATACATGTTTCCACCAGAAAACTCTGTAAGTGTCACAATTCTCTCTCTCTCTCTCTCTCTCTCTCTCTCTCTCTCTCTCTCTCTCTCTCTCTCAAGTCAACTCTTGAGATGACTAGAAACTTTTTAGAGAATGAAGAATTTGTTGCAGATTGATTTGAATTTTCTCGGTGTATGATTGATGCTGATACATGTACATGTACCGTATATGTAAAGGAATATTGTGCATCAAAACAGTTTTCTAAGAAGTACCATTCTCTTTTAACATTTAGGCCACTCAAGGTACAGATGAAATACATGAAGGCCTCATGCAAGAAACTAGAGATATTTTAGAAAGGTACATGTACATTACTTTTATATACATGTAACTGGGTAAACAATTATCGGTACATTATATCATGATGGAATTCCTGCGACATTGTTTTGATATTTGTCAGTTGTTTATTTACAACAGTGCCGACTTTCATACTGTGCTAAAAACAAGTCTTGACAGAGGATTCCAGAAACTGCTAGACTTACTTGCTGAGAGTTACAAAACAAATCTACAGTCTGGTGACCCGAATAGCAGGTACAGTATAATTATTTCTGATAATGAGAGAAGTATAACCGTCACATTTGGTTTCTGTGTTAAGAGGGCTGGATGGTCATAGCCACCGCATGTAGTATGTATCAACTAAAACAACATGAAAGAAGAATTTAAAGCCCTGTTATTAAGGACAATATTTAAATAAGAATGAATGAGAAGACTTTGTGGAATTTTTCTTTATTGGTACATGTATTAGATACAGTTGAACTTCGATATCTCAAACACTGATATCTCGAATACATAGGATATGTCGAACTGATTTGTAAGTCCCAACCACTTCTTTTTTTAAGTATTTTACCATCGATATCTCGAATACCAGGTACTTGGATATCTCAGAAGTTTTTCAACAGTCCCATATAGTTTGACTGTATTTGTTGAACACCAAGCCTTCTAAAATGTATTTTATTTTGTATTGTGAAATTTTAGTACATGTACCTGGTACTTACTGGTAGTATATGTACCGGGTATGCAGTATATTTAAAGAAAAAATTCATGGCTTTCAGTCACAATACAGAGTATTTGCTGGGAGGAATTCCAATGGCAAAGTTGATTCCAATTTTCAATGGCAGCCTTTACAAGCTTTGCAGTGATGCTCCAAATCCACTCCTTCAGGTAAGATTAATCATCATCAGTTTGTCTTCAATGCAGATTTTATTCAATACCTAAGCATTTAGAATTTAATGCTGTCAGTTCAGTTACTTGTATTTTCTTTCAGACTTTTAAAAACCAATTTGTTTGTTTTACAGGAACTGTTGCTTTTGGAATCGGCCAAGACATTAGCTGCCAATGTTTATGAAGCTTTTAGTCAACCTACTTCATGAGAAAATATTTCAAAAAAATGTTTATGATTTTTTTTTTTATTGGGACATTCATTTTTACTGCTAATGTTTATTGATCTTACTTGTAAATTCATTACAAATGAGGGCATTTGTATTAGAACTTGTCATGTAAATCAATGATGATGTTTATTTTAATTGTCATAAATAATACTTCATATGAGTACAGTTAATAAAAGAAATGCTCAATAATTTTTATTTTTAAACTTTTATAATAGGCGGAATAGCAAATTTCAAAAAGCTTTTTTTTAAAGGAATGTAAATCATGTTGTTTAAAATTGTTCATACATGTATTGATGAAAGTGGCTCTGTTGTCTTGACCGGTAATTTGTTACTTTATATTGTAAATCCCATTGCATTCTAGGAGCAGGATGAAAGAGAACATACTAGTGAATGTGTTAATCATTAAGCATGGTGAACTAATGTTGAAAAAGATCCTCTTTATTAATGATTTATCATAAGAATAATCTGTTTTTTATAAGTTTCTGTTGTACTCTCTTAATTTGTACTCTTATTATCATTTGAAGAACTGATGCAGTTTTGATGATAATGATTTGAAATAAATATGTTTCTATGTTAAAACAAAAGTTATTTTGCTTTCATTTCTTATTATAATCAATTTAATAATAAAAGATTTTTTTAAAAATAATTCAAATACAGTCACAGTCCAGTTTGTTTAACCATGTCTTAAGTTGGAAGAGAAAAATGAGTTTGCTAGCAAGTAAACGAGCAGTTCTCAACAAACATATATTGTTGGAAGCCCATATCCAGAATCGAAAACATATTCTTACTGTGGGACACACAAACACTCTAATAAAATTCATAAGTCATGACAACTCATTGACTGGTATCAATTTGTGTATGATGTTAAACGACCCTTTATTTTAGATACACGTACATGTACTACAGACATTTTTAAGAAATGATCAAATTAATACATGCATAAAGAATTTTAATCTATGATTAAAAATCTATAAAATCTTGACCAATTTTTCCTTGGATATTTCAGTAACAGCCACAGAATTCCGATTTGTACACTGTACCAAAGGAACAGGTCTTGTAATAAACAATGCCATTAACAATGTAGGCAAATTGATTTACATTTGAAGTGGCATATAGCTTACATCCTGAAAATGTAAGAAAATTGTATTATATTTCTAGAATATTGCAAATTGATTATATTTTCTTTAAAAGTGAATAGAAAATAAATAAAAAAGACTTGAAAATTAAGACGAAAATTTTACCAGATATGAAATCGGAGCAGGAACAGGTTTGATCATTGTATGCGGATCCCAGGGCACAGTTCATAACAATCCACTGCCCATTGGAATGTTGCGACTCGTAAAAACTAAGACCAGTTATCCCCCTTAAGTATGTACAAGGATCTGTGAATATTATATTTGTAGAAAACTCGGGTTAAGATGTATATATACAGATACGTGTACTATCAAATTCAGTTATAAATTTGTTCCTCACTGCAGCAGAAAAATGCAAAAAAAAAATTTTTTAAAGAAAACTATACCGGTAATTACACAAGTGGATGAATTTATTCCAAGTCAGTATTTATACATTCAGTGTACCGGTAATTTGCTAAATTTAGATTTAACCAAATTAAAACTTACTTTCAGTTGTCTGGCCTAAAGCTGCTGTTATCCCTAGAAGCCATGTCAGTGCAACAGCATACATTGTATAAATGGTCTTTTTGTGAACAAAAAATACACAGCTCTCAAAATGAACTTTACTCTTACTCCTGATGCTAGAGAATTAAAACAAAATGTCCAAGTTTAGATTTTATATTGAAACTTTATCTGATGGCAAATGGCTAAAAATTGGACAATAAAATTTGGGATTGGTAATGGTCTGAAATGATGCCTGAAGGCAGCCATCCATGGCTATTTGTACGGTAATCAGATACACATGTATGTTGATTCAATAAAATGTCAATGATTTAAACTTTTGATGACCAGCAGATTGCTCCACATCTGATAATAGTTATTCACAGATGAAATGTGAAATAATTAATTTCTGTTATGACTGTACATCATCATGGGAGCATCATTTACATGAATTACTCACTATTCCTCTGGTATTTGAATTTTGCATTAAAAAATAAGCTTTGGTTAAGAATTTACAAGATTTTGAAGAAAGCATTTTCTTTTTTGTTAACTTTTAAAGTCTTCTAATTTCTAAGTTTTGGATTTAAATGTATATTTAAATATTTTTGATAGAATACTGTAAACATACATTGTAAAGCATCTGCATGGGAGAGGGCTGCTTTGTGACAAACTGAGATATAAATAAATCAAAGGAAGGCTACTATATGTTATTATTATGTTTTAATAATGGTACTCTAAGCATAGTACATGTACATGTATAACTACAAATAAGCAAGAACATACTCGTTTAAAAAATAAATAAGTGTACATTAACATACTGTCTGAAAAACATATCACAAACATTAATTTCATTCCTCTACTATTGGGTTAATCTGGCATGGCTTTAATTCCAGCAATATCAATCTTCACATAAAACATGAGTTTATGTCAATGAAATGTCTTTGACACATTGTGAACAACAGGTTACTGGTATTCTAGTCCATTTCTACAATCTACATGTATAGTTTACAGTTCATTAGCATGTCCTACACAGTGACCTCCCAAACAAATATTTCGGAATGAGACACTGAAAACAAGAGTTTGGAATCCTGGGAAAATCGGAGAACATCAATCGTATCACAGTGACCAATGAAATCCTGGAAGCTGCCTTCATAGTAATCTACCAACTTTACTAAGCGTTCTGAAACCAAACACATAAATTGTCAATCAAATTATTCATAATTACATGTATATAATTCACCATTTTTAAAAAAACACAAATGTACCAACAAAGTTTCACTATTTTTTCAGATCCAGAAGCTATTTAAAGTACCTGATATCCATAACACAAGCATTATTTGTACTGAACTAATAAATACTGTTCTATGTATTTAGAAGTAAAATTATGCTATGCTATTGGGTTTACCACTTACCATTGACTCCCACTGCTATCAATGGGGTTCCTTCTGATACATCCAGGCAGTTAGACCAGTGGGTCAGAGGAGCTGTTCTTATAACCTGCAAGAAACAAAGAATTACACGATGTACTACCATAAATGCTGGTATGGTAAATTTGTACATATACATGTACATGTACATGCATGTACAAGTATAGCATTTATAACACCGTAACACACACAGGTTACTGAAAGGTTAAATAACGAGTGGCTCTTCCATTAATTTGAACTTACCCTTAGTGTAATACAGTAATCTGAGGTAAAAATATTCATTCATTTGCAGACAAGGCAAGACGTTAACAAAAAATATAAATATAAGCATTAAGCTAATGTGCGGTATTCAATTTGTCTGCACGGCCTGGTGTGTTATAGGACTGACGATATCCAAAAATAAGCATTTAAGCATTAAATAGATATAAGTCACTTCATCAGAAATTACGTACCTTTCTTTGTGACAAACTGTAAAACTGGATACATTTCTGCATTCCATAACCAACATACACTAATACATCGTCTTCTTCTGTCGAGAATTTGGCCAAAGATGGAGGCAGCTTCTCACAAGATTTCTGCATTATGAAAAATTGGAGCATACCAGTAGAATACATATTTTTAATAAATACGACCACATGTTGAATCTATTTTATCATTTTTTTTACCTTGTCTTTATTTGACACCACTGAACCATCAGGCAGGAAAGCTGGGGCTGGGAAGGTTAACCAATCAACAAGCTCACAGAAATCTTTCGTCCAATCAGCTGACCAAACACTGACACGCCTATCAGCACTGGTAGCCAGCCACAAATAGGGTGCTGATACTGGGGAATCTATTTCCTACAAACACAATATTCCTTTATTTGGCCAATCCTTGTGAAATTCTAAATGTTTTAGTACAATACAAGATACATATAAATTTAAAGAAAAAATATTGTCTTATTGTCCGTAAAATATGGTAATAGTCATAGAGTATCAGTACCTGGTTTACAAGAATGAATATACTTTTGGACTGACCTGCCTAGTGGTGACATCTATGTTGGTGATGGGGGCCCCCTTGTGGTCACTGATGACTCGTACTGTCATTCCTGTGGTAGGGCTACTTACAGCAATCAGCCCATCACTTCCCCCAGATATTATCATTCTTCCTGTAAATGAATAATAACTTCAATAAAAATACAGCTATCAACATCATTATCAGATGTCAGAATCAGTTGTTTTGCTCTCTCTCTCTCTCTCTCTCTCTCTCTCTCTCATAATTATCATCTTTTAGTGTCTAATCATTTTGTGGCATTTAAAGGGACAAATATCTTCTAAATTGATCATTAAATGATAAAGACAAGACTTACCATCTGAAGAGAAACTGATGGCAGTGACAGATACTGCATGAGGATGCATCTTGAGAACCATTTCCTCCTTGTTGATGTCAAACATCCTAACAGTCCCATCACCATACCCTGCCACTACAAATGGCAAGTTCACCTTGTTCTTCTCCTTTGTATCATCAGAAGCCGGAAGCTCACCAGGAGCAAAAGCCAGACAGGTGCATTTCTGTATAAAAAAACCACATATTCAGCAAACAACAGAATAAGATTGGGAGGGTGATGTTTTAGGGAATCAAGATTGATTTGTCTTTAAATAAAGAGCTCAAGTCTACCTGATCTAAGACCTGGAATTGCAAGGCCTGTTCTCTGCTAGCAACAGTCCAAAGTCTAAGAGTTCCATCATCAGAACAGGTGGCCATGTGTTCACTGCCAAAGCTTGACAAGCTGTTTATCTGAAGTTTTACAAATTTGCAAGTACATGTATTACAACTGAATTGCCATATGTGTCTGATAATTGAGCTGGAAAATTAAACCATAAAGCATTTATAACATACAATGTACCTTTTGTACATGACTAGATATTAGGCGAATACTCTCTCGCTCTGGCCAATTAATGTACCATAAAGTTCCAGAGCTTGTTCCAACAATCCCCTGAAAAGTAAATTTACATGTATAAAAATTCTATTGATAATAAAACAAGTACAAAGCCTCTTTTTCATCCTTGCTTATATATATGGTTCTCTGTGGAAAAACTAACCATATCCAAAGCCTCATCAAAAGCTGCTGCAACTACAGAACCTTCTAGGTTCATCTCATCCTCCATTGTAAGACCACCACAAGGCATGCTGGAACTGTCTCCGGACCTCATATCTCTGACCCCAGTCAGTGACCACATCCGCAGATTCTTACCTACGCTACCTGTCAACAGGCGGCCATTTCTACAGATAACAATATCTGAAAGAAGGAAAGACAGAAAGTAAATGTATTATAAATATTTAAAAAACATGTAATTTGCTGGAGAATACACAACAAAGAGTCTGGAGACTTCTTTCCTGGCAGTGAAGTTTTATTTATTTACCATATTTGTATGAATCAAAGTACCATGGAAGAAACAGTTTTACATATAAAGGACACATACCAATCTCTGAGTTGTCTGCCTCCCAGTGCATGAAGCATGTGTTGTGCCTCGTGTCCCAGGCAGACACTTTTCCGTTGTTTGTGGCAATGTACAGAGTACTGTCTCCTGAGAAGTCCAAGGAGGTAAACTCCACAACATCAGAGCTCTAAAATCAATGTGAACAAAAATAAATAATGGTATTCTGCACAACAGCCATAGCAGGTACAATTTTGAAAGAAGCAAACTCAAGTTATCCACCATTTCTTTGACTATAGAGGTTGCACACCTTGTACTCCCTTGATAATGTCAATAATGCAGACTCACTTTGTGTGCTAATACCGGTACAAAGAATTGCATATAAATGTATTTTGTTGACATATCACATATTAAGGTATCACAAATAATTTGTTTTTAAAGGAATCAAATGAGATCCACTTACTCCATGTTTTTGTAACAGTTCCTCTGGAACCTCAGCCTCATGAACATTCAGACAAGCATTATTTTTAGTTTCGTCCAACAGCCAGAAGAGCACAGATCCATCCTGTCCTACAGACACAAATTCATTGACAGAAAAGGGATCCCACTTCAGGTCATGAATAGCTGAGGTTGTCTTGGATGTGGTTAAGATTTCATAATTTCGTGTGCTCCATACAACTATGGTGCAATCCTGGTAGTCACCTAGAAAAAAAATCAGTATGAATTTGACATAAACAGATTAATCATCACAAACATTTCCTTATTATGCAATGAATTTACAAAACATTGTAAAAAAATAACCTTCTTTTCTTTGCTTGTCTTTTTGTCTCATTGTATAACACTTTTCTCTTGCATTTTGGAATTACATGTACCGGTACATGGTATTTAAAAATAATGGAGAATTCAAGAGAACTTACCAACAGAGATCAGGAATCGATCATCCCTGGAAAAATCGAGGCATACAACGTTATGCTCATGGTGACTGAGGACCTTAGTACACACTTGTTGTTGTAGGTCCCAGATACAGATCTGACTGGGGGAGATTCCAAACGACCCACTGGCTGAGGCCAAAGCCTGAACAGTTAAAAAATTAAGGTGAATCCTCTTATTATGCTGGTTAATTCTGCCACAAATTAATATTAAACAATAAGGTTCCTGTCATCCTCCATTCATTTTAAAGCATGGAGGTCAACAGTCTTTTGGTCTCCAATACACTGTACACACAAATGCTCATTGTATATGTGCAATGTACATTTGGAAGTACATGTATATATGTCTTGCAAGTACTCTTGACATACCTGACTATCATTCTGAATTGCTATTGTTGATATTTCCTCTGTGTGACCTGTACAATTAAAATTTTAGAGAATTGCAATTAATTTATCTACTGAACAGTGACATTTTCATACAATGTCATGTGGGCAAAGCACACCCTAAATCATACTTAAGTTAATGTATTTGAGAGGATATATTGTAATACATGTAGTTGTAAATCTATATGGATTTTCTTTAGAATACATGTACGTGTAAATCTAAAATACTAAACAACCCTCCTTGCACATGTTTTTATTTTGTGTTTTATAATTTTGTGTTTTATAATGAGTTTGAATAGAAGAACTGATATTCCTTACCCATTAAGAAATTTTGTTTCCCTGAGCCAAGGTCCTCCATAATAATCACAGCACCACAAGTGTAGATAAAGAGAGCTGGAATATCAAATTGATTACTATAGAATTATTAGAATTTTTGGTGGCTAAATTCTCATTATTTACATTTGTACCTGTCCCCCACAACTTAGCATCCCTAACAAATAAAGAAATATAGCTCTGTTTTAATTTTCACACAAATAAATCTACTAAATAACACCTCCAACAAACCTTTAAAAAATTTACAACCATCGAAAATTGGTCTTCACAAATTTGAACAATTGCATGGTATTGATAAACTGCATTAACAATAGCTTCAATTACTACACATGGAATGACCGATTCTTTTAATAACAAATATTTTACACTAATCAGATTGAATTTTTCACAAATATTGGCTTGAATGACTTAATTCACAATTTTTTTGCTACTTTTCTGTACCTGAGTCTGGATGCCAGACCATGTTCCCTCGACCGTTGCCATTGTAACCGATGACAGACTTCAACTTCACTCCAGCCTGATTAGGAGGGGCTGTATATCGCCTCTGAAACAAAGCAAAGGAAATTTAATAAAGTGACATTAAAAATTATGACAGGGTCATATTATCCATTTACATGTAAACATACATGTATATTGGATATAAATGCTGTATAATGTAGAATCTGATTTGGAACTCTTCACTTATAAACCAGTGAAGAGTTCCATAGCTATTATAAAGAGATTTTCTATATGACATGAATGAAAACCATTTGTAAATATGGTTTAAGTCAAATATGCTGGAATCATCATATTAACAGTACTATTACCAGGTAATACAACAAATATTTCATGCTTACTTGAGCCAGTCCATAATCCTTCTCTCTGGCAATGAAGTGTTTAGCACACAAAGGTTTTACTGGTTCCCCTGTTGGAGATGCTGTGCTGGGTCTCTTCCCAAAAGCTTTTTTAGTTCTGCTTTTAACTGGCGTGTTTTGTCGACTATTTTCAGCCGATCTTAACTTTTGGTAAGAACCTGGTAAGTTCTGTGGCAAGTTGTTTTTAGGTAATATTTCAACCTAGAAAAATGAATATGAAAAAATATGAATGAAATCCTTAAACTGCTACTGCTCTACAACAATACACATGTTTTTGAATAGAATTCCATCATTAAATGACACATGTACTGTGCAATTATGAATCATCAGCAATATTGTTGAACTTACTGAATCACATTCACTGGTTTGATCTGTCATAATATTTCTCTCAGCTGTCCTATCTACGAGTACAGAACTGTTTATGGTATCTTAAACATAAAGGAAAACAGTGCTTGTATAAGTTGGTTAAACAGAAATTTCCAGCATAAGGAGATGTTTTCCGTATATCCATAACTAAATTCATGAATCAAAGAAATTGTCATCAAGCATCATTAAAAATCCAAAGTCCCTGAGACACAGTTACTGGTAAAGAACTGAAAATCTGTTATTCTATATATTGTTATTACACGTAAAACACCAACCTTCATAGACCTTGTGTATTGAACTCAAGTCAGCAACACGACCCGGGGATGACCTCCTGGAATCAATGGAGCGACCCGGGGACCCAGCACTCATTGGGCGCATGGGTCTAGGTGGTGTCCGACGAGGCATTTCCAGGTACGCATCAGCCAGACTCCGGCTTAGATCTTGCAGGCTGTCTCCAACTCTCTCTGTTTGTTGTTAAAAGGTATTAAAAAGGTAAATATAGATTCTGCACGAACATAAACGTGAAATCATCAAGTCTAAGGAGGGGTTTAACTTACCTGGTTTGGGGTAGGCTGGAAAACTTGTTTCCCTTACTTGTCTTCCTCTGAAAAATTCAATAACTTAAAGCTGTATTTTCTGTGTAAGAGAGAAAATCGGTGGTAAATAATCTAAGATTCATTATTACAAATACAATACACATACACTGGAGTTATTATTGTTAGAATTTTATATATATTTAAGTGTCTTTGTTGATACATGTATTAAGAATACACTTTTCACCATTTTAAAAAGTATGATAAAAATGCATTAAATACTGTAGAAGCAAAAATATTCGTTGAAGATTTAATTTCATTATTTTCGTTGGCAGTATTTATCAACAAAATTAAATGCATGAAAAATTTCATCCAAGTACTGTGGAATCATTTAAATTCGTGGGGGCCAATTTTCGTGGATTGTGACTTCTTTGCTCATTCATGGGGATGTAATTTCGTGGATGCGTCGGTTACTGTTTCAGTAACAAAGATAACTCTTTCTAAAATTGTTTTCGTTGAGGATTTAAATTCGTGGGGGAGGGCTTCCCACGAATACCACGAAAATTGAGCCAACACGAATTCTAATGATTCCACAGTATTCATAAGTACAGAGTTGAATTGTAATACATTGTAGAGATTATGATATGACGAAATTAAATCCCAACGAAATCTTATTTGATTTAAAAACAACGAAACTTTAACCCAATGAATACATGTCCTTTTATAGTAATAAGAAAATGATCTGTTGCTTACTCATTGGGAGGTGAAGGGGGCCTAAATGCCATGAAGTCCCACAGATAAATAGCTTCTCCTACACTTAAGACATTTTTCCCATCAGGAGTCCAGATCACTTTACTCACATTTTCAGAATGTCCAATAAAAACCTGCAGATAGACAAAAAAGTCCATCCTTAGTTGTAAAAGTACATACAGTGAATCACGCTTATAGCGAAGTGACAGGGACGGGTGATTTTGCTTCGTTATAAGCGTAATTCGTTATATCCATCAAGTTTACAACATGTAATAAAGTCACAGGGAATGAAAATCACTTCGCTGTAGGCATCAATTCATTACAAGCGTGTTTGCTATAACCGTGAACATACATGTAGCTAATGAAAACTAGAGAATTTTGACATTTTGTTCACAAAGGTTAAGTACATGTATTTTGTACATTAATTAACACCTTTACTTGTGACTCTTTTTATTTCTTATAATTTTCATATATTAAGACTGGGATATAATTTCACCTGAAAGTTGATGTCCAATTTCATGTTGTAGTCCCAGACTTTGATCACTTTGTCCCCACAAGTGACCAGGTGGCGCCCTGACTCTGATACTGCCAGACAACTACAGCCACTGCGATGAATGTTTCCAATCTACAGGCAAATAACATGAGCTCATTGTAGATGTACATGAGGTACACAACACAATAAAACAATAAAAAATTTGAGGCAAAATACTTTGTACATTTGGTCACTAAATTAAGTACCTCTGAGAGAAGTCTTCCAGATTTGGCATCAAACTTCAGGAGTTTGTTGTTGGTGGTTGTCACCAGGAGGTGACCAAGACTTTGAGGTGCAAAGTAGACTCGCTCAGCTGAGTCCAAGTTACCAGATTTGGAATCACAGGCACTGCTACTGGAAATATCTATTCGCAGAACCTAACACAAGCAGAAATGCTAATTTAGTATAAGAAATTTGAAAAATTTGATAGATAAAAGTTTATAAATAATAAAAGTTTGATTGTGGTGGAGAAAAAATTCCAGCATTACAAGAAAATTGCTTACTTAAGTACATGTACTAGAGAGTTTTGGGTACACTACATAAGGATTTTCTGTATGTTTGGATTGAACAGAAGAATCCAACTAACCTCGCTTAAAGATTTGGCATCGACCACACAGACTGTAAACTCAGAGGGTCCAATGAATGCCACCCTCCTGCCATCAGGACTAACAGCAATTGCCTCTGGTCCCAGTCGGTCTGTCCTGACTACAGTGTTAGCCAGAAGTCTCAGTAAGGTGTAGCGGTCTGATTCAGCATCATACAGAGACAGGGAGCCCAGGGAACACGCGCTGTACAGATAGTCCCCCACTGGCGAGAACGCCAAGCCAATTATCTTACCACGGTGCTGTCTGTAACACAAACATCATCAAGTTTTAAATAGATAAGTTTCGCTCAAGACAGTACACTTTATTAAAGAGTACCGGTAGGTATATGTAATTCATATGTATTTCAAACCAGTGTTATTTTTTTGTCAAAAAATTCAGTTCATTAACTTCAAAAGTGACACCATTAAAATGGTGGTTCATGTACATGTTAATGTACATTTGTTGAAAAGAGTGGGTTTTTTTCAGCTTCAAGGATAGAATTTGGCATACTTGTGTTCAGCCAGCATGCTGGTTGTCTGGACATTGAATACACGGACAACTCCACTCTCAAACCCACAGGCAAATATCTGTCTGGACGGGTGGTAAGATATGGCACAGGGGCATTCATTGGGTGCACTGAAATCATACAGCTGAAAAAGAAAGCAAGAAATGACTCAGAGTTTCTGTTCTATGATCCTGACTCATGAATATGGTACATACATGTATATTGGTCCAAATCAAAATACAGTGTTGTAGGATAATGATAAGTGTCAATAAAGAATATGATAAAATTTTAAAATGAATTCAACGGCTATCCACCTTATTGGATCATAAACAGGGTGTAGGAAATTCATAAACTGCAAGGGTTTTAAGAAAAGAAGTTATGTGGGCAAACCATATTATACAGCATAAAATACCTTTTTCCAGTTGCTCAAACTGTGTGTTACTGGGGTATATTTGAAATATAAAGGTTTAATTAAAAATTCAGTTGTAGATATGTCTATACCTGTTGTAGAGTTTCTGAGTCCCAAACTCTAATGGTGAAGTCACTGGACACTGTAGCCATGTGTTTCCTGTAGGGATCCACTGCTACACCAGAAATTCTCCCAGTATGGGACCTCATAACAGTGGTGTATCCACGGGTAGAGATGTCAAGAATACCAAGATTGCCCTGTCAGAAGCATCAGATGGGAGTGAGAAAGACATCAATGTACAGTGTATAAAACTGTGACGTTTCACAATGTTCGATATCTATACAATAAAAACCAACTCACTGTTGATGTTCCTGCCAGGATTTTCATTCCATCTGCGGAAAAGTCTACTGCAGTTACAGGCCCCTCGTGTTCTGAAAATTAAGTCGCGTCATAAGATGTTTATACTAGTGGTTTCGTACAAATCAAATTCAAATTACATTTGATGGGAAACAATGCTTACCAGCTTCAAGATACACATGCTCAAAATCCAGTGGCCACAGTCTCAAATACCCATCATCTGACCCCATGACACAGAACGTCTCGTTCACACTCATGCAGTTTATTGCAAGTCCTGTGCCTGGTACAACAAAAAGAAAAGTTAATTTACAGTTGCATGGTAGATATTCATTTATCTGCAGATGTTACACAGTCATCATGTTAGTACAAATATTGGACACACTGGACCTGACCTTTCTGTTTGTCTTTCCCCGCTTTATTTTCGTTGGGTAGAAGTCTGCGGACATGTTTTATTGTGACTTTCTGCAGGTCTATTTCAAACACATGCCCTGTCTTACTACATGCATATCTGGAAGACAAGGCATAAAAATACAAAATCCAGTACTTGAGCTTTCTTTATTAACTGTTTATACATGTATATACAGAGAAAAAAGTACCGGTATATACCAGTAACATCTATGTATGCTGCAAACATTTTGAATTCATTGGTCATTTAAATGTTGAAACCACCTTAATTGTTGAAATTTTGATAATTTTTAATACCTAGCATAATTATATGTACAGTAAAATATTTCCATGGAACTGAAATCATGCATAAATGAATATAAGTTACTGACACAATCCTTTCTGCTGGATCTTTGTCTGCATGGTATCCAGCTTCAAAACAGACGTCTGTAAACTCCATCAGATGATACTCTCCTAAATTGACAGGAGCTGACCTCAACTGACCTTCTTTGACCCTCCACAACCTCACATTGTCACGCCCACAGGACACCATTCTATCATACAACAATAGAAGTTATTAAACCATATGTTTGCATGATTAATAACGAGGCTTTAATAAATGAAAGTTCACTTAATCTCCGAGTTTAATATGCAAAAAAAAAATAGAACTTAAAATTTGTTTACCTTGTGTCATCAAATGATGCTATCTTCATTCTTGAAATGTCGACATCAGAGTGTGCTTTTGCCATGACACTGACCTCTCTGTTCTTCATTACTTTTGAAGTGTTCCATATCACAACCATCTACCAGTACATTAAACAGATTGTATCTATTAGAAACTAAACATTCAAAGGGAAACAAAAAACTTAGTATCATCATTAAACACAGAGAATCTGTTGCCTTACATTTTTTCCATGGCTGTCCTTTCCAACTCCACACAGAGTACTTCCTCTATGAGAAAAACTGAAAGAAATGGGTCAAGTAGAATCAAAGTATCCAGACACAACATTAATATTTCTCTAATGATATTAAACCTGTAATACAAGACTCTTTTACCTTAGCACTAAAATTATTCTTCAAATATCTGTTTTGCAAAGTCTTTTACCTGAGGGTATGCAGAGAATGGGCATGTGTCTTTGTCATGGCCATACATTCCCCAGTGTCAAACTTCCAGATTCTGACCACACTGAGGGGGCCAGTCTGTCCAGAGGCCAGGAGAGTCCCAGCACCATTCAAACCAACACAGGACACCTGCCAATGTAATTCAAGTTATATATCTACAGCCACCTTCCTTTAATTGATAATACATTAACTTTTCCTTTCAATGAATTAGTTTTAATACATGTTTTAAGCTTGTTAGTGCAAATAATTTTTCATCTTATTTTCTTAGATAATAAATCATACTTTATCTGTATGGCCTATGAAGAATCGTTGATGTCCATTGGTCACTTTCATTGCTATCACCACAGCATGGCATGGGTACACTACTGTGGAGCCATCTGAGGACCAAAGGGCCTGAAAAGTTTGAAATTCTGATCATGTTTATATTTCTATATGACTTTTTTTTTTATCTTTATTTCAAGAAGTTAGAGAACCAAACATTGGAACCAAACCAAGAATAATAATACTTTTAATACTTACATCTCTAAAAGAACATCCACCAAATCCTACAATTCTTTTCAGTCTGAGAATTGGGTCTGGTTCTAGGCTCTGAGAGTTAAATATTAAGCAAATCATTATACTGTGAACTTCTTTTACTTTCATAATTCTTCCCAAGCATATAAGATTTTCCTCAAAATCACAATAATGAAAGTGATATACATACCTTACATTCAGGATTCTTGGGTTGCAAGTATGAGCCAGTGGGCATCTTTGCTACTTGCCTCAGCTGTTTTGAATGAAAAAAAAATTTCAATTTAAATTGGATTCATTTTGTTCCTTTTAATTTCTCTTCATATCATACATGGAAGTAAATTTCCCATCCATAAAGCATTTTTGATGAAATTGAGTGAATGTTAAATCATAAACTCAAGTTTGGAAACAAAAAATTCTTTGGGCAGAAGATTACCGTATGTGTGAACAGTAACTTCACTCTTTTTAAACAAGTCAACTGATAATTGATTGACATGACCATCTTGCCCTACCTCCCCAGTCTTGGGATTCTCCTGGTGAATGACCACCTCCTCCTCGGGGTGGGCAAACACGTGGACTTCCCCCGCAGAGTCCTGTACAATGCTGACATCATCCAACCCTACAAAGGGCAGCTCTGTCGTCACTTTATGCCGCTTCACCTTCTGCAAATCATTACCCCGACATTAAATCTTGACGCAGAACATAAAATACAACAATGGTATACAAAGTTGAAGTAGTCATACAAGAATGTACAACTGTACAATGTGCAATGTACATGTATTTTACAGCCAATAACAATTGATGGCTATAATGCACCTTACTTGAAAATATCACAAAGATTTTCATCACTTTTTGACAAGATCCATAATACAACATGCTATAAACTACAACACTCTGGCCACAGACCTGCTTTGGGTGTGTGATTTTGTCTATCATAGACACGCGGTCAGTAACACACTGGCTGATGTTAACAGTTCGAGGAGCAACTCTTTTAGGGTCTGCACCATTGGGTACATCTACAAAATTCAATTTCCCAGGTCATTTTCTGATAAACTATAACATGTACTTCTCTACATAAATTCAGAAACTCTCAAAATCAATCCCCCTCCCATCCACTCATGCAAAAATTACCCAGTATGCAATATTATAAATATTGAAAAATTATTAACCTTGTCTAATTTCTGGGTCATCTGGAAACTGTATTGAGTCAAATGGTTTCTTATTGCTGTCATTTGGAAACCTGAAAAATATTTTTTTAATTCTTTAGTAATTTAGTCATGCTTTACAAGCATTATTTCCTTCTTTAACTCATATTACTATGTGTATATCAAATGCTTAATGTTTTATCTCTTTACTAAGTTGATTGCTGACCACTCATTATTCCTTATTGTTTGAACTTGCTCCTTTAATATGCTGACTATGAATCTAATATGTACCTGATAAAGTCATACAGATCATTCCAGTTCTCTCCCCTTTGAGCTGGGAATGACATCTCTCTAGGCATAGGATTTAATCCTTTACCTAGTAAACCAGCCTTCTTAGCTTTCTCAACTGTTAGTCCTAAAAATCCAAAGTAATTAGAATATAACCCTAATTTTTTTTTTTTTTACAAAACAATAAAAGTATACACATTGCAACTCTCAAGACACTTGGTTATCATTAGATTTTTATAAAAATTTACCTGGCTCATATAAATTATCGCTGGTAAATATATTTTTGACCATCATGTTGGCACAAAGTCGGACACTTTTCAAGTAGGAAAACCTTCTGTTCAGATATAATGACAAGACATGGTTGAAATCCATGCACAAAACTGTCCATCGTGTAGCCAAGGGAGCAACACCACCATGATCTGAAGTAAATACCGTAGACAAAAGTTTTATGCATCAAAAGTTTAATCAAAAGGACAAAAAAAAAATGCACCTGCAATTCATATCTTGACATTATTATCTTGTAAATGTATTCAAATTTAATAAAAGTTCTACAGATATTGACACTGTAAATGTACAACTGTAAATACCTTTACTTCCAACAGCTGCTAGTGAATGAACAGAACCTTTTGGTGTATTGCAAAGAAAAGGAAACTGCAGCCAAGTGGATGTGGATTTGAATTCTTTAAATAAGTTTGAGAATGAGATTCTCACAACTAGGTTGTCTTGTGTAGCAACATCAATGTGCACCACAAAGTACTTTGTAGGAATGGGTTTGAAAAGAATGTATATGTATTTCCCTGTTAGACCCAAGGACTGGGATTGCAACTTTGGCAGTTGTATGTAATTTCCAGCAGGGATGGAGCCAGTTATTTTGTGGACAGTGCATTTGATGGCTTTGTCCTGAAATACATATATAAGAAATTCAAAAATGAAAATAAGGTGAAAACTGCATGTCTAAAATAAAATCAAAATCGTTTTTATAATATGGTATATGTAAGCAATATTGACAAACTTTTATAGAATTGAATGATAACAAAAATGCTGGTGTTGGAATTATAATATTTGTTTGGGTTTGTTTTGTCATATTAAAATATTACTCATGTTACCTTACCTTTTTATAAAAAAAAGTTTATAGTACATCTAATTCAATTAGTTAAATATTAGGGCTGGGCATTGGCTGAAAATTTCGTATTGCGATATATTGCAATATTTTGATTTGTATTGCGATATGTATTGCAATATTTTTTGCATGAAAAAATAGTAAAATTTCCATGTCTAATTGTCTTAAAATGTACTTTTCACTATAAATATATGATAAAAAATTTAGGAAGAAAATAATTATTTTTGTTTAGGAATTTTATTTTCATTTTAAGGTTACAAATAATAAGAATTAGTACTAAAATGTCTGTTTTGTATTAGATATAGGCCATTTTTTCTTTTAATATGATTAAGAAAACTTAATTTAGAAGCTGAATTCTGAGTGTTATCAATATTGCCAATATATCGGTATAGAAAAAATGTATTGCGATACGATATTTTTTTAGAGTGTATTGCAATATATTGGAATATCGATATTATTGCCCAGCCCTATTAAATATGCAATATAAATACAAGTGGCAATTCATAAATGTATCGTACCATAATAGCATTGACTTCTCCCTCTTTTGTAGCTTTTTTCCATGATGCTATGTCTAGATGTTTAAACACGTTAACATATGGATGCTGCCAAACTATATTTTAAAAAGTATTAGAAATGCATTTAGTGTCAAACTTTTTTATGCAAAGTAAATATTCAATAGGTGGAGTAAAGATCACACCAATCTTTTGATTTAGCTAATAGCTATATAGCTCTAAATAGCAAATAAGCTTGCATTAAATGATAATAAACATAATGTCATATATATGCACCAATATGCAAGTGAAAAAAATCACTAAATCATTTTATTAAATATTATGAAAGATACTGTAAGACAATTTTGGGTGCCTAAGTATACAAGTTTTGAGCTGCAAGTATAGATATATATATAAACTATATAGTTGGGCGTATACACAATACAGGCATTTAGTCTCCTAGCCCCCCCCCCCCCCCCCCCCGGGTCTTGCTTTTGTCATGTTTGTAAAAAATGAAACAAAGCATGTAAAAGTAAAATTGTCATACAATTACTAAATAAAATTTTTGTTTATGTTTGCCCAGTTTTAAACTTGTAATGGAATTCATCAGAATTAACATTAAGCTTAAAGCTGAGACAAGTTTTATCACGCTTCAAGTTCTACAGTATTTTGCTTCGACAAGATTATAACATTAAAAATAACAAACTTACGTTGTGACATCTCTAATGTAAATGACTATTAAGTACTCAAATAATTTTCATTCATCAAAATCGACTGTATAATTTGTAAAAGAGCTCCATTTGTTAATCAAAAGTTGAAATTCGTTTCCTTTACCGCCATGTTGTAAACAAACTGCGCGCGCAGAATTAGTTTGAAACAATTTGATCAAGAGTATTTCGTATAGAAACCTGTCTCCTTCTTATTTCGTGATCATTATGGCATATGATAACAGTTGTGGGTTTTAAATAATGATTGTGTAACCTGTAAGACTCAAATATCTCACAAATTAACTTGTTAAAACAAATTTTGTGGAAATGCATGCAGTGTTAAAAGTAGTCAAAAATATCTGACGTTTTCAATATTCCTTTTCAACGAATTTGATATCTTAAATTATTATTCTTTTGCCATGTTTTCCTGGCGTGTAAAATATCAAAATCGTTAAAAAAGCCAGGAAAACGTCAGATATATCGGACTATGTTGAAAGAAGCAGTCTTTTAAAAAAGATGGAAAACGGATCCTATATTTTTTTTTTGGACATACATGTACGTACATTACGAGGACAGCATACATTACAGACAAAGAAAGAGGGAAACAATAACCGGACTTCAGCATATTTTTACTGGAAAATGAGGGGAGGGTTGAGCTGTTAATGGGGACAAAAAATTTGTACTTGCATTCAAAAATTAGAAACAAATTATCAATGGTTACAACTCTAGAATAGGAGTGAAACAATTAAATGAATACATTTATAGATTTAAGATTTGTTACTGGACGGGGATAGGATTTTTTTTTTAAAGGGGAGGGTTGTTGCGGGAGAATCGATCATTGTAAAATACATCTAAGAATCTTAATTGTTATTTCGTATGAAATTTTCATATATAAACGATAGCCATTGAGATGCCAACTACAGACTGTTACACCAATTTTTCAAAATCTTAAACCGGATGAAGGGGGGGGGGGTGTTAGTCCGTTGTACATACTAAAACTTACATTAAAATGCTTTATTTTGTAAATTTTTCCAATAATTTATTAGCATGCTAACATAAAAGTGGGGGAGAAGACCAGTTCCTCCAATATCTAAATTTCAGAAAAACGTTTGTTTCCAAATAAGGGGTCCCGGTCCCCACCCGTCACCCTGATATGCTGCGTGCCTGAAAGATACCATATGATAGCGACATACCAAAAATATCTGCACTCAAATTCAAAGAGAAAAGAATAATATTAAATTATAATACGCAATTTAAACCTAAATTATCAATTTAAAAGTGGTTAAAAATCATAATTCAAATTTATTTTGTTTAATCAAATCTGTTTGTACAGATTATGTCCCATAATCAGGGAAAAATAATTTAATATACAAACGGGGAGGGGGCGGTTTGGATCTCCATAATCAATATGTCTGCATTGATATTAACGTCCTGTAGAAATAAAAAATTATCAATGTTCATTGGCAGCATATCCAAAAAATTACTGAATTGCTAACACTAACATTGTTACATTGACTTAATTAATTTGCATATGAACATTTGTAATGAACTAAATCGACTTAAATAAACTTGATATATATATATCCGTTGACTTGCAATCTGTATAACTCGCTTCAAATTCTGGAACATGAATGTATATTTTCGGGAGGTCGACGGGTAGCGAAAGTTCCTTTACCTTCAATTTTAATCTTGATTTCATTATTTTCTCTTCCATTTCTTCTATCATCCCCCCCCCCAAAAAAGGGGGGGGGGGCAACTCCACTATAATTCAATTTTTTTTAAAAATTCTGATCCCCCCCCCCCCCCGATGCTACGTGCCTGCTAGGAAAAATAAATCGAGAAACCTATTAAACATTAAATTTTTGCATGGCCTTTGCAAGGTTTGATAAAAAACTGTTTGTAGAGGTTATGCCCCAAAATTAGGAGGGGGGGGGTTAGTTTTAAACTATACAAACGAGAAGGGGGGCGCATGATCTGGATCTCCATAATCAATATGTCTCATATATTCATATTTAATCAGTTTGAATACAATTCTTTGTTTTGTTGATTTAATGTTAGAAAGAATTTGATTTTCGTGGAAATTAGTTTTACCTAGTAGATATGTCGTTCATAGTTGATGTTCTATGTATCCGGAAATATTATCGGCCCGGGTTTTTACATTATACACGCCAAACGTCATTTGTCATTTTTCATGATTTTGGTAATGGACCATGACGAAGTTCCTATGCTATATGATTAATGAAATGCCCAAGGCTTAAAGTGAAAATAATGATTTAGATTGATTTGCCGAAATTTTTGAGGATATGTATGAGGCAAACGAAAAACAGGAACAAATCATCGAAGCGATTGAAAACAAAGACTTGTTGACTTTGGAAAACTTAATCTGTCATACCAAGGTGTCTCCAAATTTCTACATCAATGGGACCACTCCAATTTGCACAGCTGCAACAGAAGGAAGTGAAGCAGCCTTAGCTATCCTTCTCCGAGGTAACTGCATTCTAAACACCCCAAATGTAAGGGATGACGTTTGGCAAAGGCTGCCCATACATATTGCAGCATCAAAAGGACATCTTGCTTTTTTAAAGCTTCTCCTTGAAAATTTCGAGGATGTGAATGTAAAAGACAGTGATGGGCGAACTGCTTTGCATTGGGCAGCTATATTTGGAAACAAGGATGTGGCTGAACTTCTCTTAAAATCAGGAGCCAATGTAAATGGAGCACAGCGGGATGGATTCACCCCTCTCTATGCTGCTACATGTTTCGGACATATTGATGTGTGCTGTACTCTGTTACAATATGGAGGAGATGCCATGGTGTGTGATGATGATGGGTGGAATATACTCCACACAGCAGCCAACTATGGACACTTACCAATTTTGAAACTTATATCGCTCAAAGGACCATGTTTATCCTGTAGAACAGTGGATGGTGAGAATGCCTTGCATATTGCAGCAAGTAGCGGCCACCTTCATATTGTAAAGTACTTGGTAGAGTGTGGTATTGGACTAGATGCACAAACAAACAGAGGTCTCACTGCTCTCCACCTCAGTGTACAATTCAATAAATCATCTGTGTTTAAGTTTCTATTACAAGCAGGGGCAAATATGTACATTCTCAACAATGATATGCAAAGCATATGCTATCTAGTAGCACTGAAGATGGACTCAAACTTCATAAAGATATTGGTGGATGCAGGCTACAACTTTAGTACAGAAAGATGGATCCTCGGTAATGATTTTCCAGCTACTAACAATATGAATGAGGACATGAAGAATTATATGAGGATGAATGCACAACTTCCATGGACTTTGCTCAAAATGTGTCAGTTGAAAACTGCTCGTTTACTTGGCTGGAACTATGAGGCTCTGGCAGACTCATTACCTCTTCCAAATTATTTGAAAAATCTGATCAAGCAAACTGGACCATGATTGGATTTTATATGATGCGTTATCTTTGCACTGGTTGTTATTGTTTTGTTGTAAGAAGTGAATGGTAAATAATAAAGATCACAAATAAAATTGTGTGACATTGGCTTTAAATTAACAGAGATGGAGAAAGGTAATTTGATGGAATTGGTCTCATTTCTCAACAAATGTGGATTAAAGTACATTATAATTGATACTTTCACCGATTTAGAATTTTCAAATTTTACAATATTTAACCAAAAAATAGCTTTTAAAAATAAATTGTAAAACCCCAAGTGGGATTCGAACTCGTGACTTACAGATTCATAGGAACCCTCTAACCCACTGCGCTAATTGAAAATATTGGGAAGGAAACTACTCATATGATTACACTTAATATTATTGTTTATTTCGATAAACAATACGTCACAATATCATGAATATGACATTAAACAAGATTTATATTCTTTAACTGCATAAATCTTTTTCTGCAATTTTAAAAAGAATAATATGGTGTAAAGGATAATTAAGCCATACTAGTGAGGAACACAGTAAGACAGACATTGCCCAGACAAAAATCTAGACGAAGAATTCAGTCTTGAAAATAAGGTACCCTCATCTTTGATGAAGGTGGTTAAAACATAGTTCCCAGCAATTACAAGTATAAATTTTATTGATATGACTATCATATAATATATACAGTGTGTAAAATTACATAAAAATACACAATTTATAGAAAACATCTTATTAAAAAAAATTTAAGGTTCTAACTTGATTGGAATGTGAATAGTATATACAATGATAAAAATGTCCACTAGTAAACTCCTGCATCACAAATGCACTGCAAAAATCTTTCTATTAAAACTTCAGATCCAAGTACATGTAGTTTTGGTCCCATCCAAATACATATGTACATGTAAATATAGTCACTTAAAATGTCATTTATATGTCATCATCTTGACAGTATACTGGTATGTTAGACATGATTTTGACTTGATCCAGACTATGAAGAAGTACAATGTGTTTTATAATGGCACAGAATACAATATAATGAAGTGTCCTAAAATATTAGGAATGTTTAGAATGAAGACTCGTCTCCTTCGTGCATATCCTCCAACCTTGTTTTAGGCAGATTCCTACAAAATAAGTTGATATTACAATAAATTAGGATTATAGGCACGCCTGTTTGCAAGAGACATTGTTAATCTGAATAAACTTAAGACTTTACTAAAATATTATTTCAATAAAATTACACATCAGTACCTATAGCAAATATTTAATAATAGAATAACAATGATGAATAAAACTGTCAAAAATAGAATAATACCTAAAAGTATAATTTTGAGGTGATGTGACTTGACATTAGTCATCCCTTAACTTCAATTGCTAGGGGTATAATATAATTGTATTTTATACTAACCTATCATCTGGAGGTCTCCTTCTGTTCCTGTCTATGTCAGCATACCTGTAATCAAATTGCATTCATATTTTAAAAACTAAAAAAATCCAAGCAGATGCATTGAAAATCAAATACCTTTGCATTTTAAAATACAATGAAATAAGAACTTGAACTTGCCTATCATCAGGTGGAGGACCTCTACTTCTATCCCCAGGTGGTGGACCATCTCTGTACTTGTCATCAGGGGGTGGTCCTCTTCTCTCTCTTGGGGGACCTTCTCTGTATCTATCATCTGGAGGAGGCCTCCTGGCCCCAGGATCCCTGTATCCATATGGAGGTGGTCTGCCATCTTCTCCAGGTGGCCCGTATCTCCTTCTGTCATCTGGAGGACCCCTTGGTCGGCCAGAGGGTCCTCTACGATCCGGATAAGGTCTTCTGCCGTCCGGAGGAGGTCCTCGTCTTCCATCGTATGGTGGAGGTTCTCCATACCCTCTGCCTTCCATTCCTGGAGGGGGACCTCTGCGAGGCCTGCCTCCTTGGTTGTAGGATACAGGCTACCAAAACAAAGTTTCAAACTTCAGAGTTTGGCTATCAAAATGAAAGTGTAAAGATGAGGGTTCATAATATTTAAATTGGAGAAACAAGTGGCGGTGCATCCAATGCAATTTTATTAACACCTGCACATTTGTTTAGATAAAAAGATTTTTTTTTCAGACCTCGTCACAATTAGCTTTATTTCAAAGTAAACAAGAGATTTTGTGAAACACTTATGCCCCCCCCCCCCCCCTCCCTTGGAAACATTCCAAGGAAATGAACGGAAACTGCAAATAAATGGAATTTTTCTAAGTCAAAGGGGCAATAACTCTGTCAAAAATTGTTCTTTGTAAACAAAATCAATCTTGATCTAGACATTATTATGATTAATCTGTATACCAAATTTCATTTCATTACCGGTATGTGCAACCTCCGCAAAGAAAATGAACAGAAATTGCAAATAAGTGGAATTTTTCTAAGTCCAAGGGGCATAACTGTCAAAAATTGCTTGATCGTACCCAAAATTGAACTTGACCTAGATATCATTATAATAAATCAGTATACTATATATCATCTCAATACGTGCAACCTCTGCGAATAAAATGAACGAAAACTATTGGTGGACCGGCTGACTGCTCGACAGACAACAGACAGACAGACGGACAGCAGCAAAGCAATATGCCCTCCCTTCTTCCAAGGGGGCATAAATATACCTGATAGGGTTTTGCTTTTGTAGGTTTCTTCGGAGCTGTACCAGACTTGAGTTGTTCTCTGTAAAGATGTCACAAAGATTAATAAAAAACAATGAAAAGAAAACATATTTTTAATATTTAAATGAAATTAGTTACAGGCAATCACTAGGGTACTTAAATCAGAGAAATTCTGAACTGATATTATAACAACTTTTTATATGGACCAATTTCAGTGAATTGACCAATTTAATTCTTTTCAAATCAGGTTTGCCAAAATTTATGACAACTTTATGACTCAAATTATTGTAGAGGCCCAGAAAATAATTATGTATGTATACTTTCTTCTTACTTTGTAGTTTGTTCAAAAGTAAGTCTGCTTTTGTGAACCACTGCAACACCATAGTCTCCGATGGGACGGAACTGAAATAATCATAATTTGTTATATTAAGGGAGTTTAGTATGGTTATTAGTTATTTTATTTATATTATATGTAACATAAAAATACTATAGTATATCTTTATACAATATACTGTATATATATTTCATGATAATATCAAAATATCAAAGTACCGTCTAAAGCACATATAGGCCCTAAAAAAAATTGTTTCATACAGTATGCTCTGAAGGCAATAAATTAATATTATTTATTGCAAATTCTACAATTATATGTATCATATGTATACACATGCACATTTAGCACTTCTTTAGTTCTTACCACAAGATCGCGTCTATATGCATTGGCCCGTCTTTTAGCTTGAACGACCAGGGCTGCTGCAAATCCGACCAGCATGAAAGCAAGGATTATGAAAAAGGGTCCCAGAAACTGGTCATCCCAGGATATGAGGTATACATGGCGAGTTCTTAGTGTGATCAATAAAATTCCAACGATTGCGGAAATAAGTCCACCCAAGAAACTGGCCACTGCTATCTGTGCGTAAAACCGACCTGGTCCGAGGAAGATGCCATTTAATTCCCCCCTGATCTGAGTTTGGACAAAGTCATGATAGGCTATGACCGTGTCCTTATCTATTTCTTTTTCCTTCATGGCGAACTCTTCCTGTTTATAACATCTTCGAAATAATTTCAACTCCACTTCCGTTCAAAACGCTACAGCTTGAGTCACACCTGGAGCATGCGCAGATACTGTTTACCTGAAGAACAGGTTATGGCAACCCATAAGGGCTAAAATTTACAACACTAATTAGATGAAATACAGACATGTCGGTCCAACGACACCTCGGCCCTACGACACCTCGGCCCCAGGACACCTCGGCAAAGACGGGTCGGCCCAAAATTTGAGACACCTCGGCTCACGTAAAAATGATTTTCATGTTTTTATTTTTTTTGTTACACACACACATATAATTTTTATATAAAGTTTTGTAATTAAATATGTTGGAATTATTAAAATATTACATATCAAATACTTGTACAAGAAATTGAATTATTAGCAGAAACGAGGCCATTAAGTGCTAATTGTTAAGCAAACAAGAAATCAAAATTATGAAAATGACGACAATTAAGTGCTAATAGTAAAACAAACAAGAGGATGCGGCAGTCTCCTTTGGAGTCTCAAACGCGTGTCAGGGGTGACAATGAGGATTTAATTACGAGCAGTTAATGATGAGACGATAACCACCGAAATCCATATATATCCTTTCAACGGTTACTACCCCATATCAGATTTACAAAATCGTCAAAAATATTTCTTAATGAACTATATATTATTCTTATATTAATTGATCTGAAATATTTAGCTAAATTGAATCAATTTAAGACACAAACCGTAGTTACGCACCTGGGGTCAGCTCAGCACGTCAGCTACTGTGTAACGTTAACCGTAGATTAATACTTTTTAAGTAGCACGAAATTAAAGAATGTTCATACGAAATGAAAATTGATGAAGCTGCATTATTATAACCACATAAATGAATAGATACAGTAATTATCTGCCAATGTTTTTTTAAATTTATACATTTTTAACCGAAATTTTCATTGGGCCGAGGTGTCTTTTACACGGGCCGAGGTGTCAATACATTTGGGCCGACCCGTCTGGGCCGAGGTGTCAACCGCCCTGGGACGAGGTGTCGTTGGGCCGAGACGTCTGTACCCCAATTAGATCTATCCGATCAAATTATCAAATGTTTAAAGCAAGTGAATTTGCAGTGCTACAATATTTGGGTATATAATACTTGAATATATTTGGAATCTTTCAGATATTCTAGCTGCTTCCCTGAATACATGTAATATATAACCTGACAGAACAAATATATCCACCTCAGCGTGTTATATGCATCTTTTCAACATATAACCAAATATGAAATAGATTTAAACAATAAAATGCATTTTTTGTTCAAGCTTATAAAATGATGCAATTTATGGTCTGTAAAATTTTAAGAGATATAAGCCATTTTTGCAGTGGGGGGGGGGGGGGTATTAATTTGATATACAGGTAAAATAAGATATGAGGCAACTCCCCCCCCCCCCTTCCGATTAGAAATTTGAGTCCCCTCTTACAAACACATGCACTGGCACACACTTTTAATGATGGATGGATCAAAACATTTAAACAATAAAATGCTTTCTTTGGTGATTCATACGGGATATGAAGGTGGCGACATTGCAAAAAAAAAAAAAAAATACATAACCCGCGCAAGCGGTTATGTATTTTTTCTGCAATGATCGCTACCTTCATAGCCGCATGAATCATCAAAGAAAGCATTTTACTGTTTATATTTACATTTTTCTTTTAACCAATTAATTTAATTCATTGTAATAAGTAAGTAAAATTCATTAAATTACTGTTAATGTACATCAGTACGTTAGCTATAAGAAACAGCCAAATCGTCTCCTGTGAGACTTTGAGTCTGACATCATCATGATTATTTCGTGCAGTCCGTGTTTTTTCTTAGATCGCTGTAGGTTTAGACCAATCGATAAGCGGGCGTGTTGATTTCAGTCCTGTCAGTTTCAGCCGCTGTAGATTTCGACCAATCGATAGACGTGGCATGTAGATTTCAGTCTGGCTGTTTCTATAGGGCTATGAATCAACTATAAGTTTCCGTAAGAAATAGTGGGAATCTTACTCGATAGATGTAATTATAGAGCTATGTACATCAGCAGCACGGGCTGCACGCTTTTTATATTTTTCTTTTATGCAAAGTACTGATAGGAAACAACGGTATGAAACATATTTTTGCTTACTTTAAATGATGTTTGAAGAGAGAGAGAGAGAGAGAGAGAGAGAGAGAGAGAGAGAGAGAGTTATGCATTTTTTATACAGTACTCGCCGCCGCTTCCTCTACAGTCTCTGAAAGTAAGGAATTCCAAAAACGGATACATACTGGTATCTGCTGAAGTAAAAATACATTTCAAACTTATGTTTGGTTTGGTGTCGTTATATATTTACTTTGTATATTGGTTTGTATCGTCCCTACACGCATACACTTTCCAATACCACTAGTCCTGGCATGTAAAATATCAAAATCGTGAAAAAAGGCCAGGAAAACATCAGATATTTCGGACTAGACTATCACTTGTTCCGTACTCATGACTAATATAAAAATAATCCCTATCAGAACAGTTCATTGGAGTAGGGAGTGGGACTTCACCCGAAAAGTAATTTTCATGTGAAATTCGTAGTAAACCCTCTAACCCACTGCGCTACACTGTAAGGCGACAATATTAGGAGAGAAACTACTAATATATATTTACACTCCATTTTATTGTTTATTTCGATAAACCATAGGCACCTGAAATTTTCTCAATCAGTCGCTTAATAAGCCAAATATGAAAAATTCTACCTCCTCTATATATAAATACACATAGAGGAGGTAGAATTTTTTTTATATTTGGCTTGTTAAGCGACTGATTGAGAAAAATTCAGGTGCCTGTGGATAAACAATACGTGTCCCATTTCACCTTAGAAATATATGTACGATGTTTTTGTTCAGAAGTGCACTGAAAAATACGAAAGTTTTTAATTTTGAACCAGATACGACATGCAAGTGGATGAGTAAGAAATAAGTTTTTCAAGTAAAAAAGACCACCTTAAGAATATTAAGGCTTTTAATTTGTGAGTAATTTGTGAGAATGCAGTTCCTTCCAACCAATACACCGGTGATGGAAAAGGACAATAATGAGTTGGTCTAAAGTGTAAAGAAAAGTAGTAAGCTCATGTAAGAGTATGTCCCAGGGCCTCTGATTATTATCTTTTGTCTGCATCTAAGACATTCTATAAATTAATGAAATTAAATGGAGACCTTATAAATCTGTAATTTACCTATTTAAACAAGAGGCTTACCAGCCATATTGCTCTTCTGACTGATATAAGAAGCGGATCAATAAAAAAAACAATGTTCTTGGCAAGAACTTCTAGCTAAGTTCCACATTCATTGCACAAATTATATCCTACATTTTCTTCATCAGAACTTTTTGCTTGATATTCCCCAATTATTGCCTCTCTCTGGATTGCAGAGGTTATGGTATGAATAAAGTTTAAAACTTCAGACTAGCCTGTTTCCCTATCAATTCCACAAATTTCTAGAATTTGTACATTCCCCGGTAAATTTGGACTATCTCCTTGCTAGGACTTAGCACATCATTTTTTTTCCCTGTAAAACTGAACCCCACTCCTCTATTGAGACCCCCAACTTGTTCATCATTTTATAAATGTAAGCTTCCAAACTCATCAGATGATTATTTTAATTTCTATCTAGGATAAGTTTGTAATTGCAAACTTTTGGGGGCACCTTTATGGCTCCTTAAGGGTCATGGTATAAATATATACCTGCTACTACCATAATCTAATATTTAATCTCCCATGAACTAGCTAGCTGTCAATCTTAAAACCATACAATTGCCTATATTGCTCTTTTGACTCATTAAAAGTGATTATATAAACCTATGTTTAAAACAATAACATTGAAAATTGTAATCCAAATAAATTTATTTTAACATTTCTGTGTGAACTACATGTAATGATTACATATAAACCAAATCAAGCAATAAAACTATTAACAATAAAATACATGATAGTTGCCACATGCTGGTTTAATATTATATTTGATTATTTACATTAAAAACAGGAATTTAAAATAACAAATATTTTCTCTTAATAATATACAATTAAAATATAAAACATGCAAAATGACTTTTAAAAATGCAATCAAATGAAGTCCCACTTGATAATTATAAAGCTATGATATGACACGTGCAATATGATGTGAATTTCCTGAGTGACTAGATGGAAGACTCGCACAGAACTTGACGGCGTGGCCTACGTCCTCTTGCTGGAAAATAAAGGCAAGGCTTTATTAATTATCAATATAATCTATAAATATTTACCCTTAAAATGAAACCATATTTGCACATGGGCATTTGAATATGTGTACACATTTTTCATAAAATTACGAAGTTCTGTTATAAAAGATAGAATAAAATTTCTGCTAGCTATGCTGCTGCAAGTATATTCATAGTCAGTGCGTGATATATTAATTAAATATTTGTAGTTTAATAAACTATATGTTATGTAATCAGTGGAAATGTTAAATTGCAGTATTGTTTATAAAAGTAAAGAGATAATTATATATTTGTATGATTAAATGTACAATAATAAGTTTTCTAAAATTCAAATCATTTAGTAACAATGACATTTTGTATTTTCTATTTATTTCCATTGATGCCTAGATACCAGACATTAAATGTCTCTAAATTAACTTCACTTATTAACCCTAGCTAGGTACTATATTTTGTGCAGGAAAAAAAAATCAAAATTTTCATATATCAATCATCCCCATCCCCCAACTTTAAACAATTCAAACATTCTACATGTAAATGTAACTCAAATAAAACCACCAGTTTCCAAAATGGATGCTTCTCTAATGTCAACCATTAACATGCACTTCAAAACATTCACATGAACAAAATACATGTAATAAATTAAATATGATATTGTATAGAAAATGATATTCATATTTTGTGTTTTAAATCTAATGAAAAAAGTATTCAATTTTTCAGCATGCTGGGATAAGTAAAGACTACAAAAAGATCACCTCAACACTTGTCAGTAGTTACTTTACACAGGAATATGGCTCCAAAATTATTTGGTACATCACCCGTGCTGAAAATATGGCTAAACTCCTGTAACTGATTCCTCCTTGCCATCTGTATCCATAGAATCAATACCCACACCAGTGTGGTTAAAGGTATATGTAAATGTACGACCAATAAATAAACTTGATAGATAAAAGAGGTTTTGAACAACTTTTTCTGGCATTGTGGGTACATGTATTATCCATAAATAAAATTACAGGCTTAATCAATAAAGCAATGTAAGATTTATTATTAACAAAAATAACTTTGTTATGCCAATACCTAGCATTATATTCCAAAATGGGATATATACCAGGTATTTCTTTATATTAATACAAAGAAAAGAAACTTTTGAAGATTTTTCTCTATATATTCCTATGTAAAAATCCGACCCCCCCCAATTGTCGCCCCATCCTACCCCGGGGGAATCATGATTTGAACGAACTTAAATCTACACTACCTGAGGATGCTTCAACACAAGTTTCAGCATTTCTGGCCAAACAGTTTTGGGAAAAAAAATTTTTTTGAAAAAATACCAACAAATTTTCAATAATTCTTATTTATCTCCCTCTCCCCTTGAAACAGGGTTTGGACCTTTATTCTAACAAACTTGAATCCCCTTCACCCAATAATGCTTTGTGCCAAGTTTGGTTGGAATTGGCCCTTGGTTCTGAAGGAGAAGTCGAAAGTGTAAAAAGTTTATGGACGACAGACAGACAGATGGACACCAGACAAAAGTTCGCTTGACCTTTCTGCTCAGGTGAGCTAAAAAGGCAATATTTTCGTTTGCTTGCAATTGGTCCATTTTATTGAAATCATAGAGGAATGGCTATTGGACAATGATGACTAATATCAAGATTATTGTAATGGTTTTGATTTTATTTACTATTTAAAAATTGGTAAGAAGTTGGGGGGGGGGGGCAGGTATTTGACATTATCAAAGACAGAGAAAATGGAATACACATGATGATTTAGTAGTTGATTCTCTGTACTTGGCAAACTGCAGACTGTACAGTGACTGTTTATTTACATGTCTGCCAATGTTTTACCACAAGACAGTCCTCTCTGATATTTGGTAAAGCACTTTAATGTAAATAAATGATTATATATACTGAACAACTTTTGCAATTTATCTGCAACTTCGTTAGTAGGATCATGTCATTAAAATAGGTCATATTTATTGCTTTGCCAAATATCTATACATTATGAATGTAAGTTTATAAGGGTATTTCAAATGAGATCTAACAAAAGGCCCATAGAATACATTACTCACCCGAGTAACAGCTGTTCTAAATTGAACTTTTGTGTTTCTCTTGGTTTTCACTTAATATAATCAATATGTAAACTCATAACCACATACTGGCTCTTTGGTGTCATGAAATTCAAATAAATTTGGTTCCTAATCATGTATGCATTTCTGAATGGTTTAATTTATAGAAGAAGTTGAAATGTTAAGTTAACAGATGCATGGATGGATGCAATGTGATCAGAAAAACTCAGTTGGGATTAACTCAGTAAAAACAATTATTTAGTTCTTATGTCACAGTAAGTGACAAAAGTGACATAATGTACATCAATACTTAAAACCAATATAGGAAGCTCTTCATTGGTACTGCATTGTGTGACAGCTGCATTAGTAGATTTATTGAAAGATGGAGGCACTATGATAGTCTATCAAAATCCATGGAAATCATTGAAAAAAAAAACCAACAAATTTTGTGTTTGGAAATCTTAATAGATTGTTTTGAATGTTAAAAACTTTATATTTCAAATTATATAAAATATGTATTTAACACTTACTTGATTGAATTAATAATATATTCTGAAATATTTTCAAATGCCATGGTAAACAGACTGATAAAGCCTGAAAAAGTATGAAGTGGTTTTGGGATTTTTTTGGGGGGGGGGGGGAGAGTAATTTTCATTTCTCTCTTCACCTGTAGTTTCATACATCAATTAATAACTGACTACAAAAAGTTTAAAGGACACTTAAATGTTAATCACTCCAATGAAAACAGTTCAATTGACATTTGCAAAATTCCTAGAATTATAATTTTCCTTCAGAGAGGATAGGAAGCATTTTATACTTTATCAGTGTTGCTCCGATTACAAAATATATACTTTGCATGATTTTAAAAATCTTTATTAAATTGATAAAACTGGCGATTAATAAAATAAAACATTGACAATACAAGAAATAAAACAAAAAATTGCTAAAATAAAATGCTAAACTAAATACATATCAGATACAGAAAATTAATAAGGTTAAATGAATATATGCACTAACATTAACTCAGCAATAAATATATTCTAGCACCAGATATGATGTTTGACTATGCAAAGCAGCATCAAATCCCATGTTTTTGGAAAAACACAACACAAGCTAGGTGCAGGGCCTGCTGAACCACTACGAGCCGGTTACAGGGCCTCCCTCACAATGTATATATATATATTTAATATATATATATGATTTTTGTACCAAAGAGTAATTTGGTAAATAAGAGTCAGATTGTCTGTTATAGAATGTGTGCATATTAAATTGTGCACAGGATCACAGATAAATTCTTGTGAATTCAATTTCTACATAGAGTGCTATGAATTAATTTGAGTTGACTTGTAGATGACTTGAAGTTGTAAGTCTGAGAGACAATTGTGGGCTAGAGGTGGGTCACAGCAGACTCCGTGTTTATATACTCGCCATTTACGAGGCCACTATTGGAATTTTCTTCAGCATTCGTCCTGTTAAGAGATAATGAAATATTCATTACAAAATGCACTGATTACCTAACAACATGTATGCAGATTCTCAATTTTTACAATCTTTTGCAATTTTTAAGAAGTTACGTTCTCTTGACCAACAGTTTTTTTTATTAGCTTATCATTTTAAAGATAAAATACAGCATGCATACATTTATAATGATAAATTTTGCCATTTCACATAAGCCAAGATTATAATGCTCTGTCAATAATCTTACACTAAAACAGAAGTAGACACTAAAATACATCAATTGACAAATGCATGCTGCTCCCACAATAATTAGCAAAACAACAAAATCAACACTGTGTAATTTCATACAAACAACCAAACTGTAATACCGGTAATAATAAAAAAAATTAAATTGTTTAAAACTGTGGCATGAAAGCATGAATTTAAATGCAATTTTTAATGAAAAATCTACTTTTATCACCATATATTCTTTTGCTTGAATTTCCTATTAAAAAAAAAAATTAAAGAAGATATTGTGGCAATATAGTACTGTCCTGCTAGGAGATATGATAAAAATGCAAAAGGAAATTAATTTACATACCGGTAAGCATTCTTGAACAAATTATCAAATACAATGTACCAACAGGCAAGAACATTTCCAACATATAGTGTATATCTACTGATAAGATTCCACTAAGCATGACTACCATATCATATATTTTTGAGTTGCTACATACTTCATCTGTAAATATACAACTACAGTTGTAACTAAAGATGGACACTATACATTGAATGATCAACATACTAAGTACATGTATAAGTCTACATAAAAAATACTGTATCTTTGAGAATCCTTATACATGTACATGTACTACCAGTAATTTGATGTCATACTGAACTTCAAAATTCCATCAATCCCTTTAATTCATTTCTACAACTAACAACAAACCATATAGAGTTATATTTCCATTGAAATGCATCTACTGAAATAGAGCCTATATTACACAGGGTAATCTACTTAGATCTACACTCATTCAAAGCTACGTTGAGTAAATGTCATAACCTGAAAGAGAAAGAGTGAATGTAAAACATGCATACCAAACCACATTCCAAACTGTCAACATGCAACAAACACATTCATATTACCTGTTAGTTGTAATATTGTTAAAGTCAATAAAAGTCAATGAAAGTTCAACATTAGAAGGAAAGACATGTTAACTCTGATGTTTTATTTGTACCCAAGCCTCTGAGAAGACTGAATCACAAGTTTTACTCTTCATCTTCAGCCTTTTTTGTCCCATGATGCATTCTGATGATTACAATGCCCTTGGATAATATTCATCCAGCATGTGAACTTGAGTCCAGGTTATCATGGATAATTTTAATGCAACACAATCTTGAAACTATGCATTTCAGTGCAGATCACTCAAATGATGTAGCATTCACTGTAATCCATAGTAGTTATGTCCAAGAGTAGATGAATGATGCTTATGAACAGTCATGGAGGGAATATCTCCTTATTTTTTGCATCATGTTAAAATTCAAATAGAAAACATGCAAAAGAACTAGATAGTTTTTTATGTTTATTCACACATTGCATCAGTTATAACTTCTCTATCAATCATTAAAACAAGGTCAGTTTTTTAATTATTAAAAAAAAAAAAAATAACACAGTGATATGTAAATGTGCATCACCATGACAACAGGATATAAGTAAATAAAACAAAGAAATTGTGAACTAATAAATTACATATTACAACAAGAAATTAAAAAACAGACAAACAATTCAAAATATCCCACTAACACAACGTACGTACAGTACAAATACTGACTTATGATCTATAATCCCTTTTAATTAAAATAAACGGATTTCAATGATATGAAAATAAAAGTTTGAATAAACAATGCTACTAACAGATAATTTCAACTGTAGTTCTCGTAAGAAAAAAATTATCATACCGGTAACCAATTTTTATATCTTAAGAAAAGGTAAGAGTAAAATTTGCAATGACAGTATTTTTAACATTAACTCAAATGTATATAGAGTTCAGCTGCCCCCAGTTATCTACATGTTTTTAAACAGGTACATGTAACATACATGTATTTATTCGAAGTTCAACTTCACTTTAAAAAAAAAAACACAAATAAAATACCAGTTTCCCATACTTGTTAATTAAATGCCTCATTTTATGTCAGAATGAAGTTTAACATTGGTTTACTCTATACAACTATAAAACATTGGCAAAAAAAAAAAACAAAAAAAAAAGAAGCAACCTGCCATTCTTTCTCCCACAAATAGCATAATAAGCTTAAAACCATTAAAAGATATATGCCCATCAAAAATACAATCATTAAGAGAAATCTGGAAGCTCTATACTTTATTTCAAATCAGTATCAAACTTGTATATATACTCTACTTACTGTTTCATAATAATTGTTCAAGCTAAAAAATCTAAAGAAAAAACTAAATGACTGAAACCTAATTAAAACATTTTTACCAGTATTATAATGTTGAATTCCAGTAACAAGGTACATATACAATATCAGCTATGTTTTATAATGTTTAATTGATTCACTATAACATTTCACACTTGATTCAAAGATATTTCAAGGGCACCAAATATCCAATGAAAAGCTATGCCACAAATGTACCGGTACATGAAACTGTAAAGTACACAAATATTGTATCCTTGCAAACTCCTAAAGTCAGTGGTAGCTGTCCTGCATGCAGTAGCATAAGCATAAAGCTTTCAACTCTATCAGTACAAGCTTATACACACTTCATCAGTACAAGGTTATACACACTTCATAGCATAACAAACTGAGGTACTTCTGATAATGCCACAACTCATGTACAAATTCTAGCTTTACCAAAATTCAAAAATGGGGTACAGATGTTTCAAAATGCCAATGAAATCCAAGGGACATTAGTAGCAAGAGGGTGAAGGGACTATTTGTTCCCAAACAAAAATGTACATTGGGGGGGGGGGGGGAGATCATGCTTTTACTTTTGGATTATAAATAGGGAGGGATAATGAAACTGAACATAGTACCAATACAAACAACTGCCAAAAATACATTTGTCCATGTCATTCATATGAAAAAGCTCAAATACATACACTAAACAAGAGTACCGAAATCTTCGACCCTGTTGAAAGCAAAAGGAGGTATAAATTCATTATTCTTTATAAGATGGCACAATAAAAATGACAATACATTGACTTGTTTTGGTACTCATATAATTAAATATACATCATACAATGCCATTTAATGGCAGATTTTACAAGCTTGCAAACATAAAGTTAATTAAGGCAGTCTGCAATTTTTCTTTCTTTTCTGAAAATATTGGCAACATTCCAGATTTCAAATTGGTGTATGCTAGATGCATGTATAAGGCAGCCATGAATAGAATCAAGCAGATCTCATGAACACTGGACCCAAACATCACATTTTATTTGATTGTCGAAGATATCAAACTTCTTTTTTTGACAAATATATTCATATAATATAAATAAGTGAAAGTAAATTATCCAGACATGGATTTCATCAATAGTTATGAAGGGATTTCAAAGTAACTTTTTAATATGTTATAAAATGGACTTTCTACTGATATTCTTGACATGGCCTCTGTGATAATGGAATCTATATATAAAACATACAAAATCTGACAAACCTACAGTACAACGAAAATGAATACACAACAAAGAGCAAGAATAAATACCAAAGTGATCATCAAAATGTCTCTGCTTTATAATATCAATGTCCAGTTATGATTAACAGTATAGAATATACAGGAAACTGGTTTACAAAGTGAACATGTAATTTGGAAAGACAACTATGTGATAGCTGGCGAATGAAAGATAACATATCTAGAGTAAATGATACATGATCCGCCAAAAATGGGAATTAATTTTGAATCAGTGAGGATTGAAGATGAAAGGATGATCATGTCAACTACTGCAAGGATTTCAAAAGTCCTTGAAAGAAAACAACCAATTTTTAACAACTAGCTCAGTGCAATACATGTACCTTCAAAATGAAGCAATTTTCCAGTGTACATGCACTGAAAATCAGGTAGCAATTCTAATTTTTATCATTTAATTTGACTTAATAAATGAGATATTTCTTTAAAGAGAATGCTATATTAATAATGTATGACATTGTTTTGTTCTCAGACAACTCAGGAAAATGGTGTCAAGGTATTCCAGAACACTACAATCACCACAAAACAGAAATGAGGCTCATCAGATGTTAAATTCAAGTAAATCATAGATAATATTGTTTATAATCTACAGGGAATATTTCAGATGACAATAACCAACAACTTCAATTACCAGTAGCCACCTAGACCAATATTAGTACATAAACTCTAATGAAATACACAAGAGTCCCAATGTCTTTACTCGACTGTTAGTGATCAAGTGATCAAATTGTGAGTATCCCGAGAAGTCCCGAACCCCTGTACCAATTAAATGACATGCATACTGATACTTCAGATATCCCTGCTCTACATGCACAATAATGAATTCTTTATACATAATTAGCACTAAAAATTCTAAATCCTTGGTGTACAAATACAAGTCATCTGAAATTTGGATTCTCTCACTTAGGTGCAACCAGCCTATATAACACGTTAACACAAATTACATGTCATAACGTGTACAAAAACCACTGCGTGTGGAAATACTGCATCAATAAATACATAAATATATATATATATTGCACTCTCATCCCTCAGGGTTGCTAAATGATGTCATATTCCACCTGCTCTGTGTTATAAATAGCTGCTCGATAACTGTACCTCTCAGACAAGCTCCGCTGAACTCCGCCCCTATGTGAAGGCGAGGCTCGCCTATCTTGGTCAGCTGACTCGTCTACTTCACCGATAACAGTCTCCACGAGCGAAGGTTCCAGTTCAGGAAAGGCAGCCATGTGAGCTTTTAACAGGTAAATGTATGTGTTGTATCGCTTCAACTATAATGAAAAGGAAGACCACTTCCTTAGAATTTGGTATAAAAAACTCCTAATCTATCAAATGAATCCCTCTCAAATAGATCATAGTTTCTATAACAACTCTTCAGTTTTTCAGAGAAGACAACTAATCAACTCTCTGCAAAACTATTTTTATAAAAGGGTAGTGAGTCTTGCCTCATGTTCTAGGTAGTTTTCTTTTTCTATATAGTCTTGGATGATTCTGGCTTTGGAGCCCTTCTCTGGAGGAAACTGTCTATGCTCATGCAAATCTTTCTCAATCTCATGAGCTTTGTTACTATGACTCTCCAACTGCTCTCTCTGAAGTAAAAATGCAGAAAACCTCATCAAATATTTCATCAAGCATGCTATAATATGTGTATTTCATCAATAGAATTTATTTATTCCAAAAGTGAAAAATTTTATTCCATATCTTTCACACAGTCAATATGTACAGAGGGAAAAAAGTTCATTAAGCAAGCCTTACTAGTATCTATTTATTCTAAACATTGAAAAAATTTGTTGACACAGTTGAATTGTGTGTTACCAAGTTGAGTTTGGAGTAGGTTGCAGGCAACAGCTGGCGCTGGAACTTTTTCTGTGATCCCACAGCATTTGGCAAGGCAGGTGCTGACAGACTGGCAGCCACATAATTGATAGTGTCAATCCAGGACTGAAGTTCTTTGCTGTCACTGCAAATTCAATCTTTCATTAAGACAAGTCTCATTTTTACTGCCAGTGCAATACATATGTACAGTGTATGTAATCTTAAACTTAAATAAAAACATAATCGATACTAAACATCCAATTTTTTTTTTATCTCTTCCCTGTAGTAATATAACCTACTTTTTCATCTCTTCTAAAAATATAAAGACATTATATTCTGGATTGGGATCTAAGAGGGTTTTTTTTCGAGCATGTCTTAGAATCTTCATTATCAATAGAAAATACAAGTAATATAATCCTGTGCAATGCACACTTCACACAACATAACGGTTGGTACTGTATGAATTAATGCAAGATACTCAGATAAAAGTCATCAAAAGTCACAATTGAATTAGAAGTTATTGTAATTCACTCTTTAAACATTTCACACAAAAAAATAAAGTTGAACAGAGGGGAAGTGAGAGTTTTACCTGGTCTGTATAAGATATTCAGCCCAATCGGCTGTCTCTAGCCTGAGCACATGCGGTTTTTTGGTGTAGTCGGTGGCTTTGGAGGCCAGACAGTGGTGTATTCTGATGGCGTTCTGTGTGCCGTCCACCAGCTGACTTTTGCTGTGCTGGTCCTTGTACAGGTAGAGCACCATATCTCTCAGAGACGAGTAAAACACCTTCCATCCTCTCTTGCCAAGTGGAGCTGAAACAACCGAACTCAAGCTATAGACTTCACATTCTGTAAACTATAATTAATTCACATAGTCAAGGCAATTTTAAACCAAAGTAAATTATTTTACAGGTGTGACTGGGCTAAAATAACACTGTACAAAGAAGATTATGTTCAATTATGAATGCTTTGCTCTATTTCAGTCTTGTTTCCCATATCAAACAAATTCTAGATCAAATACATAAATGGATTTATGATTTGTGCGTGTAAACAATAATTCCTGGAACCTCATGAAATGTTTATGAATTCATTTCTGTGCATTTCATTTCCTTATGGTGCATTATTGATTAACTTATGAGAGACATATTTTTTTTCATTGATAAGACACCTTACTTTTTCTACTATCAGGTTCTTTACAGCATTTCCTCATAATGTACCCATTCTTGTATTCTGTTGTTTGACTAGGATCAGGAATCTACAAAGCATACAATTTTAATATCAAGTTCAAACACCAAATACCCAAAACATGATACTGGCAGATGTTTTTAGACTTAAAATTAAAGCAACAGACACTGTCTTTGTGTTCTTACATCAAGGTACGGATTATGCAGAGAAACGGCAGGCTGACTAGGCGGAGGTAATGTTTCTTCTACTTGCGAGGTATCATCATCATCATCATCCCTGTGCAAAAGAATTAAAAAACCCGATAAAATTTTAATCTGCAAGTAGCTCAGATCTGTAAAATTCTAATTGATAGACCCTCAAGCTACAGTTCCTCCCATACAAAAAAAAACTTGCAATTTACGGCTCACAAAAATATGAGCTATTTTTGGCTGGTTTACCTTATTACAGTACATATTATTTCTTTTTCTTAAAATACATGTACATAAAAATACAACATTTTTACCACATAAATTCAGTACGAGTGCTTTAACTATCAGACACGAGCGCTTTAACTACCCGGTATCAGGCACGAGTGCTTTAACTATCAGACATATTTCCTCAAAAAACTGAAGGAGTACCAGTAAATAAATGTGTCATATGAAAATTGTCAAGCATTACTACTCTTTCCCCCTGACGTTTTTATCACCACCAATTATAAGGCATACTTACACAGCCCATTCAATTTGGTCTGTTTTAATGGCATGGTATATACACTTCAAAACCTCCTTGTAGTAGTTTTCCCCATCATTCAATTCTGCTAAGTTCTCAATAAATTCTGAACAGGTCATTCTCTTTCTAATGCCCTGAAAGCAGAGAATTATCCCAGGTTGTCACCAAGTTGGGTAAAAAATGAAAAAAAAAAATGGCATTGCCATTTAATATGCATGTTCATTGGTGGGATGAGAAATCAGCAAAAACTTGAATATAAAAGCTCAACAACAACAAAAAATAGAGGAGTTTAGTTTTGGGTTTTCTTTCTTAAATTGAAGTACATGTAATATTATTAAATCTTAGATTTGCATGAATTTCTTTAAGGTAAAATGCAATACCTGTCCATGAAGATCAGTGTTTAACAGCATAATGGCACATGTTAGGGTATGACAAGCATCTGTGAGGTGAAGAAAGGTAATAATATTTAACATGTCAAGGAATATTTCAATCGAAACAAATTTGTTATTTCTCAAAAATCTGACAAAATTCAACATCTGCTTTCGTAGTACAATTTAATTTAGAAGCCCCCAAGCATACCTAAGGAGTGTAAAATGTTTGTTGGTTTACCATTAAGAGTCATCAATCACATTGATATTTAAATAAATCTAAGTAACGATACTGCTAAATAAGACTAGATTGTAAAGTACCCGGTATGTACAAAAATGGGCATTCATAACAACAACAATTCATACGCAGCCTAACCAATCTTACTGTAGTCAATTCCCTGATATAAAAGATTACGAAATGATAAGTCTTGGAGAAAGAAGACAGAGACTCCACTTACCAACAGAGTTAAAAGATCTAGGATTGCACTCCATATATCTTCTGGAAAAATGATCAAGGACACGCTCTCTCTCCTGAGTTTCACCAATGAGAGAAAATTGACTGAGAAATTTCCGTAATGCCATGTCTAGAGTATCATCTTCAAAGTCAAAATACTTCAAGTATTCCTCAGCCACCAGCGAACTGAAATCATTCCTGTTATAAATAAGGAATTCAACAAATGTTAATTGTGAAATATTGAAAAATTCAAAATACAATACAAATGGAAATATTACAAAAACAAGATTTGTCCATCAAACACAACTGCCCCCAAATGTTGCCCGGTTTTGATGGAAACAATAATTCTTGGTAATATTCAGTACACATCATATATCTTTTTTTTTTTTGCAATAATGCATAGGATATATCAAAGATAAAAATCACAATATTCTGAAACAACAATTTTGTAATTAAACATACACAAAGAAATGTTATTCCAGTTCCTCTTGTACGATCTGTGTAACTTGCTTGAAATGTGTGTTTTGTTCGATAACTATTGTGTTAATAAATTTGAGTAACTGTCTGAAAGTATGGCATTGTTAGCGGAATAGGGGAATTATAATGTAAGTTATTCCATGACAAGACATACATTTAACAAGAATTTGTCTCTTGGTATAAACCACACTAAGTCTTATTCATTGAAGCAAGAGGAAATGGCAGACTATTCATGTTTATGTCATCCTTGCGATAATGTCAAATAGCACGCTTGTTAAAGTTTTCAGAAAGACTTATAAACTGACAGACAGATAAAAATATGCCTCTGATCTTCAATCTTAGGAGCATAAAAATAAGAGCATTCTGCATGTATAAGGCATATTATACCAGTATTTATGATGGTTTGTGTACAACTACTCCTTTTCAAAGTTCAATGTCCATGTGGGCTTAACACTAGGATATACTGTGTACAGGGAAATATTGGCCCCCGTTTTATTTTGGTCCCTTTCACCCACGTTGTCAGCAGGTGAATTTAAGACTGAGCTAATTTCAATATTTCAAATTATCTCTCTTTAAACACAACTGTGTCTGGGTGAATTCAAAACTGGGCGAAACTCTTTACAAGTGTAGAATGGCGAAAATAACCTAGTATACAGTATCTGCAGGTCTGTAGCTCCCAATCTGAAAAAGTTCGGATGGACGACTGGGAGCTACAGTGCCACCCATTGTAAAAATTGTGTATTCATTGCGCACATAAACCTGAGCTAGTTTTGGACTGTTTAACCTTATTTATACTCATATTCTGTGAAAATAATTAGTACCATTAAATTCTTCATGCAATTTACTAAATGTACTGATATCGTCTCTTTACTTGCCTCTAATAGTCTTTAAACACCGTCACCAGCCCCGTAAAGTGAAGTAGTGCAGTTTGTTTACATGTAAAAATGGCGAATCTCAATCTCGATGTAAATTTAACATACTTGATTTTCTGATGTCGATAGAATGTTCCGGAGTAAAGAGACAATATAATTAGTATATTGCATGAAAAATTTAATGGTACTTATTGTTTTCACAGAATTTGCGTACATATAAGGTTAATCAGTCTAAAACTAGCTCACGTTTTTGTGCGCAATAAATACACAATTTTTTCAATGGGTGGCACTGTAGCTCCCAGGTCGTCTATCGGAATGTTTTCAGACCCAGAGCTACAGACCTGCAGCTAACTACGATACTGACACATCACATGGTAGAAAATTTCCTTTGAAAATGTTCAACATTGTAAGTCCTTTAATAACATATTAAATTTTTTACCTACTCTAAAATGTTTCAAATTAAAAAAAAAAAAAACTCTAATCAACATGTTCATCAGTATGGTATGGAAAACTCTCCATAGATGCTTATAAATATTGAAAATTCAATAATTATACCCTTTTTCCAAAAAATAAAACTATTTGCCTAAGTGCATCTCTCCGCATTTTTGAACTATGAAATTAATGCACATAAAAGCAGTAAACCAACTGAAAAAAATATATCCCATCGATTAATAAAAAAGTTTAATACCGGTAAATACATAATAATACACAAATTATCTTTGTTAGCAACAGCATTTTCCTTTTTCAACACAGTTGGTTTGCTGTTATATTTTGTGAAATATTATTATATAATTTACTTATTCAGAGAAACTATAACTAATACAGGAAAATTGGTCAAATTTAGAATGTTGTGCTTCTAAATTTGGTTGTGTACATTTCAATAAAAAATAACCATAAAAACACTAAGTATACATTTAAATGTTTACAAAATGGGGGGGGGGGGGGGCATTACAGCCTAATGCTTTCTACATAACACAAATTTGTAAATGATTCTTCAATAAGAAGTTTGAAAACTGCTGTAGTGTATCACAAAGAAAATGTTACTTCAACTTTTGGATAAAACCAAAATAACTTAAAATTTTTTTTATCATCTTTATACACCATATTTGTAATCCGTTCAGTTCAGTGACTCTAATCCACTTGATCAGATTGTGAAAATTGTGTTTAAGTTAAATTTCATCACCTCAGATCTTTCCTCAATTTAAGGTTCATTTATTGCATGCTTTACGTTTGCAGTTCCTAAACAAGCAAGACAGATCTACGACAATGTCTAAATATTCATCGTCACGATCACACGGTTCTCAACAGGAACCTACACTCACTAACAAAATGTTCCTCATACATGCATTGTCACCACTAACTTTATAGTCAGCTGTTCAAATCTCTAGCTACCTTTTAAGAAGCCAACCAAAAACTAAAAAGCCACAGAAAGTTCTTCATTCAGATTCATGTGGTGTGATAAAAAAAGCAAAGCACTCTGAGTTGAGAAATTTGTATCCTGATAAACGTGCAATGCATTATCTGTGTACCTGTACCTGGTACCTTTATTATCAAAATCTAGACAATATATCCTTGATGCACAAATATGTCGTTTTCCCTTCATTTTACCACTCATCATACTAATGTCACTTCCTATTTCCTTAAACAAATTGATGACTTTATTATCATAAATATTGAATTGACTTAAACACTTTTAAGCAAAGCACTTTGGTAATGTTTCAATAACTGTACCAAACACTATATATAAATCAAATAAAACTACCGTATATAATCTCAATACTCACTTCTTTGAAAGATGTCTGGCAATGTCAGACTTCTTGAACCCATCCATATGAAACAACCGCTTGGCCAGCCTGTGTGCGGACGGTTGATCCACACTCTTTGTGGGCGGCTGATAATCCAGCAGATTGGGATCCATGGAGGGATCTAGAGAGTCTCGCTCAGATCTATGAGAAATGTCCCCATCAGACCGGACACTGTCGTCCCCTTGTTTGGCACATGTTTCATTTTCACTGTTAGTATCACAGGTATTAGCACCATTCACATTGCCATCTAGACTGATGAAGCCCGGGATGAACTCTCGATCATGACTTCTGTCTGACTTGCCGTGTTCTGGTGAGCTTTCCACACTCCTGCTTACATTTGTTTGAAAAGAGTTCTTTCCTTGCTGAGGGATCTGGTCCAGAGATTGTGCCACATCTTCCTCAATGTCTATATTAACAGTGGAGAATTCACTTGTATTAGTTCGTAATTCCTGGCTTTTACTTCCTCTAACTGCTTGGTGACTTGACGAGGCGATTTTATCGGCACTTTTACTTGTCACCATTTTCCCTGATTCAGTGGAGTCTTTCATGGAGTCATCAACAGTTAAGTCCCCATTAGAATTATCAGGGGACACAACTCCTGAACTGCTGTCAGTCACACTAGCTGATTCACTGCCAATATTCTGTCTTATCACAGTCTGCTCTGAAACATCCGACTTGAGATCAGAGGACAATGCAGAACTTTGTGAGGAGCTCATTGGGCTACCAATGTCCTCCCCTGCATCTGTTGCCAACGTCTTCTCCTGAGTGTCGTGATCCTCAAACCCAGACTCGGCCGACATGTGATTACATTTCATTGTAAGACTAGACTGACTATCGAAAGACTCATCTGTACTATCTGACGCATTTCTACTAGAGGGGTTGCGGGTTTTTTGAGAAGTTCTGATGATCATTTCCCCTGTCATCAAAAATGTCTCGAAACCTTTGGATTCGCCGTGAGTCTGAGGTCCTCTTTTCTGCCCGTTTTCCTGTCCGCTGCCATCAGTATTCTCTGGTCTTTCTGTGGTTCCATTGATTTGGTGACTATTGGATTGCATGAGTACAGGGATTCGGGAGGGGCTGGCTGTGACTCGTTCCCCCATTGTGTGAAGTGTGACCTTGCATTAGTGTTACTATAATGCTTAATTTCCACCTACAGATACAAAAAAAAAACATTGTAGAATCAGTACCATTGGAGTTTAGCTTTGAAGTGTAATAATCACAGGATATAAAATTTGCTATTTCATTTTTTAAAATTTATTCAAGAATCTAATAAATGGCATGTGAAAGGAATATTCAGACTGAATATTCCTGGCAGCTACAATCATATTAATATGTTTAATGTGTTAGAAACAAAGATCTTAAAAAGTCAAACCAGAGGGAAGTTATGCATATCAAAGGGAAGTTAAAATCCTTTTTTTTCTTTCATATTCTAGCAATACGAGTGACTCAATCATAAAATATGTATATAATCATGTTAATCGTTAATCAAAGATTCATGATGTACACAAATAAACACAAAACACCATATTAACATGTGTACATCTTGTATACAAGGTCTGCACTGGTACAGGTACATGTACCAGTATATAAACATTTGACTCACTGTGTATTGTTTACATTGAACTGTACACATATCTGATCTGCTCAGATTCTTGTTATTTACAGAAGATAACAGATTACTACTACAGGGGGGTAGCATTCTTTTCATTACCTGCACCCACTTTGAAACAAATATCAGAAGTATAACAAATCTGTGCCTAACTCCAATAATTTTATAGTATAAGTACTTCAATATTTTAAACACAGATACCAGCATAAAAATAATAAACATGCATGCTGTATGTTTTGTGTGTAACTATTTATCCAGTGTTTACAACCCTTTGTGAGCTTTATTTATCTCGATTTATCACTAAGGAAATTGAAAGGAGTGGCTCTATTGGCTCATTGTAATATGAGATGCTTTGATCTACCTACATGGATCGTTAGCGAGATCAGCCTCTTTGAACTACTCAAATAGACACATACAGTGAAGTTACCCAATTACAAAACCTTTTTCACATCAATGCAATGGGCTTAAGTTTTGATTTCTTGGCATTATCTCCAAAAACAAATGAAAATAAATTGTTATTCTTTTGATACATCTTCTAAACTAGTTCCTAACAAAACACAAATACCCTGGTAATACCCATTGTTGATGCATTGGATTTATTAATAAAGACAAGTTCTTTTTTAATTTAGTTTCATACCCTGAGAGTTCAACTTTCAGTCAATTATGACCAGGTAATGGGAAAACAATCATATATTACATAACATACACCTAAGGACAAGTGTGCAATTAAATTGTATACAAAATTAAACATTGAATTTCAAATAAACTATACCATAATTTTAGAAGATGACAAAGGAAAGTCAATATGACACTGATAAACCAAAACTACTATATAAAATAAGTTTCCTTAGAGCTCATTTCAAAATACCATCAATTTTCCCACTTGGTGAGAGTCAATGTTTATATTAGCAGCTCGCTAGACTCAGTCGGCCGGTCCCTTCACGAGCATCAAAGACATGCCGCCGCCACAACAACGCATGCGGTTGAAATGGTTTAACTCCATTAAAAATTGTGAAAATAGTGTACTGCAAGTCATAAAACAAATATTTTTCTTGTGTATACTAACATTTGAACTTAATCTTATGTTCGGAATGACTTTATTCAAATTTATGTTGAGAGAGAGAGAGAGAGAGAGAGAGAGAGAGAGAACTTAGAGATCTGGCTAAACTAATTACATCTTCACAATGTCAAGGTTTTGTGATTACACAACTCATCGCAATTTGTGTGGAGTTCCATAATCACAAAACCTAGCTGCGGGTCTGTAGCTCCCGATCTGAAAAATTCAGATGGATGACCTCCATCTGAATTTTTTTCAGACCAGGAGCTACAGACCCACAGCTTTACAAAACCTTGACATTGTAAAGATGAGCAAAGCAAGGCTTCATCACAGAATGCAATTTGTCAAACAACATTTGTCAGTAAACACATGCATGCATGTACCTATGTAAATAAATACTAAACAGTTTTCTTAACTTTAACATGCAGAGTAATTGTTAAAATGGAGGCATTTCTTTAATGCCAGCAAACACAAATCATACTGATCATGCTGATATTAAGCAGATTTCAAATTTTGTGTTCAGAAATGTCAATGGTTTGTACACTGACTATATACCTTATCATATGTAATCCAATGTCATTCTAACAAGTATTTCAAATTAAAGTTGACCAAGTTAACCATATCCAAATACAGGGGTACAGACGTCTCGGCCCAACGACACCTCGGCCCAGGGCGGTTGACACCTCGGCCCAGACGGGTCGGCCCAAATCTATTGACACCTCGGCCCATGTAAAAGACACCTCGGCCCAATGAAAATTTCGGTTAAAAATGTATAAATATAAAAAAACATTGGCAGATAATTACTGTATCTATTCATTCATGTGGTTATAATAATGCAGCTTCATCAATTTTCATTTCGTTTGAACATTCTTTAATTTCGTGCTACTTAAAAAGTACTAAATCTACGGTTAACGTTACACAGTAGCTGACATGCTGAGCTGACCACAGGTGCGTAACTACGGTGCGTAACTACGGTTTGTGTCTTAAATTGATTCAATTTAGCTAAATATTTCTGATCAAAGTAATATTGTGGTATAAGAATAATATATCACCCCTGACACGCGTTTGAGACTCCAAAGGAGACTGCCGCATCCTCTTGTTTGTTTTACTATTAGCACTTAATTGTCGTCATTTTCATAATTTTAATTTCTTGTTTGCTTAACAATTAGCACTTAATGGCCTCGTTTCTGCTAATAATTCAATTTCTTATACAAGTATTTGATATGTAATATTTTAATAATTCCAACATATTTAATTTCAAAACTATATATAAAAATTATATATGTGTGTGTGTGTAACAAAATAAAATAAAAACATGAAAATCATTTTAATTTTATTTCAATTTTGCTTGAGCCGAGATGTCTTTTACGTAAGCCGAGGTGTCTCAAATTTTGGGCCGACCCGTCTTGGCCGAGGTGTCCCGGGGCCGAGGTGTCGTAGGGCCGAGGTGTCGTTGGGCCGACATGTCTGTATTTCCAAATACAAACACCACTATGAGATTAAGGAATAGATAATGTGCAACAAAGGGGGTACAGACGTCTCGGCCCAACGACACCTCGGCCCAGGGCGGTTGACACCTCGGCCCAGACGGGTCGGCCCAAATCTATTGACACCTCGGCCCATGTAAAAGACACCTCGGCTCAATGAAAATTTCGATTAAAAATGTTTAAATTTAAAAAAAATATTGGCAGATAATTAATTACTGTATCTATTCATTTATGTGGTTATAATAATGCAGCTTCATCAATTTTCATTTCGTATGAACATTCTTTAATTTCATGCTACTTAAAAAGTACTAAATCTACGGTTAACGTTACACAGTAGCTGACGTGCTGAGCTGACCACAGGTGCGTAACTACGGTTTGTGTCTTTCAATTTCAATTTAGCTAAATATTTCTGATCAAAGTAATATAAGAATAATATATAGTTCATTAAGAAATACTTTTCTCTTATATTGGAAAACTGGGTTGTTCAATATCCACCAGGGTATATGTCCCTTATATCAACAATGATTCTTAAATCGTCAAACCTATGTTCTTGTACTCATTAAACCGTATTAATTCAGCAAAAAAAAAAAAGGAAAAGAAATAGGATTACTTTTTTTATTGATCATAATAAATATTGAAAAATAAATAGAAAACAAAAACATATACAGTACAAAGAAACATCGTCTATGTTCCATTGATTGGTTACGTCTCATAATTAACTACTCGTAATTAAATCCTCATTGTCACCCCTGACACGCGTTTGAGACTCCAAAGGAGACTGCCACATCCTCTTGTTTGTTTTACTATTAGCACTTAATTGTCGTCATTTTCATAATTTTAATTTCTTGTTTGCTTAACAATTAGCACTTGATGGCCTCGTTTCTGCTAATAATTCAATTTCTTATACAAGTATTTGATATGTAATATTTTAATAATTCCAACATATTTAATTACAAAACTATATATAAAAATTATATGTGTGTGTGTGTAACAAAATAAAATAAAAACATGAAAATCATTTTAATTTTATTTCAATTTTGCTTGAGCCGAGATGTCTTTTACGTGAGCCGAGGTGTCTTAAATCTTGGGCCGACCCGTCTTGGCCGAGGTGTCCTGGGGCCGAGGTGTCGTAGGGCCGAGGTGTCGTTGGGCCGACATGTCTGTATTTCCAACAAAGTCTTTAGTGGCGTAAAATAAATAAAATGTGACCAATCTAAAGTTGCAATTCACATGAGAAATACAATTCCTCAGTATAAGCAAATTAGCTGAATAACATGTTAAAAATTTGCTTGTTAGAAAACCCTTTATAATCAATGTGTTTATAAAGTGGATGGTTCGGTCAAATTTGTTGAATTTATTATATTGAGGTAATTCGGGATGCATTAATTTGAGTTTTTATCAAAAATATCATTTAAAAAATAGGGAGATATTTAAATCTACACAGAAATAGCTCTACATGTCATCTGGCACACCATTTTTGATATAAAAATAGAGAAACTCTCGGTTGGAAAATTTCCCCAACCATTTGTTTGTACCCTATTAGAAAGAATAATCTTACCGTGACCAGGCTACGCTCAGGTCACAGTAAGAATTCGTCCCATATACTTGCAATGTAGCAGCCGCGAAGCGGATCTGCTTCGCGTCGATTTTAAGTCTGTTATAAAAAATCTGCAGGGGAAAAACACATTTTTATACATTACAAACCTTTATAAACATGCATATGTAGTTAAATCCACAAAATATCCATTTAATTAGTCGTACTAAGGCATTTTGTTAATATACACGTTTGAATTGCCTGCCATTTTGTCGGAAATCGTACTCGGAATGTCTCGGATTTTATCGTAAACATGGCGACCGTAAACAGCGAATTTTCAAATGTGATGTTACAAGTAGCAGTGATTTTGTTACAAAAACAGTTTATGCGGTAAAATGGGATTATAAAAGGGCAACATTGTAGGTATTTGAGACCAATCATATGAAAATTTAGGCGAGATATAGCGCGATATATTTTTTATATTTGCTACGAAGCGAGTATATGGGACGAATTCTATCGTTAAACCGGGTCCGTAGGACATCTGTCATTTTAACGATAGAACATTCTATCTAGTACCCTATGACAAGCCTATGTGAAAAAAAAATGTTTACATAATCAAACTGTTCTGTAGATCTGTAATAGATGATCGCAAAAGCTTACCTTTCTCAATTATTGTTGTTGCATTAGGATGAAGAGATTTTGGCATTCTAAAAAGCATTGCAGACCTAAAAGTCTACGAAATAATTCAAGTAATCCTCTCCATCCATCAACAGGAAACGGGCTTCGAAATCTCACTTCCGGTTTCATATTTAGAATAAAATCAAAGTACCAAAAGTATTGGTAGGTTGGAAAGAACAGAGGCACTTTCTTTTTCTTAATCAGGGATGGGGTAATTGATAAATGGAATATTGTAATTAAGCGTTATTAATAACATCATTGAAAAATATAATTGTAACTAAGCGTAATTAATTATATTTTTCAAAGTAATAGGAAGGAATTTGTAATCGATTCGGCCTTTAATTCCAAGTAATTAAATGTACTTAAATTGTAATGTATTTGCAATTACTTTTCAATTACAATTACATTTTAATTACTGTATTTCCGAGTTAGAAGTAAGAAAACGTTTCTTAAAATGATGCATAGTTTGCATACCTGTATGGCATGGGGTTGTGTTTATGCAATAATTAAATGACTCATTATGTTTAATTAGTTTATACAGCATGACACACTGCCCAGGTGAAGGTCTTATTTTGTTAACGTGTAAAACCCTGTATTACCCAAAAACAATGATACTATATAAAAGTTTACTTCTATATAAAATTTCTTAAGATTCTTTAAAAAAAAAAACTAAAGTAATTGAACTGTATTTGATTGCATTTGTCAAAGTAATTAATCAATTACATTTAAAAAAATAAATGTAATATTGTAATTGCAAGTCATGATTGCCAAAGTTATCAATGTATTTAAAAGCATTTAATTAGAATTTAAAGTAATTGACCACAACCCTGTATGTATTATTTAAAGTTAACCCTGTAGTATAGTATTCAGGAGGATGAAGATCGACCATCCAACCAAGGAAAGAGGGCACTCTCATCTATGATCTCCTCATAAAAAGTCTAATTGAAAAAATCTTTTGGAAAAGGTGGTAGAAAGGGAATGGTTTTGGTAATACTTTATTTAATAATTCTTTTTTGTTGTTGTTGTTGTTGTTGTTGTAAATTCTGTTCATCTTACTCGATCAATTTGTGCATATGAAGTTGACAGGTTCAAGTTTAGTAGTATATAACATAAGTGGTAATGTTATTATACTATATAGGGTGAACTTCTATTAAAGAAACACTGAAGTGTCTGTACACTATAATCAAGTTGCTCATTGACCACATTGCTTGACATTTGAGCAAGCAACAACGCATAACAGTGACACATGCACAAATCTAGCGTTGATATATCGTTGCAATGCTAACTTACAGAGAGTGGTTTGAATTTAGAATTAATGCTTGCATTTGATAAAAATTATCAAAAACTCAGATGAACTATATAGAAAAAAATATTGTTTCGTTTGTGAACAAATGGATTTTCCATTTATTTTTAAATGGCCATTTTTGTTAAAAAAGGGAGTAAGCATAAAAATGCATGGTTGGCGATGTCATACTTACGCAAGCGTATTAATAGTCAATATTTATTTGTTTCATTGATCAACTTTAATCTTGGAAATTTCAACCTTAATCTTGAAAATTCAAAATTTAATCTTGCAATTGGAAAATCCAACTTTAAAGTTAAAAAAAATCCAAGATTAAAGTTGGAAATTTCAAGGTTAAATTTGATCAATGAAACAAATAAATATTGACTATTAATCAAATTGTTTGGAATAAAACGTGAAAATATTTCTGTCTCACATTTTTATACAAAGTCCAATATAAAAGACAATGGTTTTCATCCGGTTTCAATACACTGCTCTGAACAGAATATACAACGATTCGTTCATTATGGAAACGTCCAGTTCCAATGCGAATCGACAGAGTTCCACATCTGAATTGGGCAAAACTGAGTTGACCTCTCATGTTTCGACTATTTAGAAATAACGTATATACGGTTCGAACTGGTAATTAATAGTTTTAGAGGTAGTCTATGTACTTAAATTTGGATATGCTGGTAACCCGTCCTTCCATAATTATGGTCTGTGTACTAGTATATTCGTAAAGCTTTACAGTTTCAATTTGTTCAGTAATATTTACTGATGTGTGTCATCATCCTATTTACAGTAATGCATAATCTTTGAGAGAACTAGCTGTTTTCAGAACTGACAGATGTTGAAACTCATCTCACCGCCTTTAACATAAATGTGTTAAAAGTCAGATTACTGAAACCCAGAGGAAATATCTGTCTTTGTTTCGATTTGTGAATTCAAAACATCAACAAATTTTCTGGCTTGAAAAAAAAATACTCAAAGGCGAAGGTCCAATTTTCTCCCATGAGGCATTTTGTTTGCTTACTTGGGAAGCTTGTTTGCTTGACCAGGGAAGGCCTATTATATATTTGAATTTATTTCCAGGGGCTGGGGGGGGGGGTCCGAACCCCGTCTCCCTCTTGATCCATGCATGTATTTTTCCTCTTTTGACTCACTGTTCGTTCGAAGATGTTTATACCAAAAACACTTTTTTCTGTAAAGTTTCTCACATAGTATAAAAATGTGCTAAAATATGGCGGAAATAAATCGCAGAAACAAGTGCCTGTTTTTTATGCCTCTCAATTTGATTTTTAAATGGTTCAAATCACTTATATATTTTTTTTTTATTTGCATAATATATTTTCATTAAGTGTTGGTATGCAAATTATACATTACACTTTAAATTGTTTGTGTACACGTACTTTATAAAGAAACATGATGATTTTTTAGATATTCGAAACACACACGAATCATTTTCTGTATGAGCTGTTTTACACATTGATCATGTGACTCACAGATCAAGAGTCTTATTTTCACATTTAGGGGATGTCGAAATTGATCGGAACAGTTGCTGTGAGTAATTTGGTTAAAGCACTTATCTTAATACAGTTAACCATGGAACATTAGCTACAAAAACTTAAATTTGTGTATCTTATCTGAAATAATTTTCAAGAACTTTCACGGCATCACAGATTATAGGTTATTGTTTATGTAACTTTTAGTTTTATTTTGTGATGCAACTTAACCTATGATCTCCCAATACTGTAATCTATCATGTACATGTTTATAGAAATGATAAACTACATGCAGACATGTACACAGAAAAGCTCAAGAAGATGCTGGGCCAGATGATGAATTGAAATGATTGTATTGTATTGTTTATTTGCTAAAATTCATATGAATTATAAGCAGTTGAAACATATGTACATAATTATAAATATATAACGCTACACTCTATCCAATCAGAAGCAAACAGTTCGCTATTGACGTTATACAATATTCTAAAAAATTATTATTCATACATGTACATTCATAGAAGGAGAGACCCTATAAATCAATAAATCAAATGATTATGTAAATAATAATATTAATAATTATAATAATACTACATCAGTTGGATGTACTAGTTATCCGACATCCCGTTTTTTACCTTCCTCACGCAGAAACTGATTATATCTGAACTTAATCAGTGTAATTAACAGTAATTAATAAATAACGATTAAGTTGATAAAATATGGATAGTAGGGTGTGGAGATAAAATATCTAATACTGTTTTTGAGGAATTGATTTACCTAAAATTGTGATATTTTATATTATCATGAACAATTACATTTGCTTGAAACATTACATCGAAAATGAAAATTACTTGATGGGAATAAGTATTTTATATTTTACCTTCATCTAAATTGTATGACCTACTTTATGCAATACATAGACATATGAAGTTGTAATATTCAATCAAGGAAAACGATATATATTTTATTTCAACATAATTGTTTTTCTGTTTACTAGGGGCCTTTAGTGCCATACTGGGAGCTAGTTCGGGACAGAGTGAATGAGTCCTGTGAGGGAGTGGAGCCATGGAAGATCATCGTCTACTCCTGCGGAACTACTCTTCTGGTTCTTACTGCCAGAGATATTCTCTTTTCAGATGAGGACAGTGAGTAAAATATTTCCATTGCTCAAACTTACAATTATGAATTCCTCATGTAAACAATTATGAATTAATCCTCATGTGAACTATGTGATTATATCAGTTATTTAGTTGCTCTCCCATGTACGTTTTCTTGGTATCAGGCAGTCATTACAGTGTAATAAATTAAAACCAAAGATATTTAAAGATAAAAATATTTTGTATAGTAATAGTGCTGTGATTTAAAAAAAAACATATTACTAGTGATGATTAATGTTGAGTATTGTGACAAACAAAGCCATTTAAAAGGTGGTCATTATTTAATATGCAAGATAAAAAGTGGCATGATACTGTGGTTTCATCAATATTCGTGGGTATCAATTTTCGTTGATTTTCTGAAAACCACAGTTTCAAGGATACGTAAATTCGTGGCCAATGACCCTATCAATACAAAATGTTAGTTGATATTGTTCTTCGATAAGCATTTAATTTCATGGATCAACTTAACAACAAAATCCACGAAAATTGGTATTCAACGAATATTGATGAAACCACAGTACATGTATTAACATACATGTCAAAATGGTCAAACCACATGGTAGGTGAAGTGTTGACATGTTTGTAGCAGAACACAGTTAATTTTTGATTGCCTTGATATACCATTGAAGTCAGTGGAAATACCTTCTGGTAGAACAAAATGTGTCAGACTTATAGTGTTAATAAAATAAAAATGACTCTCTTTGAAGAAAAGCCAGATAAAAGGTCAAGGTGTTTATTTTTCCTAGATATCCTTCTATGACCATTTTGTATTGTAAAAGTGCTGTGATTTAATAAATCAATAAAAATGACTCTCTTTAAATAAAAGCCAGAGAATAGTTCAAGGTGTTTATTTTCCCTAGATATCCTTCTGTGAACATGAACAAATCAAAATAAGGAATGTTCTACACTTGCTAGTTTCATTAACTCTTTCAACAATTTACAGCATATTTAATTTAAGAGTTTTAGTAACAAGGGAGTTAAATTTTGCAAAAAAAAAAATGAAATCTAAAAAATTAAAGACTAGCATGGAATTTTATAATAGCAATCTGTGTTCATTGGAGCGACGTTGATAACGGCGATCTGAGTTCATTGGAGCAGTGAAGCGGGAACTCTTAGACTATTGTTTGTAACAAGAGCAAAAGTGGGGTATATATACCTGTTTCTGGCGTGTGTTGACAATTCACAGAGCATTAATTAGATAAGTTTGGCATCATAAAAAATAATAGAGAACATATGTTCTCTAGCTTTAATGATAAATAACAAGTTAATTTTAAGTTATAATAAACTATCAGAGAATATTACAATTTATGAGCATATACAGGTAAATCATAGTGTAACATGCTGAAACAAGTTAAAATATCTTTATCTTCAACAACTTACAGCAATTATCACTAACGTATAATTTCTACATTCCAATTCAAAACTGGAGGGATTAACATAAATTAATTACCCTTTTTATTTCAAGTTTCCAAAGTGTTCTCTCGGCAAGAAAAATCTTTCAATCCTTCTTGGTTTAAGTTCTATCCTTGGTTAATAACTGTAAATTTTTACAAGGTAATTACCGGTACATGTGTCACAATTTATCATTTTCTGTTAGTGTACAATCTTATAATCAAAACGAATTGAAAAAAAATTTCGTTTTACCATGACACATAAAAGGATTAAAAATTAATCCTGTACATTCACCCAAATGCTACAGCTGCTTTGAATATTTCCGCCAACGAATTTTTGTATGCATGTGATTCACGGATATCCATTTTTGAAGTGCAACAGAGACTGATATTAAAGTTGAATCAAAATTTATGCTAGCCTTATACATGCACAGAAACATATCTAATCAAATGCGAGTTGCATTATCTTGATAAACATTTTATTGTCATAAGTAAATAAACAAACATTAAACATAAACAAAGAACAACTTTGCTTCGATTCATACAGTGCCATAAAATAAGTGACAATAATATAAATTGAATTAAAGAATAATTGGACACATCGTAGAATATCTTCATTTCAATTCAAATCCGCTTCAACATCCCCCCCCCTCCCCCTTATCGATCAAATTCGCTAGCCGCCTCAATATGAAATACCTTCTGATGCCCCTGAGTAACCAATGTGAAACATATTTACAGTGTTTTAAACCTGATAAATGCACTTGTCATCTCCTTTCTGTTTTAAGCTTTCATCAACAGAACAAAGAAAGAATTTTTTCGATTGGTGAAAAAAATTCCCTTTGTCAAAAAAAGGATAGCAGAGGAAAAGAAAAAGATATTGAAGGACATGGAGCATTCAATGAATGCTGAGGTTGATGGATATATCACTCAATTACCAGCTGAGGGACTGAAAATGGTGTATATTTTAATTTAGTTCTTGAACAAAACCCAACATATCATTTCAGAAAAGATAATTACCATATCAATCCAGCTGATATTATCAAAGTACAATGTAACATGATTTGATATCATCTATTTCCAGGAAACCCTCATGGAGGAATTAAAAAGATACCAAGGTTTAGGTAAGCTATCACATTTGGCTTTGTAATTTTTAACTTTTCTGATTTTACAATTTTTGAACAACAGTTTTGACTGTAAGAGTTTCAGTAATAGTATGTGCTCCATCCCCGTCAAAGAAGGAAAACATCAAAAAGCGGCACGTCTTTTAACCTTGTTTCAAGAGACATGCATAAATGTGTTTAGGAAACATAATATTATAAATGTATAAATAGATTAGTTTACAGATAATGAAATGATATGAATCACTTATATTACCGGTTATTAGATTTATCAACTGTTAACTATACAAGGGTAGTTTATGAACCGTAAACTATAGTTAACGATTTGTTAACTATAGTTTTCATCTGTAAAACCATATTTAATGGTTGTAAACTATAGTTTATGAATGCAAATCTAAGTTTATCTGTCTGCAAATAATGTTAACAATAGGTTTTGCTGATAAATATAGATTCACATCTGTTCTGTAAACTACATGTATAATTTACATTCATTAACTATAGTTAAGAGTTGTTAATCATAGTTTTATAATCATGAAACTACAATAAAACACGCTTACAACAACGTCCCAGGGAGTGGCAGTTTTACTTCGTTATAAGCGTAATTCATTATATCTGTCAAATTTACAACATGTAATAAAGTCATAGGGGATGAAAATCACTTCGCTGTAGGCATCAATTCAGTATAAGCTTGTTCATTATAACTGTGTATATTTATCAGGTAAACTATGTTTTGCAATCGCAAATGATTGTTTTCAGTGTTAATTTTAGTTTAACACTTCTGAAATGTAGAGGATCTGTTAACAATGGTTTACAGATGTGAAATATAGATTAACGGCGTTAACCATAGTTTTCTGTCTGTAAACTATAGTATACAACTGTTAAACCTAGTTTAAAGAAAGAATGGGAGAATGAATGTTACATGTACCAATATTTGGTTTTTGATTTTTTCAGCCAAAGTGAACTGGAGTAATGGGACCATATCAGGAACTGTGTACAGTGGGGACCCAGAACTCACTCGCCTTATGGAAAAGGTCAGGAATTCTGTTTTTAAATCAAAGAGTATTAAAGATATAATGGAAACTAGCAAATAAATACTTGTTGAATTTTTCTTTTACTAACATTGATATGGTTAAAATTGTTTAACATATGAATATATACCTTCAATCAGGTTTACGGGATGTTTGCTTGGACCAATCCTCTTCACTCGGATGTTTTCCCTGACATAAGAAAAATGGAGGCAGAAGTGGTCAGAATGTGCTGCACCATGTTCAATGGTGACAAAGAATCTTGTGGAACAGTGAGTTCATGGTGAAGATTATCAAAAAATGAAAATTAGAGTAAGAGGATTTAATGGATTATTAATGGACTTTTTATTTGCTTGTTTTTAGATGACGTCTGGTGGAACAGAGAGTATTTTAATGGCATGTTTCACTTACAGAAATATAGCAAGGGAAAGAGGAATCAGGATACCCGAAATGTAAGTCTGGATTTTCTTAGAATCTGTAGACTGATTTTTTTTTAATTTCAAATTCACATGAATGTAAGGAATTGCAAGACAAACGTATTTTGTAGAATTGTGCCAATTACTGCCCATGCTGCGTTTGACAAGGTGAGACGACAACTTCCTGTAAATTTGATAATACCAGTACAGTAAAACATGCTTATAACGAAGTGCTGGAGACGGGCGATTATTCTTCATTATAAGCGTAATTTAGTTATATTTGTAATGTTTACAACATATAATAAAGTCTCGGGGAATGAAAATCACTTTGCTGTAAGCATCAATTCATTATAAGCGTGTTTGCTATAACCATGTTTTACTGTATTTGTTTAAAATTTTCGTTTTAAGAAATGAATAAACCTTCTTTGCTAAATGTGACTCGAACTAGAAATTATAAGGAAGTATTTTAGGAATTGTATTTGAAATATTGTAATTGTTCGTACTAGTACAAAATTCTGTAAAAGCATAAATACATGTGCATTTTTTCGTTGGGACAAGCTCATTATTATTGACTGTACCTAACTATCTATTCACAGAACTTATGGTATATACATACATGTACACTGTACATATTCATATTTCTCTTAAAATAAAAATAATGGTGCCTATTCCCAGACTTTAGGTACTGGTAAACTTCAAAATCAAATTCTCATTCACCAACATTTCTTTTTCAAAAATTTACCCACAATTGCTGATTATTTTAGTGCACCTTGTATGTAAATTGTACAACCAACAGGCAGCTGCTTACTTCCACATGAAGATTACTCACATTCCAATCAACGAAGACACCAGGAAAGTGGACATCAATGCCATGAGAAGAGCAATAAACAAAAATACTTGTGTGGTAAGTTGATCTTATTCTGGAACATCCATTGTTCACCATACTGATTTACTGAGAGCAGCCAATGTCTTATGCTCCTCAAATATGAAAGCATACCTTTTAATTTTGTAGCTGGTTGGATCTGCTCCGCAATTTCCACATGGCATTATTGATGATATTCAAGCGATATCTGAGGTAACAAATCCTGAATCTTAGATACGCATTGTAGATTGTACATGTACATTTATTCCAGTGTCATTTTCTGATAGTTGATTTATGTACATGAATCAGTTTTTCAAGCATGTAATTTATTCATAAAAATTAATGATCAATTCAAAATTAAGTTGAATATTCTAAAATCTGTAAATTTGAGATTATGTTTTTGGACTATGGATGGAATGTAGGGTTAAAAATCTTGTAATGAATGAAAGAGAGTGTTATGACAATCTGATTGTGTGGACTGGTACACATGTACTTACCTGGTAATCCTTTTTTTTCTCTAACGGAATTACAAATGTATCTGTTATGTATATTTAAAGCTTGGGCTGAAGTACAACATTCCTGTCCACGTTGACTGTTGTCTGGGGGGCTTCCTCTATCCATTCATGGAGAAGGCTGGTTTCAGTGTCCCTGTTGTAGACTTCAGGGTCCCTGGGGTTACAAGCATCTCAGCGGACACTCACAAGGTAAAGAAGCAGCAAGGATTGAGATTTAAGAAAATGATTTACCAGTAGATAGAGCTAATAAAACTGCATCCCATATGTTTTCATTGCCCAGTACATGATATTTTGTTTAACAAAAGATTAGTGTAGATAGGGTTGATAAAACTGCATTCTATGTGTTTTCATTACCCTGTAAATGATATTTTGTCTTACTCAAATGGTTAAAGCTGCATGGTCCAATTTTTTTGTTATTACAGTATCAAATAATTTTCCATACAAACCAATTATCTAAGAAAGTTATAGACTTTCACTTATTTACACCAGCAGAATCAGTCACCTTTCAAAGTTAGAAATAGTCAAAGTAAATAAAATAATTTCTTTATGGGCATACAAAAAAAACCCAAACTGCATCATGAGAATGTTTAGAAAAGGGAACCATTTGGTTTCATCCCCCGAATGATAAGATTTATTCAACCCGCATGTTATGCATCGATTGTAAACAAAGCAAACTTCAGAAATATTAGTGAACAAAATGTACATAGGTTTATTTTTGATTTGCCAAATCATTATGACTTATTTATAGTGATGTCAAAGTCGTAATACATGTACAATCATTGTCGCCTCGACATCAGGGGTGAATATTAATATGAGGCGAAATAATGCGATACCCTTTTTGTGTCGTTTGTTTTTAAAACAAATTTTGTACATCATTTTTCATTGAAATATGGCTTAATTGACCGGGGAAAACTACTGCAATGTCTTTTATTATACACATACCGGTACTTAACATAACCATCGTTTAAATGTGGTCACAAAATTTGATGTAAAATCGGATCAAGCAGCTTTAATGTTTTAGTGAACATTTATGTGAAAGTCCATGGTACAGTATGGCAGATTTAGATACAGCTAATAACACTTGACCTATATACATTATGTTTTCATAAGTCAGTAAAATATTTTTGACTCAATAGATAAATGTTTTAGTTTTCAGGTAAATAAATCTGAAAAACTGATAGTGTAAATACTGGTAGGGCTTCCAAATTATTTTTTTTTTTTTTTCAAAAGAATTACATGTAAATGCTCTCTCTTATATTTCTACTCATCACATAACTTCATTATTAATAAGATTTAATTGTAAAATAGTTTTTATAAAACGTGTGAAAAAGAATTATGATGGAAAACCAATATTTAATTGATTTGATTTCTATTCTTCTGGAGAATGTGAAGAATGACATTATTATAATTTATAGTCACTTTAAAGATATTATGTTGAAAATGAATAAATCTTTTATGAATAAGCCACATAAAGATGACTCACATTTTACCATGGGGAACTATTATCCTCTTGATTATACACATTTCATTCCATATTCAATTTAAAGTTATTTGTACTCAAACTGATGTACATGTATACTAAGTCTTAATTATATACAGTTGAACTTTGATATCTCGAACACTGATATCGAGAATACCGGTACAATGGATATGTCGAAGTGATTTGTAAGTTTCAACCAGTTATTTTTAAGTATTTTACCCTCAATATCTCAAATACTCGGATATCTCGAAGTTTTTAAACAGTTCCATCTAGTTCAAGATAACGAAGTTTGACTGTAATTTTTTTCTTAACATCAATTTTCTCTCTCTCTCTCTCTCTCTCTCTCAGAACTGCTATTTTGCAATATAACAATAAAACTGGACTTTGAATTTTTATTAATGAGTGATACTTTCTATAGATTAAACCATATTGTAAACAACAAATAATAAAAATAATCTTTTATTTCAGTATGCCTTTGCTCCAAAAGGATCATCAGTGATTTTGTACAGGAAGGATGACTACAGAAAGTTCCAGTTCTTTGTACAGCCAAACTGGCCTGGTGGTATATACGCAACAGCAGCCATAGGAGGTAAGTAATCCCTCAAAGGAAGAAACAAGTAGGAAATACACATCACATGTACTATATATGAAAACACATACAGATACACCATACCTGTTTCTCATCCTTGGAAACCCAGAACTACGCATAGTCTAGCATACACCAATAATGAACTTTGTGGGTTTTCTATTAAGTGCACGATTTTCAGTCTGCTACTGAGAAAGTGAAACTCTTTTGTTCTAGAGGAATGAAATTAAAGATCATGTCATGAAAACACAATCACATGGCAATTGATGTTAGACTAGATCAGATCTGCAAGGATTAATTGAACATGCTAACGTTATACTGAATGATATACCTGGTATTTATATGTTTCAGAAAGTTTTATTGATAATTACATCTACACTGTACTATAGAAACACAATTAACCACATGTGTGTAGGGTGAGCCTGAAGTTTTATCTTTAACAGATAAAATATTTAGATTGCTTCATTTACATGCATGTAGTTAAAGTTGATTGATAATGACAACATACCGGTAGCTTAAATTTTTGAATGATTTATAAAACATTCCTTTAGATAACAGAAAGTTAATCTGCAGTGAAAACAATCCTTTTTGACAGGCAGTCGACCAGGAGCCATTATAGCAGTATGCTGGGGAACTTTGATGTACTTTGGAGAGAAGGGCTATGTCGAGTCCACCAAGAAGATTATATCTACAGCTAGATACATTAAAGCAGGGTGGGTTCTTTTTATTTTCCAACTATAACTCTCTGTAGTATAATTAGCTCACCGAGACGAAGTCGGGGGGAGCTTATGCTATACCCTCGGCGTCGGCATCCGGACCTGGTTAAAGTTTTTGTTGCAGGTCCTGTATCTAAGTTATTACTTGTCCTATCGTTACCAAACTTGCATGGATGATGCATCTGGACCTACTTATGGACTTGAAAGACTTGGATGCTGAATCAGGGCCATGAGTTTCAGATGCTGGAGGAGGTTAAGGTTTTTGGAGCAGGTTAAAGTTTTTGGTGCAGGTGCCCTTTGATAGCAATTTCTATGTTACTACTGGTCCTAACTTTACCAAACTTGCATGGATGGTGCATCTTATGATACTGATGCACCAGACATGCTTTAATGCTGAATCTGAGCCATAGGTTTCAGATGCTGGATGAGGTTAAGGTTTTTAGAGCTGGTTGAAGTTTTTGGAGCAGGTGCCCTTTGATGATTATATCTTAGTTTTTGCTGGTCCTAACTTCACTAAACTTACAAAGATGGTGCGTCTTATAATACTGATGCACCTGGCAGGCTTGAATGCTGAATCTGAGCCATAGGTTTCAGATGCTGGATGAGGTTAAGGTTTTAAGAGCTTGTTAAAGTTTTTGGAGCAGGTGCCCTTTGATGATTATATCTTAGTTATTACTGGTCCTAACTTCACCAAACTTGCATAGATGGTGTGTCTTATGATACTGATGCCTCTGACAGGCAGGAATGCTGAATCTGAGCCATAGGTTTCGGATGCTGGATGAAGTTAAGGTTTTTAGAGCTGGTTAAAGTTTTTGGAGCAGGTGCCCTTTGATAATTATATCTTAGTTATTACTGGTCCTAACTTCATTAAACTTACATGGATGGTGCGTCTTATTATACTGATGCACCTGACAGGCATGAATGCTGAATCTGAGCCATAGGTTTCGGATGCTGAAGGAGGTTAAGGTTTTAAGAGCTTGTTCAAGTTTTTGGAGCAGGTGCCCTCTGATGATTATATCTTAGTTATTACTGGTCCTAACTTCATAAAACTTGCATGGATGATGCGTCTTATGATACTGATGCACCTGACAGGCTTGAATGCTGAATCTGAGCCATAGGTTTCGGATGCTGGATTAGGTTAAGTTTTTTGGTACAGGTCAGATGTTTAATAAATATTAGTACTATTTCAAATTGCATAGTTGATTGAACTATAATATAAATGAATCGCAGAGGTAGCTTCAGATGCAGAGCCTGATCTCCATTATCAAGGATGCTAAAAAATATATCTTAGTTATTACTGGTCCTAACTTTACTAAACTTGCATGGATGGTGCGTCTTATAATACTGATGCACCTGACAGGCATGAATGCTGAATTTGAGCCATAGGTTTCGGATGCTGGAGGGAGGTTAAGGTTTTAAGAGCTGGTGTTTTTGGAGCAGGTGCTCTCTTATGATTATATCTTAGTTATTACTGGTCCTAACTTCACCAAACTTGCATGGATGATGCATCTTATGATACTGATGCACCTGGCAGGCTTGTATGCTGAATCTGAGCCGTAGGTTTCGGATGCTGGATGAGATTTGTTTTTTTGGAACAGGTCACATATTTTATAGATAATAGCTTGCATAGTTGATTTAACTATAATATTAATGAACCGCAGAGGTAGCTTCAGATGCAGATCTCCATTATAAAGGATGCTAAAAAAATTCTCCTATCTCAAACCTGCTTGATAGATGTGTTCGTTGTTAAATGATATAATATGATTCCTATGATATTGTATGATATGATACACTATTGTTTTATATGATACAATATTATATCATATATTGTAAAAAGTTATATGATATGATATGATATTGTATCAATTTTTTTGTACATTATGATATGATATTGTATCATGATATTGTTATGTATAGTATTGTTTATTATGATACAATATTGTATAATATGATATTGTATTATATACTATTTTATCACATGCTATTGTTTCATATGATATTGCAACATATAAAATTGTATCATATGATATGATATTGTATAATATATATCGTATCATATGATACGATATTGTATAAAATGATATTGGTTTATATAATATATTATTATATCACATGAAAATGTATTATATGATATTGTATAATGTAATATTGTATCATATAATACAATATAGTATAATATGATATTGTATGATAAAATATAATACTATATCACATGATATTGTATCAATTGATATGATACAATGTTGTATCTAATTTTATTGTATCATATGATACAATATCCTATTATGTATCAAATATGATACAATATCATACAATACAATATCATACTATAATATTATACAATATAATATCATATGTTACAATATTGTGATATATTATGTGATATGATATTGTATCATATATTATTACATTGTATCATATAATATCAATATCATAATATATTATGATATTGTGTTATGTGATCAAATACAATAATGTATAACAAGATACAATGTCATATCATATGTTACAATATCATATTTTATCATTATTTATTACAGTATTTTATTGTATTATATGATATATATTGTAGGTATCATAGGATGCAATATTGTATTTTATATTATTGTATTGATAAACATTGTATCATATAATACCGTATGAAATGAACATATGATTATTATACAATTTTTTAACATATGATATAGTTATACGATATTATGTCAAAAAAGTATCTATGTATATCCAAGATCATTATTAACTATGATTTTTAAATAATATGATAAAGGTGGTCTCATAAAGGTGATTCCTCATAAAGGTGATGCCTGATCTCGGTGAGCTTTGTAATCTGTGATTACCTATGTTTAAAAACTTGTTTGAAAAGGGGGATAGAATGTGATGTTTAAAAGCGTCTTGTAATAATCTTGCTTATCATATTGAATTATAATATATACATAATTAGAATATAAGGTGTTTTCTTTGAAAAGTAGCATGTTGCCTGTATTTAATGCGGTAGTTAATTTCACTGTTTGGTTGAATGTCTTTGGACAGGTTGAAGAAGATCCCAGGAATACATGTCTTTGGAGATCCTTTGATGTCTGTGGTAGGCTTTGGACCAGCAGAAGGATTCAAGTACAACATCTTCACTTTCTCAGATATGATTGCAAAACGAGGCTGGAACCTCAATCCACTTCAGTTCCCATCAAGGTTTTTTTCTTTCTATATGTTACATGTTGAGGATTATTCTCTCATACTATTGGGAAAAAATAACCTATTTAGTAAGGGTTTATAAGGTTGATTTGATGATTTTTCTTTTATTTACCACCCAGGCATGATATGTGGGAATTTAAATTTAGCATAGCAGTAATCCGAACTATAAATTGTGTACTGTAGCAAATCTTAAAAAAAAGCAGAATTGTATAGTGTTTTAAAGGGGCATGGTCACAATTTTGATCAAAAATTATTTTCCCTATTTTAATGTTAACAATGCTTTAGTAAGGCATTTTTAATAGACAACCAAAATTTGAGCGTCATTCGTTGAGTAATAAGCGAGTTACAGAGCTTACAATTCTTTGCCATGTAAACAACGCTATTGTTTATATTTTGAACGTTGAAGTGAAAACTCCAGTTTTAGACCAAAAATGAATATGGTAAACGTTAGTATCTGTTTATTTATGCTTAAAATGAAGAAGAAGATGGAAAATTCAGCTTGAAAAAGAACTTTTACCGGTATTTTGAACAAATGTAAACAAAAACAGGGCACGAGCCTTGTTTACATGACAATTAAAGAATTGTGAGCCCTGTATTTTGCTTATAACTTCACTTCTGACTCTCCAATTTCATTGTGGTTATTGGATTTGCATTCCTAAAGCATTGTAAATAATAAAAACAGAAAAATAGAATTTGACAAAAATCGTGACAATGCCCCTTTAAAACAGTTTAGAATTAGAAATTGCAAGCTACAGGTATATAGGGAGAATATGTATTAACTACTATCTGGTATATGTGACATTTTTATAATTACTGCTAGTTCTCTGTCAACAATTCAAGGTTTTATGGTCCTGTAATTGGAAATTTGTTTTCCAGCATTCATCTGTGTGTGACTCTCCTTCACACTAAAGAAGGTGTGGCTGACCAATTCCTGAAGGATGTCAGAGAATGTCTGGAAGCATTGCTGAATTCCCCCGATGCTGAGGCTGGTGGAATGGTAAGAACTGCTACCATAGGGTATGGTTGTCAAAAACCAATGGAACATACAACACTTGATAAAAATATTCAAAGGCCTCTAACTCAAAAAGGGTCATTGACCTAGGTTATTAAAAGTGAAAAATAACGCTTCATTCAAAGGTCTCTGACATACAATAGATGGTTTTGCATTATCATAAGTAGATTTTTTTTCATGGTGAGTATACATCATCCTTAAACCACTGATATGCTATGCGCCTAGTGGTTTGTTAAAACTATAGTTGGCTGCTTGGGTCACAGTTTGTCCAAGTTTCTCACATGATGGATATGGCCTATTTCCATTGTGTCATTTATAGTGCAATGATTCAGTATTTCAATGCAACCAATGTTTTTGTTTATTAACTTTTCAGGCTGCAATGTATGGGACCTCTCAGAGCATTCCTGACCGCTCTATGGTGGCAGAACTTGCTGGATGCTTCGTGAGTGCCCTGTACACCACAAACAAAAGTACAGAGACCAATGGCAGTGTCCCCAAACAATAGAATGAAATACTCTGACGGAATCACAGAAAGTACATGTTAAACTTTTCACAAGGCTGTGTGAAAATGATCAAGAACTTTAAATTAGAGACTTTATATTGAGTGTGTGAAGTGTTAGTTAGCAGGAACATGACACAATGGTTTTACTATCATGTGCTTTCTCGTTTTTTAATCAATTAGTAATATATTCGTTAGTATTTTTATTATGCACAAACAATGCAATATTGAGTGCTAAAACCAGACTGTACTTTAACGAACATGTATGTATAAAACACTTTAAACTGTGATATTCTCATTAGACGATGTTTATGGAAACATTAATACATGTATAACAAATGATCTCCTACTCGTAAAATTGACTTATAATTTTGATCAATTTTTGGGAACTGATTTGGGTAAAATGTACCGTAAATGCTTTAATGTCAATTTCCAATTTGTTTATGAAGCCAAAATAACAAAGGCACATTCAATAAAAATTTATCATTAATTGTTTATGGTGAATGGAAAGGGTCCAAATTAAAAAAAAGTTTTGCAGTTATATTTGTGGGGTTAGTTATCTATTGTATATTTTGCAAACTTTTTACTAATGTTAAACAGGTATGAACAAATTGATTAGTGGATTATATTTTTACTTTTCTCTTAGATACATGTAAACATGCGGGTATTTCTGATGTAAATGTTTAATACCAGGTAAGTGATTAAATGACAAGTTATTTTAATGTATTGTCTCACATAACCAGGAAAATTCACTCCTGATGAATCAAAATCTTGGTCCAATTGTTGAGTTTCTTTTTCAGTTTCAAATGAATTAAATAAAATACATCACTTTTTTTAGATCTGCTATTTAAAATCACCTCTGATATTATAAATTGCATGCAGTGTTAAGTAAATGAAAGCTATTGTACATTTGTTGTTCAACTGTTGTCAATTCTTAAGAATAAAATTATTAGATACATGTATATCATTTAATAATCATTGTACTACCAGTATTATGATTATTATGTGATAAACTTGTTTGGCTTTATAAAATTCATTAGAAATAGATAAAGATCTATGTGTTTGATATTCATTTGTATATTTAAGAAATGATTAATACATTATCAATAAAAATCTTATCTTTCGTTTTTGTGTTCTGCAAAAATATATTTCATATACAATTATAAAATGCACATGTATAGTGCCCTTTCCCAATATTTTGCCTACTTCTTTTTAGCTTGCCGATATAAAGTTGAGGGGAGCTAATGCTATACCCTCAGCATCGGTGTCGGAGTCAGCATCCACACCTGGTTTAAGTTTTTAAAGCATGTCCTGTATCCAAGTTATTACTTGTCCCATCTCCACCAAACTTGCCAGTATATGGATGGTGCAGTGTACCTGGGCATAGTTTATGGACTTGGATGCTGAATATGAGCCATAGGTTTCGGATGCTAGAGGAGGTCAAGGTTTAAGGTGCCCTTTGATGACTATATCAAATTTATTATCTTATACCACTACTTATTTTCCACTATAGGAGCATTTTGATATATTTTGCTGATTCCCTGAAAATCACCATAAATTCCTCGAAAGGTGTGTCAGTTTGATGAACTGTTACAGATCTTTAAGGATCTGTTAGGGAACATTTTAATCAAATGAAAATTCGAATTATAACGAAGTTTTATCTAAATTTGCTTTAGTCACGCAGCATTAGGAGGCTGTGCAGGATGTCGTGGCGCATGCAGAGTGCAAGGTGCAATCACTAAAATGAGTCGGTAGCATGGGCGGCACAAACACGGGTAGGGGTGGGAGTCGAATATACAACTCAATATGTAAATATAAATGAGATACGTGGACACGCATATCATTTTCGGGGCTGAAAATAGGGTTGGGAGTGAGCTTTTTTTTCATCGCGTTTATTGTGTTAGCAGAATTATACCGAAATTTTATCTAAAGTCACCTTCTCGTGTCTATTTATATTCACTGGAATCACTGGAAAATTGCGCACAAAACACACCACCGAAAACCGGACTCATATCGGTGCTCAAATAAATATTTGGCATTGAATCCTCCCTTGGATACATGAAGGAACAATGTGTACTATGATGGATTTATTAGCGATGCAGAAATTGCTCGTATTTCGCTTATTTCTAGAATGGCAATTGAATGCTTTTTTGGTTGGTCACATTTGTTTTGGGGTATATAGAAATTAGATAAACCTAGTGCAATAGAATTTATAATTAAAAATCTCTGATTAATGATTTGTCATAAATTTTGAAAACCATCATTAAGAAATTAAAGAACTGTGTATACAGTCAATTTATTTTCTAAATTGATCTTTCTTACAGAAAATGCTATTCATCTATATAAATGAGAGGTAAGAGAATGCAGTACCATTGAAGAGAACAGTTTATATCAGATGTTTTCATGCTTGTAACAAAGAAAAAATTGCATGCTGAATTGAAAAAAAAGTCAGCTTAGAATCTTACATGTATCATGCTTCTTGTAATAGGGGAAAAAATATATATTTAATTACTACTTCAGGAATCAATCCAGGGACCTCATGTACCAGTAGATACATGTGAATCATATGAAAGATGCATGTACTGTGTACAGGGAAAAATGTGCCCTTGTTGCTAGCGGGCAAATTTAAGACTGGGCGAATTCCATTATCGCAAATAATACCTCCTTCAACACAACTTCATCTTGGCAAATTCAAGATAGGACAAAGCCATTTGCATGTGTAGAGGGACGCAAAAAAAAAATAATAATACAGGGCAAAATAACCCAGTATACAGTATTTTATGTAAATGAAATACATTGTATGGATATAACTTTTAATAAAGATAAAAAAGTCTAGAGTTTTCTATACTTTATTTTGTTTTAACCAATCAAAAACAATTTATGATATTAATAGAATAACAATGTGAAGTTAGCACCCGTTTGACTGGGATTAAATTGACAAAAGCAATAAAAATGGAAGAAAACAGCAGAAAAATTTTTGAGCACCACAAGATCACCAATGTTAAAATGTTTGAACATGATGCATATTTTCAAGGAATGACTTACTGGGGTATTGGTACCCTTGCTAGTATCCTTCTCATGAAATTAACAACTTGAAATTTTAATGTTATGGTAAAACTAAACAGCAACCCCAAAAACCCACCTGCAGCATAAATCAAACAAATAAATCCAGACACATGTTTAGTATTATAGAACATTAAAAAAAAGGAGACTAGAAAGTTTGAAGATGATAGTTATAGATTTTTTGAACAATCATTTCATATATGCAAAAATTTTCATGACAGTACCAATATGTTTTCTTAGATTTGATTGACAGCACGTACATGTACATTTGTAATGTATTGGATTCATATAATGTATATTGATAACATAAAGGTCAAATATTGTTTACATATTTAGATGGAAGGCTAAAGTTTCAATGCATCAAGATTAATTAAATAACATTGAAATTATAACGATAATTTGTTTGTGTTTCTCAAATGAGGGTATATAATTAATCCCATCCAATATGCCTTTTTAATGGAAAAAAATGTTTATGTTGGAATGTTCTTAAAACATTGGACATCATTATGGTGATTGGAATGTATACATGTACATTTAAGATATACATGAGGCTGCCAGTCAATCGAAGATGTGAGTGAACTTAGCCCTTCTCCACACTCGGGTTAGGAGGTAATTACCTGGTTATATCAACAGGTTTTTTAAATGACTCCTACTTACGGACACCAGTTCATATAGCAAGGAGTAGAGACCAGCCTTTGGCAAAATTTTATTTACTTATTTTCATTGTTGATTAATTTTTAGGAAAAATATTTTTGCAAATGCAGAGCACGCATAAATTTGCTATAATAAAAATTTATCTACGGTAAAAATTTCCAGATTTACGGTATAAAATTTATTCAAGTGTTTAAATTGGTCAGAAAGAACATTACAACTTGGATCTACTATCATAAAATATCACTGTAATACTGCAGTCTGTACATAATTATGATTTTTTCGTTCATTCATTCATGATTGCACCAGTGTATGAGACATATTATATCATTATAGCCATCGGTACAGATTACACCCTATGTGACCATTGGAATGCTGCATGGATTAAGAAAAAGCTGTTAACTGAGGTCTCGATCCCTTATCAAAGTTTTATGTGCAAAACCTCAATAAAAGTAATGGAAAGAAAAGAACCCCTTTGAAAAAAAATCAAACAAACAAACCAGGCAAAAACAAAAACATGTTCAGTTGAGCAATATAGTAAAAAAAATTTAAACAGGTTTAGTTGAAAGTCATTGCACATCGCAACAATTATGTCCGTACGTAAAGAAAGTACATTCCAAGCACTGTAATATCAAACAGTATATCATATTAAAACAATTCAAAAACACAAAACAATTTTAGAAGAATTATGTAAATATTGAGTTATAAAACATGATTTTATGATTGCAGGCATAATTGCAGCTCTATGATAGCAGAAAAAAAGTACTAAAAATATCTACATCTACATCCTTTCTTGTAAAAAGAAATTTCAATTACACAGTTTTGTGTGTATAGATAAGCTCATTCTTTCATGTTTTGCACATTCATTATCATATGTAACTGTACATTTATCACTTTTCAAAATTTTAATCATAAGGTGACTATCATATGCAAATGATGTTGTAATGCCATTTTTCAATTTGCACATTGCATGAAACAGATTTAATGTCTTTACAACATTACATGAGAAGTGTTTAGAAAAAGAAAAAGAAATAAAAATAGAACCCAAGAGAACCATACATGTATAGTGTACTATGATAAATAAAGTGTACATTACCATAGCAAGACCACTGATTCTGCAAAGAATTAATCTTTGATATCAAAACAGTTGCTCATTCTAGTCATAATACATTGAAATAAATACATGTATATCAGAACTTATAAAACTTCGAAGAAAAAAAATATGTACTGTATTTGAATTTTAAAAGAATTAGAACAAATACCGGTACTGTTTTTTAAATCATATTTCCATGCCAAATCACTATGAAAAGTTAATCTGGCATAACAATTCAAAGACTTCAACTGGAATGTAACAAAGTAATCATTAGATAAAGAATGCATGAAGTTTGAGTGTTGGTAATTCATAGATCCATTTCATAATCTCTTGCTTTTTATTTGTTCCCTCTAATTCTCGTAAGTGGAGACAAGTACAATTAACACGACTGCTACAGCTAATGTCATTAAATAATAACTAAATAAACATAAGTATCAAGCCATGTTGTAATCCATAGGTTACTCCGGAAGTTCACCATATTTAAGATGATAATGCTGTAGCTGTGTTTGTAGAATCATGACACGCTTCACTGCTTCATCTGTGGACTTCTTCTCAGCTTTCAGTTTGTCTTGGAGAGTTATTATCGCATTTTTATGTGCATTGTCCATTGTTGATATTCTGGCCTCATATCGTTGTACAATGACAGAATTACTCCTTGTTAGTTCTTTCATGTATCTCTCCAATCGAGCTATTTTCATCCGCATCTCGTTTATCTTCACTTCCTGTTTGACTCCGAGTTCCTGCAGATCTTTATTTTGCTGTTCAAGTTGCTCGCATTTACTATTAATGTCTAATTCTACCGCAGTCTGACCATTAGGTAGGCTATCACTAGATTCTGCTAAATCTGAGTCCTGGTTTTCATAATCTGTAGATTCCGGAACAACAGGAAAATGGGTTTCTAGTTCCTCTTCTGTACCAGACATAACAACTTTTCTGTTTTCCCCACGTCTGTTTGCCATCTTTTTTCTCCTGACTGGAGCTATGGGTTTATCTTTAGCAATAGGCGATACCCCATCAAATGATAACTGTTGCAAAGCAAGCAGTTCTTCAAATTCAGTTGCAGGGATACCTGAACCAAACAATTCTTTGTTAATACAGTCCATTAGATTAAGTGAGGTTGGTTTGAGAACACATGTACTGTCTTCAGGTTCTAGGTCCAAAAGATTACCTACTGGAGTATTATCCGACTGCTTCTCCACAAACACTTCTTTTTCATACTCGATCATCATAAACACCAGCTGCTGGGTAATATCTGCAGTTGCCATTAGCAACTCGGCACTGTCCGCCTCAGAGACATTTCGAATGATATTTGGTCCAAACACAGTAGCAATGTTCAGAACAGTCATTTTGTTAACTTCCGAGTTTCTACTGACTAGAGCCAAGAATTTGCACAAGAAGGACAAAATATGAAAGTTGTCTGTGGGGATATCTGGTAAAGATTCTCGTAAATCAAATATGGCTTTCTGCTTGTCCTCGGGTGTCTGTGCACTCTGAAATCTTAGGGCAATGTTCATGAACTTCTGATAATATTCTGCAGGTATCACTGATTGAGGAAGCTCTCTGAGATACATTTTTAACAAGGAAGCTACAGTATGTACATCCACTTCCTCAATGTCAAATACCACACGTTCAGCAGAGTCAAAGCGTTCTTTTAGCTCTTTGATCAATAGGTTGCGACCTGGTAATCTATTTTAAAAAAGACAATAAAAGAACCAGGAAGTTAGAGACCATCATAAAATAAACAAATTTCATCCAAATTTCATCAAATGAGTGAAAAAAATATATTGCAACAACATTTTTAGCTTTATTAACAGATCAACTTAATTTTTTAATCAGGGTCAAGGGTGAGGATATATAAGTAAGAAATTGAACCTGAAAATGCCCTCCACATCCAATCCATTTTTAGTCAAGAAATGAACACATTGTTCCATAATGTACGGCAATCTTCTGTTAAGTTTATGCTCAAAGGCCATTGTCTCCTCCAAACTTTGTCCAAATATTGCTAAGTGGAAGTATAGAAATTGAAACATTATGAAAAAAATACATAAACAAGCATATATCGTATACAATTTTTTCATATACCGGTAATACATATGGGATATTGGTAGCAAACCAGGTAGATTGATATAAAAGAAGAACAATGATAATTACACATACTTTTTTCTTATTGTATAAATGTAATTATATAAAATAACTATGATAATTTTGAAATTTTCATTTCATATACATGTAATACCTACCACCACCAAATGAGGAGTACATGACTTTCCTAATGTCTTTGATCCATTTCTGGCGCTCCTCATCATTGGCTGCCCACAAGAGGTAGGTTTCATGGTTGGACGTTACTCTGGTCTGTCCTTTGCCTGTAGGTAATAACACAATGCTATACATGCATGCATTCACGACTGGAAGTTTGGGCTAACTTATATGATTACTCTGGTTTCTGCAAAATTAATGTGAATATACAATAATTATTGTGAATTTTCTTGTCAGGTGATGAAATATCATTATCTTTCACTAAATCCTGTACATTTAAAGTCTGTTAAAATAAACTTCTGTGGTGAGTATCTAATTATAAAATGTGTAAAAAGATTTATACTGTTTCTGTCAGTATCATTTTAATTTTTTTTAAATTGTGTAAAATGGGGGACCTTGTAAATGGTATATATATAGCCTTCACTCTCTGGTTATTGAAAATGAAATGCATGTACATGTACTTATATAATTGTCCAAACTGAAGCATATCAAGCATGTGCTTATCTTGTAACAGCTTTGTAATGCATCCTGTCATTCTTGGTTACACAGTGTACATGATGAACAAGTACATAACATGGTCAGGACAGGGTGTATATTACTAGTGCAGTTATGGATGGGAGTGTCACTTGATGTGCTACTGTTACACAATAACAAACCAAATACATCATGAAAAATGACTTGACCTCTACAATCCAATGTACCGGTACATCTATTAATAAAATACTTTGCATTCATATCTAAACTTACACAATAAATTGTAAGCAAGGCTTGTGCTTATATACTGTACAATATTACATTGTGTTAGTTCATGCAAAATCACATTTTGCCACTTGTACACGTTTGTTGATTTGAAATGATCTCATTAGATTTACAGAAGAAGTTATTAAATTAATTCAGGCAATAAAGTGGAGTAGATCTCAGTGACCCTTTTCTGTCTTAGCACCATTTACATGCATGTAAACAACAAGTTATATATAACTTCTCTAAAGAATTACGTCTAATGGACTACTCGTATCTGACTATTGACTTCTCATGACTATTCATATTTGTCTGACTATTGACCACTTACATGTAGCTAACACCATAGTTCATGAATCACAACTCGTATGTATCTGTGCGACTATTCACATTATTTTTTTTATGACTTCCTGGATGTATATGTATGACCATTGTTAAAACTGATTACATGTTTCAAAGTAATTCCCCCCCCCCCCCATTTCCTAATATTGAAGGAAATGGGACACCTCCATTTTGCAATGCACTATCTTTTAATCTTCAACTGTTGGTTGTCTGACATAGCGGTAGTACATGTAAAATATATTTTACTGGTATACTTGGCCTTAAACTGAGTGTTTACTGGTTGATAAATAAAGAAATTTAACAGTAAGACTGGACCAGTACTCATGTACTAAATGAAAAAGACTATATTTTAAAATGAATCAATGAGCAGGAGCTCTCCACGAGCAAATATATGTCAAATCTAAAATCTACAGCACCCCCCCCCCCTCATATATATGAATTATTAAACGGTTAATTATAACTGTTTCTTTTTTTATATACAGTAATATTCCGAGTACTTCATTCCTATTGATATCTCAGAGATGTCAACAACTACTGTTAACTTTAAAATCTAACTTGTAACTACACTTTCTGACTAATCTTATGAATTTTTACAACTATCCACACAAATTCAAACTCATACTTGCACTTGGAACACTACTGGACCTACAAAGGGAAACCTAATTCTTTCAATGTCAGATCCTTTATCAAGTCAAATATTGATCTGGTCCCTTGTTTACATATACATGACAGTATTGTAATAAAATAAATGCAAGCTGCTGTTCCACATTTCATATTTCTTTTCATGATTCCAAGACTTTTGAAAATTGCAAAGGTCATGAAGAATCAATGTTTTAATGATGCCATGATGTGATTGCTTGAAATTGTTTTTTATGAGAAACAAGACATTTTGAAGCAGCAGTTACATGTACCATTCTATATTTTGCTTTTCATGTTTTACTCAACACAAAACTACAATTGTATAAAGCACAAAAAAATCATTATATCTGAAAATAAGATCAAAGCATATCTGAAATGTCTGTTTTGTTTATGGGACATCAAACCATAAATTATTTACTTTAAATGAATTACAGGTAATGTGTATTACTGACTAGTCTATTCAACTGCTAAACCAAATGCCTACCTTATTAAGCAATTGCAACACAAAACAGATTTACCCACTGAATACTAATACACACAGAGTATATCTCAGTTTCTTCTCAATTTCAATACTTTGGTTAGAATGTTAAGTTAGCCAACAGAGTATGAGATTGATGACTAACATCTCATTAAGAATTTTTTAATACTTGTACAGATATTTAATGATAAAAAAGTAAACTTTGATAAACATGCAAGTTTTTTATAGTGTGAGCTTAAAATAAAGTTAATAAAAAAAGTTTTTGGACAGATTTTGTTTATCAAAGTATAAAATACATGGCATTCCGACCATTGATAAGAGAGGGCAAGGATTGGTTTTAGAACAGAGAGTTCCTGGATAGAACAGACGGAAGCAGATTATACTGAAATGTGATTACTTCACCTGGGTCTTCCATCAAAGACAAGTCTGGTAATGAAAATAAATGGTTCCAAAGAATGTGTATGAAAAGATACTGCATGAAACAATATGTTTATTTTATACAATAGATAATGATGTATTGTATAACATGAATATATGTAAATTTCTGATATTTGAATCTACACCGATATAAAATAAAAGAGTATAATTTTATAAATATTCTTAGAAATACAGCACCTATAATAATAGCAAAACACTTAAATATAATTTTCAAGTTTTATATCTCATCAAACAGAAATGATGCTTTATGTACTGGTAAGTCAGCTGAAGAAACAAGGGGTTTCCAAATATAATCAATAGAGTTTCTGAAATTGTTCAAACTATTAACTGGTGACTAGAAAACCTCCCAAAAACTCAAGCCATAGTTGGGAGTCTACATATTGCTCCTATACCAATTTTTCAGACATGAATTACATCAATGACTATATAAGGATATGCTTAATTTACACTACCGGTAATTAAAACAATCAAACAACAGTTGAGCAGAATCTGTTGTTTTTTTTACCTGCGCTAATCTCTAAAAGACATTTATCAGGATCCTCCGGGTTAAATGGAACTTCACACACCCTGTTTCCAGGAAGAAATATACATCCCAAGGGCCGTGAATCATCCTCTTTAGCAAAGTAAAAGAGGAAATCATTGTTAAGGCAAAACCATCGTCTGTGCCATGTCCTCACCATTCCTCCTTGCTTCTTCAGCCATCCACTTCGTATAATACGCTGTCTTTGAGCAGCATTCATGTTTTCTTCTGAAAGAACAGAATTGTTTCTGAATTCAAAATATCAGTTTTTCTTAAAACAGGATTTCAAACTATACAATGATTTTAAATATCTAATTTTTTTCAATATACATGTAGGTTACTATTAATAATTTTATGATTCATTGACCTTGGTGTGTTAAATCAATACTTAATTTCTGTATTTGTTAAGCAGAGTACAACATAAATGTATTTCAACTGTTAATGATAATATAAGTACAAAAGTAAGAATCAGATTAATGTGTTTTTTATATGTTCTAAGGCTCAAGTCATTTTAATGAATAAAGATTTACAGCTTTTCAACAGATTTCAGATGCAAAGACTGAAAAGAACTATAATTATGATTATTTAATACTGCTTCACTACACAATGGAATAGCATAAAAATCAACTTAACTAATTGTATGGGAAAGATTACCTTTAATATACAGGACGCTGGACGGGTGGAACTAGTTTATAAACTGTTCTATCCTTAAAACAATATTTTCCTTCGGACTCGATTTCACAATATTCGCCAGTAAAATCATCTTTAAAGAAGTAAAGGTGTCTATTAACTGCTGACAAATTACCTTTACAATATAAGTGACATCAACATATCTACTAGTACAACACTTGTAGTCATCACTGTGCTCCCATTTCGAACAGGATATTTTGAACACGGAAGTTGACACAAAAATAACAGAATTTAACAAGCAATTTGCATAATGCCAGCAATATCAATAAGTTGCAGTTAATGCATTTCTAAGTATAGAAAATTTTTAACTTTATAGATACCGAGGTCGTACTTTTACAATGCTGGTTGTCGGTGTCTTGACATTATTTACAATCCTCTCTTGATCCTTTGACACTTCCTGTGTGCACATGTTTTGGTGACGTAGTAAAAAGAGATATAAAACATTTTTTGCTTCTTTAGTCGTTCATTGTTTTTCAAGAAATTAAAAAAAAATCTATATTACTTAATATGTATTCCATATTTTATAAATCTCGTCCTTTCGATAATTAATTTCACCCAAATCAATGACGTCATACACATCAAAATAGAAAGGAGATCAACAAATCCCGGCATTATTTAGGTATTTCTTTTTTATTTCTGGCCATTATTTCTTGCTTCTCTTGAAAATGTAAGTGCCATGTCTACCAAATGACACATAAATGTCAAAATGTGCAGTATTTTATAACGAGTTTGGTTTCAATCGGATAATATATTTCATGTTGGTTATGGCATAATCTATAAGAAATGTCAAATGAACATTTACTGATGTCTTATAGCCTTTTACCGCACGTGTTTAAAGTTGACACTTGACGTAACAATAATGTGTATGTTTAAGGACTGGTCAGTTTTATACATAGACTGTTACCAATTCCCAGTTGTGTCCATGAAAGTGTAGAGTTTGATCAGTGGTCACTTCATAATTGTTTCTGTACTAAAGAATAACACAACTCATAAATTAGATAGAATGTTCTATCGTTAAAATGTCAGATGTCCCACCGACCCGGTTTAACGATAGAATTCATCCCATATACTCGCTTCGTAGCAAATAAAAAATTATATCGCGCTGTATCTCGCCTAAATTTTCATATTATTGGTCTCAAATACCTACAATGTTGCTCTTTTATAATCCCATTTTATCACATTATTTTTTTTTGCAACAAAATCACTGCCACTTTTAACTTCACGTTTGAAAATTCGCTGTTTACGGTCGCCATGTTAATGATAAAATCTGAGCCATTTTGAGTGCGATTTCTGACAAAATGGCAGGCAAATTCAAACGTGTATATTAACAAAATGCCTTGGTACGACTCATCAAATGGATATTTTGTGGACTTAACTACATATGCATGTTCAAAAAGGTTTGTTATGTATAAAAATGTGTTTTTCCCCTGCAGATTATTTTTAAGACTTAAAATCGACGCGAAGCACATCCGCTTTGCGGCTGCTACATTGCAAGTATATGGGACGAATTCTTACTGTGACCTGAGCGTAGCCTGGTCACGGTAAGATTATTCTTTCTACTCATAAATAGGCACCATCACACAGGTATATAAACCCTTAGATTTTGTTAAACCCGATTAAAACCTGAAACTCATTGCCGACGTAAGGTATTCCCTACGTTTTATAAAATTTTGTGCATTTATTTCAAAATTGTTTTATGTGCATTTTCTGTTTGCAATTAATGATTGACCTATATATATATATTTGATTTTACTCTTCTCTTGGCTTAGAAAAAGTATGTAAAATTTCATTACTTCATGGCAAACAATTAATACTGCTTTGTAATATATGTCCACACAGGTGAGACCTCTACAGCAAAATAATTTAAACTGTTCAGAGGTCTACAGCATATATAGCTGGGTTGTAGGGATAGTGGCGATGAAAGATAATATGGCCTTTTGCGAGAAGTGTTCAGCTTTGAAAGTTTACATTTAGGCCGCATAACTGATATTTAGGTTCTTATCGTTCTTATCGTGCTCATCCTGATTTACCAAAAGCACTTGGCGGTTTGGTCAATTTTATGGTTTTCTTCAAATGACATCACAAAACAATTCTGTAATCTGCTTTGCTTTCTATTATTTTATATCCTGCATGCTTTTTGAGTATGTTAGAATACATTACCAAACGTACTTTTGTTAAAAGAAATGTTGTTGCAACTTGCAACAAGATTTCTTTTAACACTTGCAGCAAGTGTTAATTAAAGACACTGACAGACGATTTTGTGCACATATTAGCGTTGCAACGACCTGGATTTATTGCAAAGCGAAAGTAGGTTGACTAATCTAAGACAAATATTGAATACAAAAGGACAGCAAAAATGAAACTATTGCAGAATTTAAATGTTTTTAAAAGGATTTAATTTCACACTGCAAAAGTGATCAGTCTCTCTTTGTATCTAAGTGAATATTATACGTTTTGAAGACTACTAATAGTATTCACAATGGGTTTAATTTTGTGGAAAAATGATAAATTGCGAACATAGTGAAATTAAAACCATTGTGAATACTGTAGATTCCCAATTAAACACGAGGAATTAATTTCCGCCTAAAATCGTGAGAAGCGACCCTCGCAGATTTCAACATCTCGCCTTTATTTTTCAGACAGTTTTGAACTATAGGAAATTATAACAAAAAATTGGTGTTTGCGATTTTATAATTTCACGATTTGATACAAAAAGAGGAATTAAGTACTCGCGTAAAAAATGGAATTTACAGTATTTGCCAATGTACCGGTACAGTATATGAATCGCCACACTAAAATCTGAACTGGGATAACTGATATAAAGTAATTGAATAGCCTTTACAGTTTGAAAACTACAGTATATGGTTTGCACTAAATATGCATTACATATATATAATACATGTATTATGTTGAGTCAACTTAATGTTATTTTTACAGGTATTATTGACAGTGATCATGTTGATGTAAAATTTTGGAGCAGGCCTAACTGAATAAGGAATTGAAAATTCATTTTATAAATGCAGCTGGATTAGACTCTGGTAAGAATGAAAATATATTGTTACAATTATACTATAATTTATAGAATGCAGGGTTTTCACTTTGACTTGGTATGACAGGCATAGCAGTTTGATCACCAGAAATTCATGTACGGACCCTTGTTTTTTAAATTTTGTTTTGTGTTATCCATTCCCATCAAATTTGGTGCCATTGACCAGCCCTTCAGTCTGTTTGAGATAAACGAACCTGCCTTGATGATTATGGCTTCATTTTGGAAAACCTTCTTGTCTAATCAGTAATCTTGATTGCACATTTGGCACTCTTACGTAGATAGCAGATATTAAAAACTGATGACTAAATATAGATTTAACATGAATGTAAGGATATTGTCGAAGGCATATCAAGTTGATATCCCACTGAGTCTAACTAGAATTTCGAATCATAGCATAGGAAAACATCCATGATAAGATTTGGAAAAGCGTAGACTGGTAATTTTTTCTGCTGACTATTTGAAATTGTACGCTTAGTTTTTAGCTGGACTGGAGACATAAAGAGTTCTGTTTCAAAGGATGATAAACTATGTGGCTAAAAGATCATTTAATGCTACATGGTTTAATTTTTCCGCTATTACAGTATCAAATAATTTTCCATACAAACCAATTATCTTAAAAAGTTATAGACTTTTGCCTATTTACACCAGCAGAATCGGTCTCCTTTCAAAGTTAAAACTAATCAAAGTAAATAATTTCTTCATGGGCATACAAAAAAACAAACCAAAGTACATCATGGGAATGTTTAGAAAAGGGAACTGTTCGGTTTTGCCCCCTGAATGATTAGGTTTACTCAACCCACATGTTATGCAATGATGGTAAAAAAAAGCAAACTTCAGAAATATCAGTGAACAAACTGTACACAGGTTTATTTTTGATTTGCCAAAACATTATGACCTTTATTAATAGCAATGTCAAAGTCGTAATACAAAAAATAGCCATCTCGACGTCAAGGGCAAATTTTAATGTGAGGCGAAATAACGCGGTACCATTTTGTGTCGTTTGCTTTTAAAACAATTTTTAAATAATTTTTTTATTGAAATATGACTTAGATTAATTGGCTGGAAAAAACTACCGCAATGTCTTTTATTATACACATACTTAGCATTAAACCATCATTTAAAAGCAGTCACAGAATTTGATATAAAATCGGACCAAGCAGCTTTTAAAGGGATCTGTGGAAGTGAAAGTGATTGTACTCTGAAAGCTGGTGCCATGAAGTGCAAATGATAGGACACCTGATTAGAGATTCAGAGGGGTCTGGATTCACATTCCCATTCTGGTCTATCATGTTTACTCAAATATAATTCCCTTTACAGTGCTTATTAGTACTTTATCAAAGTTTGAAGCATGATCAATTAAAAGTAAACTTGCCTTCGCTGTTTTCTGTTTCATCTAAATTGAATAAATAATTAAAGCTCCCTCCTTGTGAAAGACATGAACCCATGGGGCTTTATATTCTTGGAATTTGTCTGAAAAAAAATTTATTGTAGATTAATACATTATTTTTTTTTAACTTTTTGGTTCATTCAGAAGATAGTCAATTTGAAGTTCTGATTTAAAAGCTACGGTAATTATAATCTACTTTGTGTAAGAATCATTTGAGAAATCAGGTTCATTCAGAGCCTTGAATTGTGTATAGACTGTGGATAAATAGAAATGTACGGTAAAATGCTTCTGTATTTATTTGATGTTTAAAGTGGCATGGCCACGATTTTGGTCAAAAATTAATTGTTCAAATTTTAATGTTTACAATGCTTCAGTAAAGCATTTTTAATAGGCAATTAAAATTTGAGGGCCAGTGATCGAGTTATAAGCGAGATACAGTGCTCACAATTCTCTGTCATGTAAACAAAGCTCAGGTAATGTTTTTGTTTACATTTTAAATATTCCATGTTTAGACTTAAAATGAAAGTGATAAACACTAGGAGCTGTTTATTTATGTATCAAAATGAATCAGCAGATAGAAAAATCAACTTGAAAAAAAACTTACTGGTACCAGTGTAAACATATACAAGACACGAGCCTTGTTTACATAGCATACTATTGAGAGTTTGTGTCTTGCTTATAATTTTAGATTTTATGACCAACACTCAAATTTTGGTTGATCATTAGAAATGCATTACTAAAGCAATGTAAACCATAAAAATTGAAAAATAAAATTTGGCCAAAATCGTGACCATGCCCCTTTAAAACATTCTTATAGATACTGGTAACTGCTAGATGCCAGACACAATTATTGGTACGGTAATTACTATATTTTAAAAAATGGACCACACATGTTATACATTTGCTGTTTGAAATCAAGGCTGGCTAATATTTTCTATTTGTAGATGGATATTAAAAAGTGCTGTTAAAATCATCATGAGTGAGACAGCATCCAAGACGTACCACACAGTGGAGGTGGGGGATTCCACATTCGACATTTTAGAACGTTACAGTAATCTCAAACCAATAGGATCTGGTGCTCAGGGAATTGTATGGTGAGTAAAAGCAATATTCTGTGTGTGTTGACAATAGTGAACTGTGGGTTGAGCATGGTCAACTTTGGGTTGACAATGGTCAACACATCTTTATTTTATTTTTTAAATTTTTATTACCCATGCATTCTTGAACCTTTCTCTGATAAGTTTATAGAAAACATCTGAAAGGAAAGTATAAATGCAGAGATAAGTAAGTGGATAATTGAGCATGGTCAACTGTGGGTTGACAATGGTCAACACATCTTTATTTTATTTTTGAACAATTACCCATGCATACTTGAACCTTTCTTTGATAAGTTATTAGAATACATCTGAAAGGAAAGTATAAATGCAGAGATAAGTAAGTGGATAATTGAGCATGGTCAACTGTGGGTTGACAATGGTTAACACATCTTTATTTTATTTTTTAACAATTACCCATGCATACTTGAACCTTTCTTTGATAAGTTATTAGAATACATCTGAAAGGAAAGATAAGTAAGTGGATAATTACTCCGGAAGAACCATGGAGTTTGTTTACTACGTTGACTAAATCTACGTTTGAGTTTCAATATTGGAAAAGATAATGCCATTCAGCAGGCTTTGGGAACCTTGGAGCTGTAGTAGATGTTTGTTGCTACATTATGTTCAGAGCCTCAAAAACTGACACTAAAATGTTACTGAAAAGGAAATGACTGTGCTCTGTACTGTATTGTAAAGGTCACCAATTGAATGACACTTGAAACTCTTTCATAAATCAACTACATGCAAGGTCATATATTTTTTGTCATTTTAAGAAAAATAAATGAATTTTATCAAAATATCGTGTGTGCTGTAGTCATATTATTTTTCAAATAGAAACATAAAGTTGATAAGATGATAAAAAAGGGAGGATAAAAACACCCCAAAATTGCTAATTTAGTTAGAGTAAAGCCATCATATGTCAAGTCCATGTTAATTGTTTCATCATTACACGTAACCTTTTTCCTGTAATGATGAATATATATTCAGCATAGATTTTCTGTGAACCTTTTTTTCTTCATTTAAAACTGTACAATTAGCCTCTTACTATTTGTGTCTTTAGCGCATCAAATTTAAATTCAAATGATCAGTTTTAGGGAAGAATTTGCTCTCAGAGAAAGTTGTATCAAAAATGAAAACACTTACATGTACTAATTTGTTGACAAACTCTTGATCAGGAAGTGGGAAATTAAATCATTGTGATTGGTACCAAGCTCTTTGAAGGGACAAAATTCATTCCCACAATAGAGTGCCTTTTTGGTCATGCTTTTATCTCCATCTGGTGTTTATTAAGTCTTATCACAAGTTTTTAACTATACAGTTTTTTTTTTTTTTTATAATTTATTGTTTTTGTTCCATACATACTTATGTTGAATAACATTAATAAATCCAGTTATTATAAATTTTATACACATGCATACTCACTCACATACAAGTATATATACATACATTTTTCAGTATTAGTGGTAAATGGTTACTTTGCTTCGAGGAAAAAACAAAACAAAACAAAAAAAAACAAAACAAAACAAAACAAAAAAAACCAAAGTAACACAAACGCAAACAATAAATAATAATAATAAGAATAGTAATAATAATAATAATAATATCATAAACTAATCCAAAATATTTTTCCATGAAAGCCACAATTTTTCAAAGATGCGCAGCTTTTGACTTTGGATAGCAGCATATTTTTCTATATGATATTTTATTCTTAAATGACTGAGTAATCCCAAAAAATTTGGCATTTTATTTTGCATTAAGGATATAAAAATATATTGTTTAACATATAAAATTATGAAATTTATAACCCTGTTATTGTTTGACAATGGTAGCTCACCAAGAATAATATTCGAAACATTAAAACCAACTCTTTCAGAAGTGTTTCTATATATATGGAGACTTAAATCACTCCAGAGTGTTTGTACGTTATCACAAGAAAAGAAAACATGTATTATTGTTTCAACATTTTCCATACAAAAACCACAGCAATCAGAAGTTTTAATGTTAATTTTCTTAAGGTATTTTCCAACAGGAACAATTCTATGCAAAATTTGAAATTGTAACCACTGGGCAGAAGAATCAGTAGTAGTTTTATAACAAATTTTAAAAACATCTTGTACTGATATTGTGTCTACTCCATATGGTATAAGCTCTGCCTCCCACTTGCTGATTGAGGTTGGAGTAACCTCATTTTTATTTAAAAAATTATGAAAGACTTTTGAACATTTTTCAGAAGATATGAGAGGTTCAAAAAATAAAGGTACATATGTATGGAAGGGAATTAACGCCAAAATTCTATGTATCTTGCTTTTATTCTTATTATGCTTACTTCTTTATTCTTCATTACATTTACACTTGCATGTCACTTTATTGTTTTCATATTCATGCTTATCCAATTTCACTTTGATTCTCTTTGATCCTTCATTGTTTGCTTAATTCTATGTTGCAACATTCTCTTCTTATTCGTGTAAATTCTTTCTTTTATCTCTGTTACAAACGTGAATTCAAACACGCAAACCATAAAGCACTTTCAATAAAGACGAATACAAGTTGCATGTATTTAATGTTGCATTATGACGCCAGGCGGCAGTGTGCGCGCTACAATTGCTGCTCCCCGAAAAAAACCCCAACGTAGCTAGCTAAATGTGGGATGTTTCGCACCATGACATTTCGCTCCAATGGTTATATGTTCAGATCAAGAAATGGAGGGGAGGTTAATGTACTAAGGGATAATTTATAATTTTGTTTGCCGGGGAGGGGATGGGGTAGGTCGAGTTCTATTTTCAGTAGGTTTACTATGTGAATTTAAAAAAGTTTGAATTTTCAAGGGTGGTTGGGTGACTGGACCCCCCTCCTAAAATAAAATAAAATTCTAAGTCTGTGCATCAGTTATTTATATGAGATGATATAATCTAACATTTCTCATAATTAGCACCCGTATCATAATTATCATCATCGCAAGCTTGATATGGAAGTCAGTCAATTCAACTCTCCATTTAATCAAGACGACATGTATGAGGTTCATGTCTCTAAGTTACATGTATCATAGCTTAAACACCTTCAAATCTAAACATGGACATTCAGTTATACGTGTACATGATTTATATTAAAATAAACAAAGTTAACCTACAATAAGCATGGCTGTAAATGATACATACACATTTTTATCACTTTGAAAATCTGTGTAAATAAGAAGCATACATTATTTATGTTTTGTATTTTGGAAGAAAAAAATATTTTATTTAGAACTTTATATAAGAAGTTTTATTAAGATTTGATTTAGATTTTAAACCAAAACGTATAATATAAACAGTCATATCACATACCGTATTTTAATCTCTTTGCCTGGTTTGTTTTCGTTTACTCGTTGTGTATTCACTGATAATTTAGATTCGTTAATTTTACCGCGTATACGTATATTTACTTCTGCGACTCCACCGTTCTGTGCCGAATCGCAAGAATATAAAATCGTGTGCACCAAACTTAGTTTTCATATCACAAGTTCAAAACTTTTAGAAAAATAAGTGAGATTTTAAAACCTGCAGTTTTAAGTTTTTTAACCCGGAATTTCACGCGAATATTAATTCATCGTATTTAATCAGGGATACACAGTACTGTAGCCTAACGAGAGGTACATAGTGATTCATGCAAGTGATAATTTTCACACGTACTAGAGTACAAGAAAAGCTACTTCTAAGTATTTCGAACCCCAGTCCTTTTATTGTTTTTCAAAAACATCTTTAAATTTGGTTTAAATTTATTTCTATTTCATCTACATGTTCCACGGGTACCTGTGGACAGAACCGTGCATCACCCCACCTCTTTTCACCTCAAATGAAAATAAAGTCCTGTCGACAAGTACTTATGACATGTTCCTCTTCTAAAAATTAACCGTTCCTGCAAATAATATGCAAATAATTTGTTACTGCTTATATATACGGTACATCATTGCATTGCGGATCTAGAATGAGATCAGATCCATCCCCCAATGGAAAATTCACACTTATTTAATCAACCAATAAAAAAATTAATACAAAATTATCTCTCAGACCTCCCCCCTCTCTGATTTTTTTAGAACCGCGCGGAGGCATTTTACATGTATACACAAAAAAAAATCCGTATCTTTTTAAGTCTGCGTATATCGTGGCTTGTTAAAAGTTGACTATATTAACATGTATTTCATATTCCTATACTAAGCCCTTAATTTGAGATGTTTTCACGAATTTATTAAATTTATGCCATTTGTTAGTTTCGTTTTAATAATCTTCGGGAGCAGCAATTGTAGCGCGCACACTGCCGCCTGGCGTCATAATGCAGCATTAAATTCATGCAACTTGTATTCGTCTTTATTGAAAGTGCTTTATGGTTTGCGTGTTTGAATTCACGTTTGTAACAGAGAGAGAAGAGAATGTTGCAACATAGAATTAAGCAAACAATGAAGGATCAAAGAGAATCAAAGTGAAATTGGATAAGCATGAATATGAAAACAATAAAGTGACATGCAAGTGTAAATGTAATGAAGAATAAAGAAGTAAGCATAATAAGAATAAAACCAAGATACATAGAAATTTGGCGGTAATTCCCTTCCATACATATGGATTAGGAAGTCTTTTGACAGAAGACCTATCTATTAACAATGATTTCAAATATTTTGAAATAGCTGTAACAATGCTATTATATTGCATCAGACAACTGTCAGTTAGATTGTATGAGTTTTTAAGACTTCAAAAACTAAAAAATTACAATCATCATCAAAAAAGTCTTGCACAACTTTTATTCCCTTTTCATACCAGGATTGAATAAAAATTGGTTTGTTATCCACTTTTATATTAGAATTATACCACACTGGAATGTAATGAAATTTGTTTTTAAAATGCGGAGAGTAAGTAAAAGATTTCATATAACAGGTCCAAGCAAACAATACATCTTTCCTAAAGGCGTTGTTTTCTTTTACCAAACAATCCAACACAAAACTATCTCCAAAATCATACAGTTTCTGTAAAATATCATCTCCATTGACAGCAAAAAATATATCCATCCATGGTTTATGTGAACAAGTTAACCTTTTAATCCATGTACATTTAAGTGATGTAATAAAATTTCTAACATCTACCATTTTCATACCCCCTGACAAGTAGTCTTGAGTTATAAGAGACCTTTTAACTTTGTCTGTTTTAGATTTCCATAGAAACTCAAAGATAGCTTTGCATATAAATGATACAATCTCCTTTTTGGGAGTAGGAAGCGATATAAATAAATGATTTAATTTTGGAATTAACAAACTCTTAATTACAGTGACACGACCAATTGGAGTAAGAATTCTTCTTTTCCATTGTTCCATAAGTGCAATGATTTTTGGAATCTGAATACCAAAATTATTATCAACAATTTCAGATAGTTCAACAGAAAATTGGAAACCTAATAAATTAAATGATCTAGATCCCCAGTCTAATTTCCATCTGGTATGATGAAACACTTGATCAGAAAATTTTTTTGAACCAATCCACACAATTTTTGTCTTAGTTGTATTAATTTTAAGTCCTGAAAAGCTGGAGTAAAAATCTATAGTTTCTAGTGCTTCGAACAAGGATTTTGGTGAACCATCAAGGGCTAACAAAGTGTCGTCTGCATACTGTAATATTTTATGTTCATTATTATTAACGAAAATGCCCTTAAAGGTCATATGAAACGATATCCTGACCATATTGAGTTATATACGGGAATGAGTTCATAAGTGCCTATTTAATAAGACTGGCATTGTTTTTTGGATATTTTATGCAAAATGTCAGCGCCACAGTCGATCAAAATCACTTAATCGGGAAAAGGAACATTGACTTACGCGGCTTACCTCCCTTGCTTATGACGTCAGTAAGACCCAATGGCCTTATAAAGCTATGTAGTGAATACAAATATCCATGTCATTTTGCAGTATTTTAAAAGAAAAAAATACTATTTTATATAAAAACTTATATAATTATACAATAATCAACCACTGCAGTATATTTTCTCTCAAGAAATTCAATCGCACGCGTCTATATTTGATAGCGTGTAAATGTACATATTCAGTTTAGAGTAGAGGCTCGAGAATGAATGATTTTTTTTATAGATCTACATGCAAGTATAATATAAGTTTAATATATGCATGTATATGTTTTGTTTCAATTAGTTTAAATGAAATTGTCAAATTCAAAAATAACTGATCGTTTTTTCCAATTTGCACGTTCATGCAATTCATCAGTACTGGGGTTTTTTTTAGTCTAAGAGAAATTTCTTCAAATGTTTTGATTTTGAAACGTGTACTTGTATGTGCGGTGTTTACTCAGTCACAGATTCCTTCTATCTCCCTTTTTCCCGCAAGTTTTTCTTTCGTTCTTTTATAATTATTGATGCTTGTTCTTAATGAAATCTGTTGATTCCATTCGTTCACACATATTTTTATCAAACAACCAATTTATTTAACTGGTACATAAATGCCATATTTCCGCGATCTAATTTGATAAAACGCTAATACGTACACGTGTACACAAAGTATTTTCTAAAGATATTGCTACTTGTCATTTATCAATAAGTCAGAAATTTATAGGCCAAATTAATTAGAGTTTATCAATAGATCTAAATTTTAAAATAAAATTTAAAATTATTTTTGCGGTATTTTACAGCAGCTTTTAAACACAAACTATACACAATGCCTCAAACAAAATAAATCAAATGAATTAAAATGATTTAATTCTATTTAAATGTAGCTCAATCATGATACGTATCGAAAAAGAAAAGGGTGTTTCTGTTTCAAAAGGATTAGGATAGTTCATTAATCAGCTGTTGATGTTGGAGCATTTCTTTCGTTAAATTTTCACTGCAGTACGGGATCTTCATCGTGATATTACTCTGGTGAAAAGCTGATAGTTTTATTCATTAACGACCAATTAAAACTAAGTCATTTGTACTACAAAATCAGATGATCTCAAATGAAAAGAAAGACACGTTCATATATGCAAAAATTACTAAAATCAAATCGATAAGCCACTGTAAAATTACACTAGTTTTATTGCATTGTTTACATCGGTGGGTCTGTGTGACGTCATAAATCCACAAATTCAAGAACGATAAGCAGGGAAGAATTTTTTCAGGTGCCGAGTTTCCACGGTTATTTCTCAGAAATGCAATGACAAAAAAATCTTGCTACACGTATTTTAACATCCGTTTATACCAAGCTTCATATTTATGAAAGAAAATCATAGTGTTAAAAATCGTTTCATATGACCTTTAATATCCTTGTTTTGCTTTATAAGAATTGAAAGGATTTCTGCACATATAATGAATAAATATGGAGCAACAGGATCTCCTTGTCTACAACCTCTTTGTATGTCAAATTGTACTGATAAAAAACCACTTTGTAAAATGCAGGCATGGAAATTTGTGTTTAAAATGTTTATCCACTGAATAATATATTCTCCAAAACCAAAAAAATTTAAAACTTTATAAATAAACGACCATGACATAGAGTCAAAGGCTTTTTCGAAATCAATGAGGACCAAAAGACCTGGAATTTCATGTATCTCTGTGTACGACATCAAATCATAAACAAAACGAGTATTTTCGCCTATGTATCTACCTTTTATGAAACCAGATTGTGTACTTGAAATAATAATGTCTAAAACTTGTTTGATTCTAAAACTTAGGCAACCAGATATAATTTTGTAAAGAACATTTAAAAGGGTTATTGGTCGCCAGTTTTTTAGAAACTGTCTTGGTTTGTCACCTTTTGGCAAACATGAAATTATTCCAAGCCTTTGAGAAATAGGAAGCTCTTTTTTAAGAAAAATACAGTTAATAGCTCTAACAACATAATTTTTAATATCACTCCAAAAAAATTTAAAAAATTCTGCAGTAAACCCATCGCTACCAGGGGACTTATTATTCTTCATATGCTTTAATACAACAAGAACTTCTCCTTCCTCAAAGTCTTTCTCAAGACCTTTGGATGTATTTGTATCTATTTTAGGAATAGTAGAATTGGAGAGCACTTCTTCTAAATTTATATTAACTAAAATTGAATCTGCACTTTTATACAGAGTTTCATAATATGTCTTAACTTCATCTAAAATTTCTGCTTGTTCATATACAGTGCCGGTACCCTCTAATTCAATTTTAACTATACAGTTGCTCTCAGTACCAGTCTTTGACTATTCACTTTGTTTGTGTAGTGTATTTTGGTTGAAGAGGTGTTTATTGAATTCAAATATATGTTTTGGTTATTAAACTGTGGGTACATGTCTTCAGATTTGTATCAAACAGATTTACCTCCATTATTTATTGGGGGAGGGGGTGCATCCAATTCTTGTCCTTTTGCTGATTTGTATCAAACAGATCTACCAATCTGATTAAAATCAGATCCTCGATCCGCTCCTTGTTTTTCCATTATGAGTAACGACAATAAAAAAACAAGGAGCGGATCGAGGATATGATTTTAATCAGATTGACAGATTTACCTCCATTATTTAACGGGAGGGGGAATGGGGTTGCATACCAATAACCATTCTTGTCCTTTTCAAATAAGTTATCTAGTTTTCCATTCTTAGACAGATAATGGGGAAATTTGACCTTATTTGACCTTCATTGTGCAGAATTATTGCTTTTTGAAATGAAATTTAAGATTTTATTTATTTAACTTGGCTTACTTTTTCATTGAATCTTAATATCTTCTAAATGGTACCTTTTAAGATGCATTTACTAACTGTGCTATTAGCAGGTGCATTGAAATCATACCTGCATCAAATTTATGATCAGTAGCCTTTTAAGACCTTAAAAATTTGATTTGCATTCTACGACATAAACAATTGATTATTTTTCAGTGCTGCCTATGATTCTGTGACTGGGCAGAATGTTGCCATTAAAAAACTCAGCCGTCCTTTCCAAAACGTCACCCATGCCAAGCGGGCATATAGGGAATTTGTATTAATGAAGTTAGTTAACCACAAAAATGTAAGTATCGGTATTTCCAAATAATAAAATAAAATAATTTTTTGTTTCATAACAAAGATTACTTTTGAAGGAAATTAAATATTTCAATTGGATGTTTTCTTACAGATTATAGGTTTATTAAATGCCTTCACACCACAAAAATCTATGGACGAGTTTCAAGATGTGTAAGTTTTTCCCTTTCATATTTTAGAAATTTTTTTTGAACTTAAAGATAAAGATCATTTGAATATCTGATTAAACTTTTTCTCATATCTAAAGACAATAAGACAATTTGAATGTTAAATAAAAACTGTGACAATGAGAGAGAGAGAGAGAGAGAGAGAGAGAGAGAGAGAGAGAGAGAGAGAGAGAGAGATTTTAATCTTAATATTGTCGCACATACTTTTGACAGATACTTAGTGATGGAATTAATGGATGCTAATTTGTGCCAAGTCATTAATATGGATCTAGACCACGAGAGGATGTCTTATCTTTTGTATCAAATGTTGTGTGGAATCAAACATTTACATTCAGCAGGAATCATTCACAGGGTAAGAAACTAAGGTTAATGAAATGCATAAAATATGTACCAATACAAGGTAAGTATTGCTCAAAAGAGTGGTGCACTGCAATACACATTCTGAATATTGTGAGTGTCCTCTTTGTTGGATTTTAATCCTTAATAGAATTTGTTCAATAGTACTCAAAACTTTGAATTAATCATTGAAAAAAAGCAAAATAAAACAGCATACAATGTTGTGTGATACTTATCATTTGATGCTGCATGGCATATGTGATCTCTTACATATTCTACAATTGTTCAATTCAAAATACATAGCTATCAGTTTAGCAGAGTTCAAAGAATTGTATCCAGGTGATTTTGGTAAAATTTATTCAGTTGTACCATAATTAATTTTCAGTAAGTTGTCATGACATTGCTATGTATTTTTTTATTAGACAATATTAACAGTAATTAAATCTGTTTTATAGGATTTAAAGCCAAGCAATATTGTTGTAAAGTCTGACTGCACATTGAAGATCCTTGACTTTGGTCTGGCCCGGACACAGGGCACAGGATTCATGATGACGCCGTACGTCGTCACCCGGTACTACCGGGCCCCAGAGGTCATTCTGGGCATGGGATACACAGACAATGGTAACAGTTTTAAGTACATGTACTGAGCATTTTATCTTTATCAAGTCAAAAAATTTCATTATGATTTGTCTTACATGTACATGTATATTTAAGAAAGAAATTAAAGGTTCATTTCTGGTGATTTGAGTGCAGAAATGTAAATAGCAGTTTAGATAAAAGTTCTATTTGAAAACACCAGTGCATCTACAAGAAAATAACTTGTTCATTGACAGATACAAGAAGTGTCACATTTGATTGTTTTGCTTTTGTTACAGTTGACATTTGGAGTGTGGGGTGTATAATGGCAGAACTTATTCGGGGAGCAGTCATGTTTCCTGGTAGTGATCGTATCCTTGTCAGAGTTATTTTTGTTGGCTATGTTGAGGAAATTTCCTGTCTGTCAATGTTATGATAAAAAAAGAGCATGTCACTAAAATAAAATACACATACATGCTTCTCTCAGAATCATTGTTGCCCTTTTATCGATAAAAAAAGGGAATATTGGTTTGCAATTGAGGACAAGAGCATTTGCTTGAAAGTTGTCAAACTTCATACACAGGTTGAATATTTCATTGTCATTATTCTGTCTTTATTGGGGGAGGGGCATACATGTTTTAAAACAGGCTTCTATGAATTAAAAGATCTGTGAAATTTTAACCTGTCAATATAGCAATCAGTTATGTACATAAATTGCATTAAAAATCTTTAATTCAAAATATTTGAAAGAAGAGCATTGGTTGAATTCTTAACATTGATGCAGATATTGATCAGTGGAATAAAATCATAGAACAGTTAGGAACACCTTCAAGAGAATTCATGCAGCGACTGCAGCCCACAGTTCGTAACTATGTGGAGAACCGCCCTCGCTATGCGGGCTATAGCTTTGAGAGACTTTTCCCTGATGTAATATTCCCTCAGGACAGTCAGGAGCATGCAGGCCTGAAGGCCAGTATGGCTCGAGATTTGCTGTCCAAAATGTTAGTGATAGACCCAGAGCAGAGGATAACCACCTCGGAGGCCCTGCAGCATCCCTACATCAATGTCTGGTATGACGAGCAGGAAGTCAACGGGGTAGGTTCATTTATCCCCGTAAGTATGCCTTTTATGTAAAGTTGTTTGAAACTTGTTAGGAGTGAGATACATGTAATTTGAATGAGTATAACTATTGAAGCATATCATAATCATGTCTAACTCCTTATTTCTGCCAAATTCCTGGCTAAATGCTTGCTATACAGACTTTATTAAAACCAATCAGCCAGTATGATCATGGGGCATGCATTTAATCACCTTCACAAAATTATGTACAGTGGAGCCTCAGTTATCCGGACGCTTTCGTTCCTAAGTCCAATCGTCCGGATAGGTGAAGCGTCCGGATATCTGAAATGAGTCTATTGCTGTCATTAATGATAATGTATTTGTATACAATGGCCCCCAGTGTTGATACTGGGTTGGGTTTTTTTTGCCATTCATACTAAATAGCAACACATAATAGAGTTGTCCGTTAATATGAACATTTTTAAATATAAAGAACCCCGCTTTATATTATTATTTTGTCATGAAATATTAACCAGACTATAATGATAACCGAATCTAGCTAAATTCTTTGTGTCCAAGTGTGATATGTGCCCAGGCCTTTACACGTACGTAATGTTTCCAACTATCTATTTCTAGATTTCCTCAATTGATTTATTTTTGAAATTATTTCTATTCTTAAAATAAAGTAAATTTTACTTATAAAATTAACGTTTACTAGTTGGAAAATTGCAAGATCCTCCAATGCACTTCCGATGAGTTGACATGCTTTTACTTTGTTTTCTTCCTATACTTCCGGTTTTGACTTAATCTAACAAGGCATTCATGAGACAATTCGTTTTAAAATAGAGTTTGAATAGGTAGATAAAACACAAAGCTTTGTAAAACTTTCCCGTTTTCTTGATTAATAAGCATATTTTTTATTCGAAATACAGGGATGTTTAAAAAAGCGATGGCCCTTTACAGGTGCACAGGTTAAGATATCCAAGCCACGTGCTGTGGAGCGTGACTAATCCTGTCTGGCCAGCACTGTCGGTAAATTTGAAAGTGATTAAGGAAGGCAGTGTTTATACAAGCTACTCATAGGGGTCTAGCACGTAAAAAAGGTGTGAAACTCAATTGACAGGCGTAATCTTTTGTATTGAACGGGGTATCATCAAATTTTACCGTCCGGTTAAATGAAGCAAGATTAGTAGTAAATCAGTGTTTTGTGGTAAAAACAGACAGTCCGGATCCGGAACGCGGAATTCCGGATAAATGAGACAAAATAACGTATAAAAAATCCGTTCCCAAATAAAATCGTCCGTAAACTGAAGCGTCCAGTTATCTGGCGTCCGGATATCTGAGGCCCCACTGTATTGCTATATTAGAGTAACCTGTTTTATTTTAACATCAATGGATCAGTTTTGAATGTTAATTTCTTGCCTCCATGTTTAAAGGATGACTGTACTTAAGGACATGCGATATTTGCGAGAAAATAAATGTTTATAAGAATTTTTTTTCTTTAAATTGCAGAAATAGTCAACATCTAAACTGCAACTTTACGCAATTGCATTAAATAAAAGTATGTTGTTACCAAGTACGAATTTGTTTTCATAGGCGGGGGTCATCACGATTTCTTGAATCTCCATACGATAATGAGGACGCCCACTTTTAAACTGACTTCATACATAGTCAGTGCATGTTTGTCTATTGTTCTCCGTTTAACAGTAGTTGTATATTTGCATTATCAAAGTTATGTCAAAAGGAGATTAATAGATAAACATGCGCTCATGGTTTAAATGAGAAAAAAACTGTTTCTTCTTACTTTCGCTTTCCCTGTGGTAACAAAGGGTTGATGCATGTTGAATATTATAATTCACCACGTGATTTCTCACCTCAGTGTAAGGTAGCATGTTATGTGCTAACAAGGACAATGTTTTCAAACACGTTAAGTTGTCAAGCATTGATTTAAAGTCTTCTGTAAATACATGGGCGTGATTTAATTGTTGAAACCATAGTAAATAGTATACTTGTACCATATAGAATCGATAGGGTTATGGTGAAAGAATGATCACATAAATTTTTAAACATGGCATTGTTATTCATGCTAGTCTAATTTTAGTACCATTCTGATAATGTCAGCTCCACCTCTCATGCATATTAATATAAATCTTATGTTTGATCAAGGGCAGATAAGCAAAAATTCTCCATTTTTCGAAAGTTATAAGGAGAAAAACAGAAAGAGCTTATTGTATCACAGTCTAAAATCTTAATTCATGTTGGAAATTGACTAGACTCTTTAAAAAAATTAACAAAAGTGATATTAGGTTAAGAAATAAACGGAAAAGAAGCGACCGAAAAGGGCCCAAAACCCGGCGCTAAGTGCAGTCATCCTTTTATTTTTAGGTCACCTGAGTAAACTCATGTGACCTATTGCTATCTGTTTTCGTCCGTCGTCGTGCGTCGTGCGTTAACAATTTACATTTTTAACTTCTTCTTAAAAACTACAAGGCCAATTGTTCCCATTTTTGGTGTGAAGCATCTTTATGGTAAGAGGAATGTAAATTGTGAAATTGGTGGCTCTACCACCACCAGGGTGCCACAGGTGGGGCCAAATATGTAAAAAACAGCCAAATTTTCAAAAATCTTCTTCTCTACTCCCAAACATGTGAGGAAAAAACTGATTGCATGGTTATGATGTCCATGAAGCCCTCTACCAAAATTGTGAAATTCATGGCCCCTGGGTCAGGGGTTCAGGCTCTAGGGTGGGGCCAATATGGCCATATAGTAAAAATGTATTAAATCTTAGAAAATCTTCTTCTCTACTCCCATAGATATTTGTTAAAAACTAAATGCATGGATATGATGTCCATGAAGCCCTCTACCAAAATTGTGAAATTCATGGCCCCTGGGTCAGGGGTTCAGGCTCTAGGGTGGGACCAATATGGTCATATAGTAAAAATGTATTAAATCTAAGAAAATCTTCTTCTATACTCCCATACATATTTGTTAAAAACTAAATGCATGGTTATGATGTCCATGAAGCCCTCTACCAAAATTGTGAAATTTATGGTCTCTGGGTCAGGGGTTCAGGCTCTAGGGTGGGGCCAATATGGCCATATAGTAAAAATGTATTAAATCTAAGAAAATCTTCTTCTCTACTTCCATAGATATTTGTTTAAAACTAAATGCATGGATATGATGTCCATGAAGCCCTCTACCAAAATTGTGAAATTTATGGTCCCTGGGTCAGGGGTTCAGGCTCAAGGGTGGGGCCAAAATGGCCATATAGTAAAAATGTATTAAATTTTAGAACATCTTCTTCTCTACTCCCATGTATATTTGTGAAAAACTAAAGGCCTGGATATGATGTACATGAAGTCTTCTACCTAAAGTGAAATTTATGACCCCTGGGACAGGTGTTTAGGCACTAGGGTGGGGCCAATATGGCACAGGAAGGGCCCAAGTATCTTGAAAACGGTTAAAATCCCCACCCCTGAACCATATATTCTTGTTCCTTGTGTTAAGGGCCATCAAATGGTATGTAGGTCATGGGCCTCAGGGGTGGTTCCTGACCCCCCTCAAACAGGAAGAGCCCAAATATCTTGAAAACGGTTGAGATCCCCACCCCTAAACCATATATATTCTTGTTCCTTGTGTCAAGGGGCTTCATATGGTATGTAGGTCATGGGCCCCAGGGATGGTCCTGACCCCCCTCAAACAGGTAGTGCCCAAATATCTTGAAAACAGTTGATATCCCCACCCCTAAACCATATATATTCTTGTTTCTTGTGTCAAGGGGCTTCATATGGTATGTAGGTCATGGGCCCCAGGGATGGTCCTGACCCCCCTCAAACAGGTAGTGCCCAAATATCTTGAAAACGGTTGATATCCCCACCCCTAAACCATATATATTCTTGTTCCTTGTGTCAAGGGGCATCATATTGTATGTAGGTCATGGGCCCCGGGGATGGTCCTGACCCCCCTCAAACAGGAAGTGCATAAATAACTTGAAAACGGTTGAGATCCCCACCCCTAAACTATATATATTCTTGTTCCTTGTGTCAAGGGGCATCATATGGTATGTAAGTCATGGGCCCTTGGGGTGGTCCTGACCCCTCTCAAACAGGTAGTGCCTGAATATCTTGAAAACGGTTAATATCCCCACCCCTAAACCATATATATTCTTGTTCCTTGTTTATGTTAATAGTAAAGTAATAATTGGCTAACTAAAATCACTGATATATAAAGGTAAAATGATTTTGGTATATATGCCAGATGGTGATTCTCAACGAATGTTAAATATTCAAAAACTGGAACAGGAGAAGTGAGTAACTCATGATTGCTTTTATCGATAAAGCTGGGTTTTTTTTCGTTTGTTTAAATGCCCATAGGGAGAGTTTCTGTCTGCCCCGGGGGGATAGGGGGGGGGATGGGAGGTTGTTTTAGATAAAACATGAATAATAGCCACCTTGTTATTATTATTAAATTATTTTCTATCAGAGTCTTGCACCTTTTCAATATCAGGTCATGCACTCTTTTATGATCTTTTAAGTTTTTCGCTAAAATTATAGGTTTAATAGTCCTTTTTGAAAGATTTCAGGCAGGGAGGTGGTCGTCATTACAAATTAAAAATTTTTCTATTCCAGAATAAAACTTAACTAAATATGCATATATGAGACTCCTTGACAAGTTTGTGTATGGGTTATGCTACTCAGGTGACCGTTAAGGCCATTTGGCCTCTTGTTTTTTAGCTCACCTGAGCTGAAAGCTCAAGTGAGCTTTTCTGATTACATTTTGTCTGTCGTCCATCCGTCTGTCCGTAAACTTTTCACATTTTCGACATCTTCTCAAGAACTACTGGGCCAATTTCAACCAAACTTGGCACAAAGCACCCTTAGGCAAAGGAGATTCAAAGTTGTGAAAATTTAGGACCACGCCCTTTCTCAAGGGGAGTTAATTAGGAATTATTGAAAATTTTTGAGAAATTTTCAAAAATCTTCTGAAGAACCATTTGGCCAGGAAAGCTGAAACTTATGTGGAAGCATCCTCAGGTAGTGTAGATTCAAAATTGTGAAAATCATGACCCCCGGGGGTAGGGTGGGGCCACAATAGGGGGGTCGAATTTTTACATAGGAATATATAGAGTAAATCTTTAAAAATCTTCTTCTCAGAAACTAATCAGCCAGGAAAGCTGAAACTTGTGTGGAACAATCCGCAGGTAGTGTAGATTCAAAGTTGTGAAAATCATGACCCCCGGGGGTAGGGTGGGGCCACAATGGGGGGTTGAATTTTTACATAGGAATATATAGAGTAAATCTTTAAAAATCTTCTTCTCAGAACCCAATCAGCCAGGAAAGCTGAAACTTATGTGGAAGCATCCTGAGGTAGTGTAGATTCAAAGTTGTGAAAATCATGACCCCCGGGAGTAGGATGGGGCCACAATTGCGGGTCGAATTTTACATAGGAATATAAAGAGTAAATCTTTAAAAATCTTCTTCTCAGAAACTAATTAGTATGGAAAGCTGAAACTTGTGTGGAAGCATCCTCAGGTAGTGTAGATTCAAAGTTGTAAATATCGTGATCCCCAGGGGTAGGGTGAGGCCACAATTGGGGGTTGAATTTTTAAATAGGAATATATAGAGTAAATCTTTAAAAATCTTCTTTTTAAGAACCATATGGCCAGGAAAGCTGAAACTTGTGTGGAATCGTCCTTAGGTAGTGTTAATTCAAAGTTGTGAAAATCATGACCCCCGGGGGTAGGATGGGCCACAATGGGGGGTGGTGGAATTTTTACATAGGAATATATAGAGTAAATCTTTAAAAATCTTCTCAGAAACTAATAAGTATGGAAAGCTGAAACTTGTGTGGAAGCATCCTCTGGTAGCGTAGATTCAAAGTTGTGAAAATCATGACCCCCAGGGGTAGGGTGGGGCCACAATTGGGGGTTGAATTTCTACATAGGAATATATAGAGTAAATCTTTAAAAATCTTTTTCTCAGAAACTAATCAGCCAGGTGATTCTTTAAAATTGTTTAGACTTTGGCCCCTTGATGATTCTTGGGCCTCACAAGGGGTTCAGAGTTTGATGTAGATTTATATCCCATACATAAACAATTGTTTAGGATCTTTTTGAGAACTGCAATGCTCAACATGTGTTATGACTATAAAATCATCCTGTTAGAAAAGGGACTAATGATAATAAAAACAAGAATATCCAGGGGGAAAAATGGATTTTCATTTATACAGGATCTACATGTATTATACTACATTGTCCAGATAGTTGATATTATGACTCCATTAAGCTGATTTCATCATACCTATTGTTCCTAAGGTGAGCGATGTGGCCCATGGGCCTCTTGTTAACTAGAATTGCATTTCTGGATGTTGGACTGTACTTAATGTTGTTTCAAATAACAAATGGTTAAAATGTGTAAGTATTTATCATGTTCTTTTGAAATACAGATATCATTATAATTCCTATCATTTTTCAGCCGGCTCCTGCACCCTATGACCACACAGTTGATGAACAAGAACATACAGTGGAACAATGGAAAGGCAAGAAACTTTGTGTAACGAATAAAATGCTGTTTTAATATGTTTAAGTGTGTTGATAGAAGTGTTGTTGTTGTTTTCACAAAATTGTAATGTGTTGTGAATGGATGTGTAGGTAAATGTGAGGTTGAGTGATTATGTGCAACATGCAAAGCCCCAAGTATGTGACAATTTTGTTTACCTCTCTACAATAAATGCTTTACTTAAAAGTATGCATGTACATCAGCTTATAACAGTAAATGCAAAAAACCAAAAAAAAAAAAACCAAAAAAAAAAAAAAACAACAACAAAACAGTAAATGCAAAAAAAAAGGGACCCGGTAAGAAACATTTTGGAGAGAACAACATTATTATTTTGATGTCATTCAATTTTATATGCATCACCCTTAACTCCCTTTTAACCCTTCCCACTTTCAAATACATGTACATACATTGTAAATTGAACATTGCAGTTTATACTATTCCTTGTACCACTAAAAACTTGGTCTTCTGTTTTAAATTTATTGCAGAATTGATCTACAATGAAGTGATGTCATATGAAAACCAAGGACAAAACCAAGGAAAGCAGCCAGCACAGCCTATGCAAAATCACTCGGGTAAGTTTACACAGTAGAACACAGAATCTTCAGAATCTTGTACAAAACTTCCCACAAACATGTATCTCTTTTCAACCTAATAGCACATGAACATATTCTGGTTGTTGGAGCAATGAAATGCAGATATATATTCTTCTATGCTGTCAACTACCAATTGGATGTTGTTTACTATACAATGTATTTGTCTTCAAATATTGCACAATTTGGCTGAATGAGAAATACTTTTCTTCAGAGATGAGTATGGATCTACAAAAATCAGGTATAGATTATAAGCCCATGGAATGCATTTCCTTCAATTTGGTGCCTGAAGCAAAATGTTGAGAAAACAAGCCAGCTTTTCTCCCTTTGCTTGTTTCATTGATAAAATATTCCAAATTGCCACACAAGCTGTTTCTTTTTTCAATTTTTTATATAAAAAAAAAAAAATTACAGATGGTGCTGGCTCATGTTTTGTTAGAATTGCTTTGGGTGTAAAATCGCAACAGACAGCTTTTATTTAGAGCAGTAGTATTTATTGTTTATTAATTGTTTATAATTCTAATCGTAAATGTTGTTATTTCAGTTATGAAGTACATGCAACATGTGTTATTACTTTGGTGTTCATGAGTCACATGCATCGTAAAAGAAACCATAATACATGTACTAAAATTCATGCATTAAAGGTCATTTTTCATGTTGTTTTCAACTAAGAGCATTTGCTGATTATAACAATGGTCAGTTTTTAAACTAGAGTTCCTAGGAGGTGCTAAGACTGTTTAATACTTGTACATACAGTGTACAGTGTTTCATTTGTATGAATGGTATTTTTAAAATGTTATGAATACGTGTGGGAAAAGTCCTGCCTGATAATGAGTAAATTTTATAACATGTAAGTAGATTTGCTTTTTATCAGCATTTCAACAGCAAAGCAAGTTAGTTTTTTATATCAGCTTGCAGGAAAAATACTGAGCAAAGGTTTGCTTTGTGACTCCCATTCCCTTTTTAGCATAAACAGGCTTAAAACAAGGAGCAAAGTTTGGGCATGAATCAATTGAATCAAGGCATGATTTGTCCCAGTTTAACTTAACATTTGTTCGAAAAAAGAAAGTACATATAAAGGGATTTTTTTATGTACCATAAAGGTGAGAAAGATTATACAATGTTATGGGCTTAAACCATTTCTGTTTTTAATCAGATTCCTGTTTTTGTTTTATTTTCCAGCCTGAGACAATACCCTGAGTCACTCAGTAATGTAATATTTGTACTTCAGTGGAAGCTGTGAACAACGAGAGTGATGTGCCCTTGGCTGGCGGACCTAGTCAGAAATGATACGTATTGTGCTTGTAATTTATTGGAGCTTGGGGAATGAAATCCTTCATCATCGTGAGCTCTGCAATTGAACTGTGATTAGGATATTGAATAACCTCTTAGATGCAAAATGCTTCAATATTTTATTGTTCTACTGAGTTTTATTTAATATGTTTATTTAATATGTTTTGTCATTTATTGGATGCATGTACCATATGTTTTTTTAGATTGGAATTTTTCGAGATGTTAAGTCAACTTTGTGTTGGTTATGATTAAGTGTATTATCACAAAAAAGAAAGTGGAATGTGTCATAGAATCGGAAATCCCTACTAGTAAAGTTTTAATCAAGAATGCTTGTTCCAGACCTGTGGAAAATTCACAAATCTCAGATGAAATGAATTGAATGTCATTATTTAATAATGTTCATGTTCTAAATCATATGTGTATTGCTGATTGATGATTTTTAAATAGAAACAAATTTTATGTACAAAGGTATAATTATCCATTCTACAAAGTGTTGTGCATTGAGAGATGTAATTCTAGGATGCTGCTGTAAGGTTTTGTATGTGCACAAGTATGGGTGGGAGAACTTTCGTGTGCTATTAGATGTTTTAAAGTGTGACAGAGGTTGTCATTAATTTGTGTGCAATAATATAATATATATGTTCATGAGAGAGGTCAGTGTAACAAACTGTACATTTGAATTTGAGACCTATACTTTTCTATAACTTATTTGTAATTAGATAATCTGTACACAATGAAATAGTGGAGAACCTAAGTACATTTATATGTATAGCGGTTGCTTCATGTCAAGGTACATGTAAATGTTTGTGAATCTCGGAAAGTAAAAAAAATCGCACATTCCAATAGCATGTCAATGTTTAGTGTATTTATATAGGAAATCCTTTTATTTCTCTGTACTGTCCATAAATAGTGACCTTCAGTAAAAGTCTTTGTATTGAAAGAATGTAATGATCAAGGCAATGGAATGTAACTGTACTTTTGTCAATTTTCGTCTATGATGTGTTTACTGGTACATGTATTATTTTCACTCACTGGTCTTCCAGCCTTTAAACAAGAAATCTTAACCACGATTTGCAGTTTTTGTTTGTTGTTGATTACAACATATAAGTACCATATTTCTAAATACATGTAATTTGTACATGTATAAAGAAATATTTTTTTTTGTTTTCCCTTTTGAACTTTGAAGTATACACAATGTAAACAGGGGAAAAAAACTAGACAAGTGTATAATCATGTATTTGAGATTAATGTGAATAGATTTTCAGTTCTGTTTCAAAAGAATAGTGTATTCATGCATTTGCTCTACAGTAAAGAAAGATTTAAGTTTATATTTATATGTGAAATGTCATACCAGTTTGGCTCTCCTTGGTAAATTTATGATAATTTGCTGCTCTATGTATTAACTGAGCTCTTATCAACAGCTCAGATACCTCAGGCTTGTGCTGTGCTTTTGACAAATCTGTCTTTCTTTTCGCTTTCAGAAATTTCAGTAAATTGTTAATATGTTCATTTAATGTCTCCATTGCTGGCATGGAACAATTAAAAAGGGATGTAATTTTCATGTTTTAGATTTATCTTTTTAAGGGTGTTTTTCCCAGGGAATCCCTGAAAATGTTTTCGAAGCCTAACAGTGTTTTACAGAATGTCACACTTTAACATAGTTACATGTACTACTTACCGGATAATTACTGGGATATTAAGAATAATTATCAAGGCAGAAAAATTATATCAATTTTATACAATACACAATGTTTTTTGTTTAGTACAATTTCTTAAGAAATAGAAAGTACAATGTACCCCCCCCCCCCCAACAATCACTGTTTTTCAGCATGATAAAAGAAGGTCAAATTGAATTTTCAAAACAGAGCAGAGTACCTAGTACATTATGAACATAACGGAACAGAACATGGAAATACACAACATTTTTAAATGAGACAATTCTTCTTTCAGAGATATAACATTAAAGAAGACCATTCAGTCTAAATGTGTTTTTAGGAATAATGGTTTGAAACACTATCAGCAGAAATCCTAAATTATAAAGAAATTGATTGATTGTTACATGTATCACTTGCTTGAAAGTACAGATTTTGCTGTTTGTAAAATAATGCCCAGAACTGGTTGGTAAAATTTACGATTAGATTTCATCAAATCTAGACATATTTCATAGTGATCACAGTCTGGTATGATATGTAGTGCAACGTCTACATAAAGGTCTCTCAATACATCACAAAACTTAATGCTGGAGGACTCTGGCACTACGTAGTCTTTTGTTCCATGAAGCAAAACAATCTTTGGTAATCTGTAAATAAATTGTAAAATTGAAATTAAGTATGGAATTCTGAAAAAAATTTAAGTTTTTGTATAATTCTCTGCATCAATGCAAGCCATGGCCAATAATATGTACATTCCTCTCCCATCTGCCAAAATTTCACGAGATGAGAATATCCTGTTACTTGTTAAAGTACATGTATTGAGCAATGGTAGTAAAGCAAAGTTGGAGATTGGCCTTTAATATGATCTTTGATTATCCAATAGCAGTTTATATATAATAGCTACAGTTACAGAGCAATGCAAACTCCTGACTGTGGCTTGAGACAATGCTTCTTGAGTAACTTTCACATACCAGTATAATCAGTACATGTATACATTGAAAATATGAAGATTTAGAAAAAGAATTTCATTTTTCTCAAAGCAGGACAATGGAAACTGATGCTATGAGTGTTACAACCTGGATGATTACGGTAAGCTTAAGTGACTGTATAGTTGTCTTAACTCTCGCAGATGTTTGGATATTACTGGTATCCCACTGAGCATTACCAGGTATGTTTGTAAAATAAAAGAAGAGTTGGGCCCCCAACATATTAAAACAACAAATTAAAGAACCAATTTTATTTTACACAAAAGGATGCTGCTATTAATGTACCCGACTCCTCGGGAGAGTGAATGGCACAATCTGGTTGGTGAAAATCTGTCAAAATGGCTCTCTCCATACATGACTCTAGCCATACAAGACACGTCTTCAACACCCCGGGATGTCTCGTGTTCATAATGGTCCCCTATATGGTATACTCCAGCTAAACCTAGAATATAGAATAATTTTGTATAAACCAATAAATCTAGCTTTGCTCTAGGAAAATTCATTAAAAGATGCTAATAATAATTTCCTACATGGAATTCTTCTGCTGCACCTTATTATCTTTCAAACAATAAATCTTGTACAAGTTTAACGAATTACCAGTACCGTTGCTCAGTGGAAAAGGTACTGTAAACCAACTTCAACTTATCATGATAACTTTTTTTATGATTTACCAATGATTTATGCGACCAAGCCTACATGTATGTTTACCATTTTAATAAATACAAAAGAAGTCAAAGGACGGTTTCATGGCAATAAATATTCACCACGATGAGGCTCTCGTGAAACATGAAATTTTTCTCACACGGAAATAAAAGTTGTTTAGCTACACATGTAGTCTTTCATTCACAGAACTAAAAATAGCAAGGGTCTCCAGCACAATTGATTTTGTGTTTATTTTGACCATTGTTTTTCTTTAAACAAATGTTATCCATCAAAATAATTTTGTAGTTTTCAAGAAAAAAAACTTATGCTCTACAGTTAACCAACAATAAATATACTGCAATTAGTGAACTGACACTGGCACAAGTGGCTATAAGGTACAAGTATATGTAACTTGCCTATAACAGCCTTGACAGATTTCCCAATGTCTACCAGTGTCCGCTGTCTGTCATTGGACCTAACTGTAATGACAGAATCATGCTCGCTTCCCACTTCTTCCTCTTCTGACTCTGCTATCCTCTTATCATCATTAGAGTCTTCAGTGGACGGTTTACTTTCACTTAACTCCCTTTGTTTAGCACTTTCACCCTGCCCCACCTCTACTTTTTCACTGTCACTGTCCATCATTGGTTTCACATAACCTGCAGCAACAGATTCTTCCATAACGTCTGCTTCAGGCTTCTTTAACATTTCATACGTACTGCTGGTATTGCTGGCTTCTAAGCTGTCTTTCTTTTCCCCGTTATCATTTAACACACAGAAGGAGCCTGAAGATCCAGAGCTTCCATCCAGACCATGTCCATTTGATTCCTCCCTTCTATAGTGTGACTCCTCAAAGTGAATCTGGGGAGCCACTGATTCAGAAATTGGCAGGTGCTCTGCATTCAGAATGTCGTCATGCAGTAGCTCTAAAATTGCCATGATACAAAGGTGAGCACCAGATGAATGGCCCATCAACATTAGTTGATCCTGGAGGAAAGAAAATCGGATACGTACATGTACCACATGAATACATTCAATATATTTAAAGTAATTACTTGTAGAACAAGGTGAGCAATTAATCTGCTGCTTACCTTGTCTCCACCATAGTCTCCTACATTCTCATTGATCCAGCATAAACAATCCACCACATCCTGAATCATGTCATCCACATAGCCCTAAAACAGACCCTTATCAGTCTACTGAAGCATATGGTACAAGTATGTAACAGTAGTTATTTTGAAATTACAATGAACACCCACAAATATGATTTTGTTTTAAGCCATAAATAGTACTAAATGTACTATTGAAATCTTAAAACAAACTCATATTTGTGGATACACCAGATTAGAAAGTGCAAATGATTAACTTAAGCATCCAATCAATTATAATCTTTACCTTAGGGTAAGCAGAATAGTTGGGACAACAGACAACAACTTGAAGTTTATTGGCCAACTCGGAACACAGAAGTCCGTACATTTCTTTATTTTTCATAGACCAGGCTCCCCCAGATACAAAAATGACCACAGGAATGTTATCATTCCCCTTCCTTGTCTCTGGCAAATACAGGTCTAGAGTCTCCTCATGCCTTCCATAAGATAAGTTCTACAAGAAATCCTTTATATAAATAGTGCCTGTTTAGGAGGGTAACAGTTGAAATCGAGACCCCTCGAAAAACTCCGCTTCGCGTCAGTTGACAATGGTTTTCTCGGGGTGTCAATTTCAACTGTTACCCTCCCAAACAGGCACTATTTATTTTATTATACTGAATGTCTAAATCTTAAAGAAAACTTTACTGCTCTTTAATTTTTTGACAGGAATTCCTCGGCGAACTGTACACGCATAATTTACGCACATGTAACAATTCGTTGTGTTACCCGTTGCTAAGTGTGTTGCTAATGCTGAGGGTAATAGAATGGATTATAAACTGTGTCTAAACCAATCAGATTTCAGTATTTAACATGAAAGTATAATAAAGCATTTTATGTCTGTTGCTGTACATTGTATATGAACTTAAGTTTTTGAGGGCTCATATACATGTACATGTTTAACAGTGGTTTAAGGGCCTTGGTAAACGTGAAAAATAATGATATGAATTAGGATAGAAGGTACATCTTGATATTTGTATACCTCCATGGTATAATTTTCACAGACTTTATTATCTATTTATCGGTACTGAAACTGGTAACGGAAGATGTTAACCTTTCCCTGAACATAAAATATACCTTGAGAACTTGTGACGGTTTTGCTAAGCTGTAAAACCGTTTCCACTGTATATATAAAGGTATATATCTCAGTTTGGTCTGCATCATCTGAAGGAGAGTGCAACTAAATGCTATCACTTTGAAGGGGTTGAGCGTTCTGCGGACTTTGTTCTTCCTTTCACCCCAGCCATACAGTACACTGCTGACCGAGGCAATGACATAGGGGACTGCCACAGTGGTCCCAGCCAAAACCAGCAAGCTCTTCAACACACTTCTCCACATCTTGTCTGCAAAACAACAATATTGAATTTCTTAAATAAAACAGTGTGGCTGAACAAGGAATTAAACCTAGAACATTACTTGAAGTTGAGGCTCCACAAGTTAGCTATCCAGGCTTTATATTGGTGGTTCCCATGGTACATGTATATACTGTATACAGGGTTAACTTATTTTCGTCCCTTGTTTTTTTATTTTTTGGGTTTTTTTTGCCCTTCTACAATTGCAAACGGTTTCTCCACATCTTAAATTTGCCCAGACACATTTAGAAATCTAATTTATACAGATGTTTAAAAAATTTTTGAATCCCCCAAGTCTTAAATATGCCTGCTAACAACAAGGGAAAAAGGAGAACTTGTACCCAGTCCCTGGATCCAGTAACTGGAGAACCAATACCCATGTAGGGTCCAGTTTCTTTTAGAGAACTCATATGTATACCCTCGTACAAGATCTCTGTGGGGTCAAACTCTGGAGAACCGATACCCTTACAGTACCTAACCTAACAGAAAGTAAACCCCAACTAAACCCTGGGTTTAGCTTTTGGGATTTACCCTGGGTTTACTCTGGGTTTACTAGATTAAACCCAGAGTAAACCCAAAGTAAACCCAGAGTGGACACAGATAGTAAATCCTGATCAGAAGTATATCCCTGAAAGCTGACGCTAAATGTGTATTTGGAATATACAAGAGGCAGGAATTACAGGCATTAATATGGTAAGATAAAAGACGGGTTTGCTTTAAACTTCAGTGTTTAAAATGGACCCCAAAAGCAAACCCCGAGTAAACCCAAAGTAAATCCTGAGTTGACCCATAAGTAAACACAGAGTGGATGCAAATTTTCAAAAAGCAGACCCAGAGACTGGCCAGAGTAAACCCCGAAAGTAAACCTGGCATTAAGTTGGGGTCTGCTCTGAGGCCTGTTCAACAGAGCGAGTGCTGGCCAAAATTCCATATACCCGCTACACAAATTTTGGCAAGCGATCGCGAGCGCTCGCTCTGTTGAACACGCCTCTGGTGTTAGGTTGGGTCTGATCGGTACTGTAAGATGACAGTTTCTCTATGAAAAGTCTTGCAATCGTATAAGATCTCTACGAGGAATCATACCCTAGAGATTGGTGAACCCACAGCCATGTAAGTAACGCTGTTGTAGGTATGTATATTGGCTCTCTTTGAGTTCTCAAGTATTCATTCACACTTTTTAAATCCAATAATAATTAAATCAAGTGCATGTTTCTTCACAATTTTCAATGGAACATAAATGTGATGCAACATCAAAGAAACAATTATTAATAAAATACAATAATTTTGATGTTTTATCTTAAAACATGATTTAGAAAACATACATGAACTTTGCTATGTAACAAGGATCACTGGTTACAGTGATGTTTACATAGGATCTATGATCATCTTAGTCATGCAAAAATAATCTGATTAGCTAAGCACAACAAGGAATACATGAAAATTTACCTGAAATAATCAAGAAAGTGTCTTACTAATCTTCATAAGTTGTTAAATTAAAATTGTCTCAAAATTATGTAAATTACTCCGTGGTCACCGCATGCCCATTTCTCTATAATAGACACGTCGTTCGTGTAACCTTGAAAGTTTTCATCCTGGTACGAATTATCAAATACCCAACAACCCTTAAAAACAAACTGCAGGGATCCTCATCCTGAAGACCAAAATGGATAGATTGAGTATCATTTCCAGCGCTTTGTTCCTCACAGCAGACGTCTTCGCAGTTGCAAGTTTAGCAATGCCAAGATGGATTGTTTCTGATATAGGGGGTAATTGGACTTTGATTAATCGAAGACTTTATTTATTTGTAAACTATAGTTAACAGTTGATAAACCTTAGCTCATTTTTGCCATATATTTTACAAGAGAACTGAACATTTTCCTTGAAAGGGGATGCCATCAGCCACCAGCTATGGTTCAATAGTTAAAACCAAATATAAAATTTAAAAACCTTGTCCCAATCTTTGTTCTCGAGGTCTTAAAATTCTCTTGGATGTTAACTTGGTTGAAGAATCTTATATAATGCTCTTACGAATATCTGTTGTTGTATGAAGCTTAAATATTTTCTTTGAAACAAAGCTAAATGTGATAAATGGCCAGATGATAAAAGTTCAAAGCAAGCTCAGTTCTTTTAATTGAACTTTTAATAGAGAACTGGATAGGCATATATAGGCATTCTCTATTCTCTTTGGAGAATTGGATAGGAATATGCCCGGCCACTTCTTTAAGAAAACAGGCAAACTCTTGCCATATACATGGCCGGATGTATTAAGCTTTTCAATACCATAGGTCCAGATATGAAAAATTGTTTGCAAATTCATTTTACTAAATTTTTGTGAATTATTACAGTACCGGTACTTTAGTCATGGAGTTGGTTTGTTTATAGGTCGTACATATATTGGACTGTTGCAGTCATGTTTGGAGATTTATAGTGGCCAGCAGAGTGAAATGTGTTTTACTCCTGTTCCTCAAAGAACAGAATGGCTGCTGACATTTGCCTGTATAATACTTGGCATTCTCAGTGTTACCTCAACTATCGGACTACTGATCCTCTCTCACTGGAGATATAGAGTTATGAAGCATGCCAGGTGGCTAGGATTTGTTGCAAGTAAGTACTTTTCAGAAGTAATTTTAAAAACCTGATATATCTATATAATAATATAATATAACTAATGAAAATAAACAATATTCTCATTTCTTCAAGGTTTTTCTCTTTCATCAAACCAACTTATTTATTTTCAGTCATTTTGTTTTGCCTGGCTGCAGTCATTTTTCCAATTGGATTTAACATGGAACAGATCGGAGGTGAACCCTACCAACTTCCCAATAATTATCAAGTGGGCATTTCCTATATCTTCTTTGTCCTTGCTCTATGGATTACTGTGGTCTCAGAACTGTTTGCAAGCAAAGTCTGTCTACCACATTTTTAAACATCATTTTACCGTATTGATTGTTCTGTGCAATACCTAGTAAATCTTGGAAAAGCTGCTTTGACCTCTGAAAGAAAAGGAAAATCCTGTTGTGATGCTGCATGTATGCAGAATATTACCAACATTTGGTAAATAAGATATCACTAATGGAAAAATGTAATGTATAGTTTACAAACACTGTAGATTGCTTAAAGCTTCAATAATTGTAAATTCTACATGCACCTGAATACGATGTACCAGGTATTCTTTTTCTCTGTCAGTGTTTGTTATATACAAAGTACTTAAAAGGTAGCTCCTGCAAAGTGAAGTGACTAGGTAGATTTGACATTTGACAAATATTAAGAGATACTTATATTATGTGCAAGTAATTTCCTTTTTGTTACATAGCTTACATGTACTGTAATCCATGTATGTATAGCTGTTTTTCAATACTTTTAATTTTTGTTGTTTTTACATTTGTTAAGATTTTATGAAGTTTTATAAAAAATATGACAGTTTCTAGAGATAAAATGTTATAACAATTGTTTGGTTTTTCTCTTCATTTAATACATGTACAGTAAAACTCGTTTATAGCGAACTCCTAAGAATCATTGGATTTACTGCGGTATACTATATCTGTAATTCTTTTTAACCATATAACGAATTCGTAATAATATGCAAGAGAATTCATTTTATGCATGTTAACTTTAAAGGGGCATGGTCATGATTTTGGTCAAAATTTTACTTTTCCGTTTTTAATGTTTGCATTGCTTCAGTAAGGCATTTCTAATACCAATAGTCAACCAAAATTTGAGCGTCAGTTGTCGAGTTATAAGTGAGATACAGAGCTCATAATTCCTTGTTATGTAAATAAAGCTCAGGTAATGTTTTGTTTACATTTTTGAATTTTCCAGGTTTAGACCCAAGATCAATTTGACAAATGCTAGTAACTGTTCTTTTATGCTCAAAGCTAATCAGTAGATAGAAGTTTGGTTGATCATTAGAAATGGCTTACTAAAGCATTGTAAACAATAAAAATAGAAAAATCAAATTTGACCAAAATCGTGACCATGCCCCTTTAATAACTACTACCTTCTCATTACTAAAAAGAATGAATATTGAGCAATTTAAAAAAAATAAAATTTACCCAAGATCGATCATAAAACAAACATTTTTTAATCATTAAAATTTACATACCGGTATATTACGGTACATGTATTTAATTATTTTTTTATTTTTAAAATCTTAAAAATTTGTGTGTTATTTTTTCATTTAATTAAAAATTTACCTAAGGTCAATAATTGAACAAACTATATTCTTCTGAAATTAATTTCCTTTGATCTTTTACAACATTACCTGTGCACCATTCCCACTTAGCTAAAATCAGTCACCCATAGACATTCAGAATTTTAGTTAAGTTGGAAGACACCATGCATGTTTCCTTCCACATGACCACCATTTGTGGTTATTTAGGTATTTTTACATTCATAGAAAACTTTTTTTAAAATTGGATTGGGAATTGAAAAAAATATGTGAAAATACATTCATTAAACAATTACCAGTATGTCAATTAGTATTGCTAACTTTTAACAAATCAACACAATAACAAAAGATGTACCGGTAAATTTGGTTATTTTTCATCTTTACGGAGCTCAGATTCAGTTTCTTACATTCGTAAATTTGTTATAACCAAGTTCTTTATAACCTTAAATTTTGCTAGGATTTGTTAAGACTTTATAAAATTTTCCTATATCAGAGATTTTGCTATATCCATGTTTGTACTTAACAAGTTTTACTGTAATTACTGGACCTGTGTTTAAAATGAATTTTTGAAATGTCTCTTTTTCTTAATTTGAGTGGAAGTTTAAAATACTAAGTTATTGAAATACAAAATATAAAACAAATCCTTCCTCAAACTGAAAAACTACAGTGTAGTAAACATGGACATGACCAAAATATTATGCATAGAGGTTAAAGCAGTTGGGTTATACCTAATCATCTGCATTTGAATGGCTTCATTTTTGACAGTTAAAATGTCGTTCACAAGGTCAAAGGAATTTATGTACCAGTAGATCAAAATTAAATATTTGCCATGATTGCATGTACTGGTATATTATACAATTGTTTTTGCAAGTATGAATGACTCTACCAATATATCAGTGTGAGGGGGCATAACTGTCAAAACTTGTACTCGGCATTGATGGTTTTAAATATTTAATAATATTAAACAAAGTGTTGGTACTATGGTAAGTCTTCCCATTTTTGACAATCCTTTATAAAACTTGTTTCTTGCAATTATAACAATGACAAAATAATCATTTAATTTATAATTTGGAAATTAAAATGACAAAATAGACAATTTAAAAACAAATCTGTCCCATTCTCAGTTCATTGTCAGGGACAAATTTCACATCTGTGCAATATCACATGAAAACAACAAAAAATGCTGCTAAAAATTGACTTCAGTATCTACAGGTAGTAAAATTCAGATCACAGTTCACTGACTGGCTTTTAGTTCTCCCATTCTGTTGAGGGCACTTCCGGCTCTGAACCATTCAATCTGTCCTTCGTTCATGGAGTGATTAAGCTCAATTGTTTCTGAGCCACCATCGGCGTGGGTTATTTTGCATTGAACAGGCTATTTTAAAAGAAAATCAAATTTCTTTATTTGTGCAACATTTCACAATAAATGCAATAAAAAAGTTTATATACGGCCATAGAACCTCCATTAAAATATATCTTCTTCTCCTTTATATCTCTTAGCTACATCTCTCTCCCATCCTCTCAAATGATCATTTGTTTTAATGTTTTTTGCAAGTGTCTTAACAACAACAATTTTCTTTTCTCACCTTTCCTGGTTGCAAGTTACTCAGTCCAATGAGACAGATGCGATCAGAAGGCTGGATCTTGTCATAATCAGCAGGATTGGCAAATGTCAGGGGGAGCATACCCTGCTTCTTCAGATTTGTCTCTGAAAATTAGCAAAGATTGAATTGACTTAAACAAAGTACAGAAAAGATTATAATTATGTAACATAATATTTTCCTATAGAATATATGCATTTGGTACAAGACAATGTAAAGAGCATGAGAATCAAGTACCATGAATTCTGGCAAAGCTTTTGACAATAATGGCTCTTCCTCCTAAATGTCTGGGCTCTAGAGCAGCATGCTCTCTACTGCTTCCCTCTCCATAGTTCTCATCTCCAATCACACACCATGGAACATTGTTGGCCTAAATTAGAGATTTGGAAAGATGTGAACAAAGTAAGGATTGTACAACTGGAATGATCACTTGCTTCACTAAATGGTGAACATGAACTTACTTTGTAAAACCGGGCAACTTCTGGGACTGTTCCGAACTGACCAGTAAGTTGATTCTTCACATTATTTGCTTCATCATTTTCAATATTTGTAGCCCTACATTGTAAAATGATAACATGCTGGAATATTAAATTCAAATAAATTTACTGAGCTCAGTATAAAAGATGTGGCCAAAATCTATAAGTGTTTTACTTCAGTTTTCAAAACTACTATGACATGTATTATTATTCCTATATTTTTTTCAATCAAATTTGATGTTATAAGAAGCTTTATAAACATTAATCTTACCCAATCAGAAGGTTGTTTGAAATATTATCAAGATGTCCTCTGAATTTCAGCCAGTAACCGGCCATACTGATGTGGTCTGTTGTGCATTTTCCTTTGACCTATAGAATAGATATACAAATTAATTATATAATATATATATACACAAGAGGTACATTATGAGATGTAAAAAGAAATGTGCATAATGGTTCGTAACAAAACTAGGAGGACTGTGAGCAAGCTCACATAATGTCTTCCTCCCACAACACATACTGAAAAAATCTTAAGTAAATATGCCTTGACCTTGAACCTGCCTAAATGACCTCCAGTCAAGGTGATGATTTTAGTGAAAATAGGAACCTCCAATCATTCTTCATTACAAATGTGATATGGCCTGAACAAGAGTGCATGGACAAACAGACAGGCAGGTGGACAGGGATGTTGGAATGGGGGGGGGGGGAGGTCGGGAAGGGATATAAAGATTCTATCACTTAATACCTTGATAAGAACTGGCATATTATTAATATCTTTTCCGTCCCATTTTTGGAAAGGTGTCAGCAGTTGGAGCCTGGTGCTGTTTGGATCCACATTGACAGACACGCCACTGCCATCAGCAGGGGGAGCCTGGTAAGTGTCCTGACCTGGGTCAAATCCCTTGGCGGGCAACTCATCCCCATATGGGGTCTCAAGTTTAAATTTGGAACCTGCGGAGAATTTGATTACAGTCAATAGTGCAACTATATGTATATGTTCATGTATATGATACCATTATCTAAACTGAAAAGCAACTGGCATTTTTTAAATTTGTGATTGATAAAACTATAGTAGATAGCATACCATCGGCTGCAAGAAGGGTGTCTGTTTCTGGGTTGAAGTCCAAAGTTCCAGCAATAGACAGAGCAGTCACTAATTCAGGGGAGGTAACAAATGCATGAGTGGCTGGGTTGGCATCATTTCTGCCTGTGAAATTTCTGTTGTATGAGGTTACAATGGTGTTTTTCTCTCCTTTTTTCACATCTTTCCTATCCCACTGACCAATGCATGGGCCACAAGCATTGGCTAAAACAACTCCACCAATCTGTCTTAGTGTTTCAGCCTACAATGGAAAATGACTTCAAGTTCCAGTTAATGACTATAAATATGTAATGTATTTAATCCATAAAATAAGACATTCTGATTAACATACACATATACCTGTCCATCTCTTTCAATAGTTGCTCTGATTTGTTCAGATCCTGGTGTAATGGTAAACTTGCTTTTGGATTTAACTCCCTTGTTTAATGCCTGACGAGCAATGCTGGCCGATCGACTCATATCTTCGTAACTACTGTTGGTGCAACTGCCAATCAAACCTTTGAGAGAAAATTGCATGAAATTGCCCAATTTGCTGGCTATACTTGCAAATATGTACTCGAATTATGCAAATAACACAAAACAAAACATTCACCACAAATAGAAATAAACATACTGTTCTTAGTAATCAGCAACAATAATTATAGATTACTTCATTCCTTACCAACTTTAATCTCCAAAGGCCAATTGCTGTCTTTAGCTGCCTGTCCTAGTTTTGAGATTGGATGAGCCAAGTCAGGAGTAAAAGGTCCATTAACATGTGGCTCCAGCTGAAGGAAAACACATTTTTCTTCATAATACTAGTATCATTATTTGACAAGGATTATTCATGTATTGGTGTACAACTAGATACAAAAGATAGATAATGACTTGAATACTCATTTCATTTATATTGGATAATACCTTGCTCAAATCAATTTCTATCAGCTGATCATAGAAGCAATCCTTGTCTGGTGACAGGAAACCTTTGTAATTGTTCGCCAAGTCTGCTAACTCTGTAAATACAAACCAATTCATGGCCTCCATTTGTTTTCATAAACAGAAACATTTTATTTCTTCAAAGACCTGGTCATTTTCATTACCTCCCCTGTTGGTGGCCCTCAAGTAGTCCTCCATTCTGCCATTATATGGGAAGCAGGAAGTGGTGGCTCCAATTTCAGCTCCCATGTTGCAAATGGTCCCCATTCCTAAATTTTAAATATATAAATAAACATAACTGTCAATTTCATTAAAGCTACACAAACACATAAAGTGTACATGTAAATGTATATTTTTAAGAAAAACAAGACTTTGTTTATAATATTAAGTGTTCAAACAGATTTTAATGAATTTTCAAGAAACCTGTGCATGAAATGGAGTCCACCCCCGGTCCATGGTATTCCACAATGGCTCCGGTTCCTCCCTTCACAGTAAGAATTCCTGCCACTTTCAATATAACATCTTTAGGAGAGGTCCATCCACTCAGTTTACCTGTCAGTTTTACTCCGATAACCTGAAAAGTTTTTAAACAGGATTCTAAAAAGGTTATTTCATTCAATCAGTCACACTTTCAAGGATGATACCAGGTATGATACCTGCGTGTACAAACTGTACATCTATATACATGTACATGTATTACTGCCTAAGAATAACTCTTCACTGAACATACCTTTGGACATTTAAGTTCCCATGGAAGTCCAGCCATCACATCAACAGCATCAGCCCCACCTACTCCAATACAAAGACCTCCCAGGCCACCTATGAACAAGCAGTGTTGATCAAACATTACATGTACATGTATTTGCTTTGAACTCAAACTCAATGTTCTGTATTTGATACGTATGTTCATAGTATTCTTTCGTATGCCTGTGAAATTTGGGGTTTCCACAAAGCACCCGATATAGAAAAGGTACATCTCAATTTTTGTAAGAGAATTCTTGGGGTCAATAAAAAAACTACAAATAATTTAGTGTATTGTGAACTGGGTAGATTGCCTCTGTATATTAGAAGAAAGTTACGAATTTTCAAATATTGGTTAAAAATTAAAAATACAAATAATATTATCTTGAAGGAGGCATACGAAAGCATGCTTGTCAATAACGATAACTGGATGGTTTCCATACAAAGCGAGTTGTCTAGCATGGGTCTAAAATATTTGTTTGACGAAACTTGTTCTAATCAATGTAAAACTTACAAGACAATTGAATGTAGAATATTAGATATTTATAAACAAAGTTTGATGTCATCTTTTTCGACATCTCCGAAGAGTATGTTATATCAACACCTTGTGGATAATTTTTGTTTGCAAACTTATCTTAGGAGACCGATTAATTATATTTCAAAAAAATTTATAAGTATTTTTCGAACCTCATCACACTCTTTAAATATTGAAAAAGGTCGACACAACAAGGTGCCAAGAAATGAAAGATTTTGCAATCATTGTAATAAAAAAGATTTAGAAGATGAGTTCCACTTTATACTCATATGTCCTTTTTACGTTGAATTACGAAAGAAATATATAAAGAGTTTTTATTACAAAAAACCTAGTGTTTTTAAACTAGTTAAACTTTTAAGTGTTAACAATATAAAGGAACTCAATAATTTAGGTAAATATTTGTCTAGCGCTTTCAAAATGAGAGCGCAGCATTGTAATAATACTACAGTTTAAGCTACTTAACATACATTTATGTTCATTCATATTTTATGATATGTACATGATTATATTGTCTTAATATGTCCACTCACTTACTGCACATTGCACATTTGTTTATAATTTTATATGTATTATAATTTGTATTCCGATGAGTTGTAAAGCTCAAGGATAATAAATTGAATTGAATTGAATTGACTGGGTATTTTCTGGGTTTCATTTTTTTTTTTGGAATGGAGAAGGGCTGATATGAGTGTCTTCAATTTGTTTCATTGGATTTACATGCATTTCCATATACAGTAAACAAAGTTTACCTCCATTTGGTGTGTGACTGTCTGTTCCAATGACAAGAGCTCCTGGGAAGGCATAGTTTTCCAAAATGATCTGGATACAAAATATAAAAGTCAATACACTTGACAGCAGGCATTCATACATTGGTACCGGTAACAAGCATATTTTATAAATGTAGATCAAACGCTAGGACTGTTGATGTTTGAGGCATCATACATAGATCTGACTGTGGCTCTGTCAGTCTACACCTGTAGCCTCTGATTTATTTCTCTAGGTTTGTATGTGATCTCATCTGGTCAACTACAATTATGTGTAGGCAATCACACAAACAAACCACACTGTGTAAAGAAAAAAAGAAATTAAAGAAGGACTATCTTCTACTTAATAACAAGTCTGACCTGATGGATGATGCCACTGCCAGGCTTCCAGAATCCCACTCCATACTTGGCTCCTGCTGTGGCCAAGAACTCATACACTTCCTTGTTTAAATCCTATAAGAAAAGAAAAATAAAGTACAGTCCTACTTCTGGAACATCAATATCTCAAATTCCAAAGATATGTTAAAGTGAGTTAGATGTCCCCACCAGTTTTAATCCTACTGCATAAAGATATAGGGAGAAGTGTCAAAAGTGTACTGCTTCTCCCATTTTCCATCTAGGTACTCTAAAAGTGGTTATTTACGCTAGTGGTTAAATATGTGTTTTCTACAGTCAAACAATATGTGCGCATATTAAATACACTTGATTGACCACTCTAAAGTTTGAATTTTTTAACCATATGCATGGGGGTATTTTCCTTGGTTTTAAGCTTACCGAGTAACTGGTGTAAATATCCCAAAGTGCAAATAACTATTTTACAGTAATATTCCTGTTTTATAATTCAGTATTTCATGCACCCTTTTTTGTATAGAAATCGTTATATACCTTGGCTCGCTTCAAATCTTCTGATCCTCCAATCTGGGCCTCTATTAAATGGTCACAGTGAATAGTGGATGGGACTGCAACTTTTGGCAATCCACTGGAAATGAACTGTAGCATGGCCATCTAAAACAGACAAGTTATGACTTCACACCCTGTTTATGAAAATAAAAATAAAAAAGTAAATTGTACAATTTATAGATAAAAATAAATATCTTGTGTTTCTTACTTGAGCTGTGGCATCCTGCATAGCCACTCTGTCAGGTCTGAGCTTCAGATAGCTTACGCCTCTATCAATGTCCTAAAATAGTCACATTTTAACTCTAATATATGTATCACAAAAGTGGGTTGTAACAAATTACAAATCAAAGGTATGGCATCAATTTGAGTTTATCATAATATACTGGTAAATACCTGGGTTTTGGGGTCATCAATGTGTCCATACAAAATTTTCTCTGACAGAGTCAGTGGACGATTTAGTCTAAGTAACAACAACAATTTAATCAATATTCAAAACTAAGAAATTTTTATCAAGAGACAGATAGATGTAATGGAAACTTGATTAAGAATGATTCGTGTAGACACTACTTACTTTTCTCTGACTGTTTTTAATTTGAATTCATATTTATCATAATCTATGTAATTATCCTGATCAAACTTGCTCATGGCAACCTGTAGAGAGAAAAAAAAATCTCTTCATTTTGATGTTCAGAATTATATTCAAAAGATAAAACCAAAGGCTTGTTCTTTTAAATGATTGGATTATTTCATGGTAAACCTGTAAGTTTTTGCACTACACAGTACACATTGTAGTATAAAGGACAAAGAAAAGAGGTTTAAGTTAAACAATTTTTGGGATAGTTTATTTTTTATTTTAAGGGATGCAATGACTTGGATGATCATGACCTTTATATATGTATCATTATCTTGACTTAGGAAAGTGGGAATGGCTGGGGCTATTTTTCCTCAATTTTTCCCCCCAGAATTGCATACCAAGGTCTTTGATATAAAATAATCTACAACTTCACACACATGACATGTGCAATATGCAATGAAAAGAAGATCTCCAGTTTTGTTGGGAGAATTTAGCAACTACTACCAGTATCAACCTATATCTAGTATATACATCAAATTAATGGAATACTTTAAAATTAAATGCTCCTACGAAGACTGTATATAAAGTGGCATCGGCAATCATGACTATGGTTACATTGTACATGTATAACATAATTATACTTTTGTAATTTTTCAAATTGTTGCATCACCAATCACTTTAATGGAGAGGTCATGAAATGAAAGATAAATGGAGAGAGACATTAACCAGACATTAATAGAATAAGATATAATATTTATCATATGGTAAGCTTATCAGAGAGGTTTTTTTTACTGTAAGGTGGACAAGTGCATGTGTGAATAATAATTTGTGATAAACTGAGTATTCATAATAACCAGCATAATAAAAATATTTTTCCATTAATACATGAAACTCATCTAACTCTCTGCTTACTGTTATTATGCCATCAAAGAGGATTTTAATCTTACATGTGAAATCTAATCTTTAATTGCCAAAGGCCATATATATACTTATGTGTTTTTCATAGAAAATTTCATACATGATTATTAATTACACTGTCTGACCATTAACTTTTTCAGAGTGTAGATGTTTAGTGTTTAACATACTCCTTTTGGGTATTTCTTGCGTAATTGTTTGAGGTAATATTGTCAACACACACAAAAACAAATTTAAGAAGTGAAACCACTGAAGATTAACTAGAACAATAATGTGTGCCAAGTTTTTATGCTTCACTGCACGTTGTTTTCTGGACAATCATGAAGAGAGCCAAACCATAATCATTCTAGTGTATAATTTGTTAACACTATTCAGGATTCTTTTTAGGAATGTATTGTATTTATCAGCTGTTTTAAAGTCAAATATAGAGAAAACTAAGTGTAAAAGTGATATTGAATTGACCTTCAGATCAAAAATGCTTGTTCAATTAAAACAGAAAAATTAGATCTGTTTATACAAAAATCAACAAGCACAATTAACCATGTAAATTTTAATGACTAAAAACAAAACATTCCTTCAATAATTTACAGACATTATAAGAATATATCTGCTATTAACTTGTGCATGAATTTTGTTGAGTGGAAAATACCTTTTTGGCAGCAGCTGCACTTGATCCATGGAAGAGCCTCACCTGGGCCTGATGCCCCAAAAGGCCCTACAAATTATACAATATTTTAAAATGAATTACCCTCAATCACTTCAAAAACGGAATGTGAGGGTGAAGGTTAAGAGGTTTTTTATATAAAAATTAAGTTGAGATACTACAAGCAATTTACTATCAAAGATTTTTCAACAAGCAAATTGTAAGGTTGATTTTATTCCACATTACATTTAGGACAACTACCTATGATATCAGTTCGGTACTGATTAACTTTGAAAACCAGTCTGCACTGGAACATTAAAATTTGCACATTGAAGACATTACATAGTAATTTTAACCGAAATACTAGTTAGCTTTGTCTTATCAAACGATACACATGTATCCCAAATACTTACTTTTTTTAGCGTATGTCGTAGCAGACCCATTTTCTTCTACCTGTTGTGATGCTCTCCCGCAACAGTGAAGGACAAACTAGAGAGCGTATTCACAAGGGAAGTAACTCACTATCTATGAATCTTTTAAGAGTTTTAGACAATTCGTACCAAGTTGAGTTTTACCTATTATAATTATTTTCTACACCATTATGATCAATAACTGCACCAAAGTTAGATGATTCCAATTTTTGTATTCAAAGTTTACAGGCTACATATACTATCCTGCAACAATTTATTTCTGAGCTAACTATCTGAACTACAGTACCGTTATATTAATTAAACATATATATCTGATAAATCCTTATTTCAAACAAGTCACTCAACTGAAGTAGTTGTAAAGGCTCTGTGGACCGTGGATATTGGCTTGTTAGAGCTCCTGACTAGAGTTGCAAGGGTTCCAGGTTCGACTCCCGGTCCAGCTATATGTTTTCAATGTATTTATATGCTTGTAATGGGATGGGAGAAATAATGACGGACCAGACCGGGATTCGAACCCGGAATCTCTTGTCAGGTGCTCTGCCAACTAAGCTATCTGGCGCTGTTATTTGAACTGGTCTGACTGTCACATTCCTCCCCCTTAAATGATCTTCATCCTCGAAGATCATCCCATGCAGGCTCTTCCCCTGGCAGGAGTTCACATAGAAAGAATAATCTTACCGTGACCAGGCTACTGTCAATTTAACGATAGAACATTCTATCTAGAGTTCACAGGACTGTCAGTTCCAGGGGTTGGTCATTGCACCAAATGTAATGGGATGGGAGAAATAATGATGGACCAGACCAGGATTCGAACCTGGGCCCCCTGAATCTATTATCAGGTGCTCTACCAACTGAGTTATCTGGGGCTAGTATTTGAACTGGTCTGACCGTCACATGCTCATTCCTAGCTCCTCTCCCATTACATTTGGTGCCGTGACCTGCCTCTGAAAATAACGGGCTAACTCCTGCCAGGGGAAGAACCAGGGGTGATCTTCAGGGGCGGAGATCATTTAAGAAGGGAGGAATGTAGTAGTTGGAGCTATATGGACTGTGGATATCAGCCTGCATGGGTCCAGGCTTAATGGTAGAGCTCCTGACTAGAGTGCAGGCCCACTCTGGGTTCTATTCTGGTCTAGCCATATGTTTTATACTATTTTGTATGCTAATTTCTCCTCTCCTATTACACTAATAATGTGTTTGTAAATCATTTTGTTTATGAAGCAAATTTAATCCTTCAAATCCAAGTGTCCAGGATTTGATTCCTCCAGACCTTTTACTTACCCGTTAACCAAAAATATATGAGTATATAGTTCAAAAGTCATGGTCAAAGTTAATGTTTCCATCAAATTAGTTGAAAACATTCATGACAGACTACATACATGTATAAGACAGGCCAAATCAATATATTTCTCTTTTTTCAGGAAAAAAAAATCCCCCAAAACCCCCATAAATGAAAACCTCGCACATTGCAAGGTTTGAAAATTTATTTAAAACAGAAATTGAATCATTCATACACCATATAATTCACTTTTAACTCACACACCAGGTATAAATGATATAGCTTACAATACATGATAAAATATATACGGGGGTATATGCATAATATTTTACAAGTCATTTTAATATCTTTGTATGTCAGAATTGCACTATGTTCTGGATTCCAGTGAAAGTTTGCTTGCAAGCTCAGTGTATTCTCTGATTGTTGATGCTGCTGCTTTACTCTTGACACCATTTAAACAGCGAACCTACAATATTAAACATATTATATTTATTCATGTTGACTATAATCTCAACTTTTGTGAGAAAAAAAAAATTGTATTGTATACAGTTATTCAAATTGTTAGCTGGTAAAATCAAGGTTTTAATCAGCTATTACATACCATGCAATTATGGAAATTAAATCAAAAGAAAAATCCTGTATGTGCTAATTTTATTAACCACTTACCATTATCTTGGTGTCCAACTCTCCATGTTTTTGTGCTAGTCCCCAAAGTTTAGTGGCTAGAGAAAACAAACTTGGCTCCCTGATGTCCCCATGACACACAATGGTCTGAAATAACTCCAATGAGACTAGACTCTGTCTTTTGAACAACTGTGAAGAAAAATAAAAATGACGCCCAGTGTAATAAGGTTAAAAAAAAGAAAAAAAATTGTAATCAGTCATTCAAAAATTGGATTAGGAACAATTTATAAACAAGAAAATGATCAATTTTTCTCCATCTAACAATGCAAGAAGTATATTAAGAGAACTCTCAGTAGATGTACATGATCATTAATTTAACAAAATATTTTAAGAGCCATACAAACCTCAGATTGTGCTAATGTTTTGAGATAGTTTAAAACCTCTTCCACCAGTGTACTGCACATGCTTTTTAATTCATTCAAAAATTTGGGGTCCGATCCATACATAGAATCATTGGAATCAACTAAAAAATATGACCAAAAAAATTCCCGTACAATACCTTTGGCATACATGTAGACGTGTAGAAGATAATCATAAACAACTAAATAAAAAAATATACAGAGTAACATACATGTACATCAAAATATTACTTGTCAATTAATCCTGCATGTAAAAGCCATATGGTAGCTCCACATGTAACCAGGTGCAAAGTCAAAATTATCTTGCTTTAAGGTGGCTCACTACACCTTGAAATATTTTCTCAAATCAGAAGAAAATTACTTGATTATGATAGATATCAGAATATATAAGAAGTATTTAAGTCAAATAGGCAAAAAAAATGTGCAACTTTGGATGAAAAATTACATTTTTGAAAATTTAATTCAGTAAACATGAACAAAAGCTCCAGGCGGATTCTAACTCTTGATCTGCGGTTCAGAAGCCCAATACTTTAACCACTGAGCTACGACGATATACAACCCAATCGAACGATATAAACAGTTAAACAAAACATTTAAATCCCCATCTTGTGATGTAGTGTCTTAAAAAGTATAAGTATAGGTGTAGTGAGGTACCTTAAACCTCTAGCATGAAAGCGTAAATGCCAACGTGCCAAAAATGAATGCAACTAAAATTTTTCGATTCATTCCAATACCTCTTTACTTTTAACCTTATAACTACAGCATGTTAATGCGTACCTCTGTCTGCATGATACAGGTACGAGTCTTGACTCATGGAGGACAGTAGAGCCAGCACTCTCGTGTACACCAGCACCTTGTAGTCAGTTTGTGTCTCCCATATGTAGTTCTGTAAAATGTTTAGCAGACCACGCAACAAGTACAGTACTCCAGCATCTGGATTATCCTGTGATTAAATGGAAGAAAAAATTACTCATGAAATTACTTTAACCCTTATACATGTACATATTTGTAATGTCATTGAAGGTAGATGTATAAAAGCATGCACTATTTGAAATATACTGGTATATCTACAAGTATGCATAAATTCTAATAAATGCACCAAGTTTTACATGTACACTGTATTAGCATATCCAAAATAGTCTAATGCACGCAATCTTATACCTTATAAAGTAATCTGGTTATTTATATAAGGCCTAACTGTTTAGAAAAAAAAATCAATTTAATAACAGTATATTGTGAAATAATGTTTAAATTGTACATTTATATATGTTGAAATGCCTTTTGAGGCCCTTGATTAGTAAATAAAATATCTTGGTATCTTGTATACCATTACTGATGTTCAATAACATAAACAGCCAAATTGAAATCTTACAGGAACAATGAGTAACGTAGACAAAAAGTTATAGATGTGCTCCACCAGTATTGGCTCCGTAGATCTGGTCTTCCCATCTACCTGCAAGGTTTTGGGAATCTCCGGGATCAAAGAGATGAAAGCCTTGAAGAAAGCATCAGCTGTTTCAGAGAATCAAGAAAATTTTTATGAGTGGTAGCAGCATGCATGCATATATGAACAGTGCATGTTAAGATACACAATAAACTTTGTCATTCAAATTAGACCTGAACATGCATATACCAAGTTCTAGGGCCATATGACTTAGACAAGCTCACATTTGATCTAAAACTCATTCCCACAAAGGGAATACATATTGTATATAGGGGGGAAGTGAGACTAATCTCAGAAACAAGCTACCAGTAGTCTAAGTTTTATGGCCTTGAAGCTTGGTTATCGTTTTGACAGAAAATCATAATCCAAAACTGTCAGATTTATATTATGAAAGGAAACTGAGATAACACATGAAAAAGATATACCAGAATGAAGTCTGAAGCGTCCTACTGAGTGGCAGACATACCTTGACTGTAGCACTGATTTAAGAGAGCACACTGCCCAGACAAGAGGTACAGTTGTAGCTGTGCCACAGAAGACTGGATCGAGGGAATGGTGATGAAACAGTAGGCAGCGCAAGCCTGAAAAGGAAGCATCAGATTAAGGTACATGTACCTTACTACACCTAGACTTATACTTTTTAAGACACTACATCACAAGATGGCGATTTAAATGTTTTGTTTAACTGTTTATATCGTTCGTTTGGGATGTACAATGTATATCGTCATAGCTCAGTGGTTAAAGTATTGGGCTTCTGAACCGCAGATCATGAGTTCGAATCCGCCTGGAGCTTTTGTAAATGTTTAGTGAATTAAATTTTTGAAAATGTAATTTTTCATCCAAAATTGCACATTTTTTTGCGTATTTGACTTAAATACTTCTTATCCATTATGATATCTATCATAATTAAGAAATTTTCTGCTGACTTGAGAAAATCTTTCAAGGTGTAGTGAGCCACCTTAAATGACACTTGTCACAAATTGCCTACATATATGGAGTTTTTGAGAATAAGTTATGGTTAGATCTACTATATTTTCAAGTTTATTCCAAACAAGAATATACACATTATATACTGTGGTTCTTTAATAATATGTTCATAGGTGTTTTTTCAAGGATTCAGTTAAAATTACTATCTAAAGATACTGTAAAAGTGGTTACCATTTTTACGCTGATGCTTAAGTACGCGTTTTCTATGGTCAAACAATACGCGGATGCATGATTTACCACTCTAAAGTTTTGAGTTTTTTACCATATGCGCGGGGGTATTTTACACGGTTTTAAGCTTGCCGCTTAACAAGTGTAAATTTCCCCATGCATAACCACTTTTACAGTACATGTATATAAATTAGTGATCCTACTTTAAAAATTGAAAATTTAGTGTAGTGGAATAAAGCTAAAATCACAGTATTTCAACTTGCATATACATGTACTGTATATTTAAAATCATGTTCCATTTCATTTTGAATTTCTTTCAATATGAATAAATTTCTGTATTTATAGTAACATGCACCATAAGTCTAAGAAAGTATATATTCATATTCATTCTTGCTAAGATTGTTGTACCCTGACAAAGTTTCCAGTTTTTCTGGAGTGGCTTCCCTTGACAACTCTCCTTGTTTCCATTGATAAACTGTTCACATTCTAAAAAGTACATAATATAACACACTGTAAGTTAATTGTTTTATATAAAAGTAAATAATGCCAATATACATGTTTAGGTAGATGTATCTTTACCTGTATAAGTTGAACCAAGACTTGATCAAGATTACTAAATGATGATCGACATTCCACGTAAAAACTCAGCTGTTGTTCAAAATCTCTTCCAAAGGAAATGTTACGGATAAACCCAGCGATCAGGTTGCTTATCATTTTTCTCTCATCATCCAGTGTAAGAGCACTGAAATCAAGGAGAAGGTTTATTTTAGTTTAAGAGTACTTTGCAAAACTAATTGTTTCATTCAATCCACACTCAGCTGTAAATAATTCAACACCGTAAACTCACTTCACAGAGTCATGCATGGTTCTACAAACAAACATAGTGGCGTTGATTATCACAGGATCATTCGTTGGGTCCACTTGATGTCTGAAAGAATACGGTGTAAAGAGAATTTGATTGTAACTTCATACAATGTATTTAAATTTTCAGAATCAAAAGATTTGCCTTTTATCCTCACCATATTATATAATCTATGGATTTTTAAAAGGGAATGAAGAATGTTTGTAAAAATTTTCTTTGCAAAACGCAATGCTTGATGACATTTGTTGGTACATATACATGTATTGAGTGAAACTGTCTCAAGACTTACGGTAATAGGAAAATGTTAACTTACTTTACAAAAACTTCCATGATGTTCTTGCAGACTTCTATTTTAACTGACTCTTTTTGGAACATATCAATAAAAGGTAAAAACTTGTCCTATAAAGGATAAATTCTATTACATGTTGTACATGTAGATAGCAATTGTGAAAGCTACTCAATTATAAAAGTAAACATGATAAAAATTAAATCTTGCTGATGAATTGTATTCTTTTTTTACATGCAGCCATCACTTGAGGGTACATTAATTAATTTTTTCTCCACTGGTTTCCTGTACCCAGACTTACTATGGAAAAGAGGACAGAGAAATCGTGTATGTGTGCCAGTATTTTGGTAACCACAGACTGTAGCTGGGAGTAGAAGTCCTCAAATGCACGATCTGGAGTCATGTGTTTAATTATGTCGGCTAGGATTTTGTTCACTTCCTTTTTCTGCAAAATTTCAGAAATTGAAGAATATGAATAAGTATTTAATACAACATTTTTTAAACACGTTCATGATCAATGCATGTGTACCTGGTGGGTACATTGTTAAAACTTTCCTCCGTAATCCATGCTCACTGGGTTAATGTATGTGTATTGAAAACAATTAATAAAGATGCTTTACTCTGTACTAACCCCAAAGTGTTTTACAACATACTCTATCCAAATCTCTGAACAACCAATATAATCCTGCAAAGTAAAAATAAGACAATTTCAAACATACTGGTACATGTAGAATAAGGAGATATACATGTAGACTACAATCCATTTTGTTGAAAGAAAAAAAGACAAATATTTTTATCATTGGATAGAAGAATTAACTTACTGCTGGGTTTTTAAGTTTCATAACTGTCTTCCAGACTTCATTAAGAACAGTGAGCTGCTGGTCTTCTGGTGGGTCGGCCATTACAAGACAGAGGCCCAGAGTTCTATACAGGTAATGCTACAGTGAAAGAAACATGTACAAGTAAGCAATGAGTGTCAAACTCAGAAATGCTGACACATATTCACAATTTTATAAAAAAAAAAAATCCTTCTGTGACAAAAACCACAAATTTAAAACAAATCTTGCAACTTCTCTGATACACGGAAAAATCAGAAAAATGAAGAAATTTGGTCAGAAGACAGGGATTTTACCTTTGGAAATCCTGTATCTTCACACTCCTTGATCATGTCGGTAAATTGCACTGCTCTCACAGCAACAAACTCAGGTTTGAATGCTGAAATGATGGAATTCAGGAGCAAGGCACTGAAGATGAGAAGATTAGAAGGCACAGTAAGACCTACTGCAGGGTTTTTTCGCACATATGGTAATTGGTAAAATTAGTTTATTTGTTCACATACATACATGTAATATAGATCATATATACCGTACCTATTACAATGTTTCTTAGACTTTTGGAGTACTTCCATCAGAGTTTTTTCTGAGGATTTGTTGGCCAGACACTGAAGAAGCCAGTCCAGAGCTGGAGAGAATAGGGTGAGGTACCTCGGCATCTCCATCTTCTGTACGGCCAGAGTGTTCTGTACCGTGTCACTCTGAACCTAAGAATATCATGACTTTTAGTAAAAGTTTTTTTTCTAATAATGAAATCCAAATTAGCTTTAAATTTTCCCCATAATCTGAATAGAATTTCAGGGTATGTTACATGCACATAAAGTACATGTACCGGTACATCATATTTTTACATGTAATTCATTTTATGCCTTTTTTAATTTAAAATCAAAGAGGAAAACAATACACATGTGTAATGTACAATACAATGTACTTTCAATCTTGTGATGGTCAAGTCATCAGATACATACTTGACTATAAGTTGTTAGGAAGTCATCAAAACAAGGCATTAGGTGATCTCTGGTTTGAGGGGCTACCAAGATACCAACCTATGAAAATAAGGTGAAAGAGGCCATCAAAGTACTTGTAAGTGTATGATAAATGAAATTAATTGTTCCAATGTACAAAAATGCACTCAAGATGAAAATAAAATTTCTCAAAAATTAATCACACATCATTTGTATCTGAAGAGAAATTTTTCAGCATCTTACTCTACTCAAATAACATCTGGCATATATGGCCACCAAGGGATCACCTATTCCCCTGATCATGTCCGCTAGTCTCTGTAAAGCTTCGTTATACTCTCTGAATAAAAGAAATGAAATACATGTAAATGAAAATGGATTATGTTCTGTAGGATTCAATACAATATCATTTTATTGGAACTAACTGGCAAGTATCGGTAATTATTTATTAAATCACTTACCCAACATTCAAAAAACTATAGCACTTTAAAATGGCAACTTCCACATAAAACCTTGGAATCAGTTCTCTTATTGAGGCAATTTTGAAAAACCAATTGCGACAGGTTTCTTTGGCACCTTCTGACACCATATCAGGTGTAAAATTATCTAAACAGAACGGTTATAATTAATGAAGACATAACATATAATTGCTATGTATTGTACATGTACATGTATTATCACATGTGTTCTACTCATTAAGAGTGCTATCATCTCACCTGGTAATGATCTGGCTACTCCACTACCAGCTGGAATATAAACTGCTTTCTCTTTCAAACGATCATACACAAGTCTACCTGCAAACACAGTGTATAAAGAATTATACACAATTGAACAAATGAGCATAATGATGTAGTTGAAATGCTTGTATTCAGTGAATTTATAAAAACAGATAATGAAAGGCTTACCAAATGTGTCCAAGATATCTGTGACCAGCACAAATTTACTGGGATAGAACTGGATGACAGACACATCTGACAGGAGTTTGGCACTCTGAAAACACAGCAGGAAAATGGATTAGTATGACATTGTTTACTTGAAATACTTATAGCCTAATGTAATGGGATGTTCATACTGCTTTGATCACCAGCGGAAAATAGCTCAATTGGTGAAGCACTGCACCTGGGAGATTTAGGGAGCCCAGGTCTAAAACCTGAATGATTTACCTTCCCAGCAAAGCTTAACAGGAACTGCAAGATTTTCAAAATAATGTAAAATTTTGTTTAAACATTGGAAACTCATTTTTCAAAATACAGTTCTTCATTAATCAGGAAAATTTGCAAGGGAACTATAGTTTAATGCAACAGTTAAAGAGTCACAACCCTCCAAATAACCTTATAATCCATCTAATATGACGTACTCACAAAAATTGATAATCTTAAAAGCATTTAGTATGTTTAATAATTCCATAGTGTGATCAAATCTCAGACATGTCCCATGCAGCCTCACCTGGATAACAATTTTGAGAGCCTTGACCCTCTGGTCATTCTCCCAGGCTGTGATCAGCTGTTGGTTCAGCTCTTCAATACGTTTGACATAATCCTGTTGACTTAGATTCAGCATCTCCTGTACTGATCCCTCTTCAAAGTCGTCCAGCTGTTCCAAACGGTTCCGGACTTTATCAGTTACTGTTGTACTTGCATGACTTTTTATAACCACTAAAATTTTCATAGGATTCATCATACATGCTAATAATCAGTACATTTTTATTTGTTTGCAACAATTTCTTCCAAAAGAGACTTATCATTGAAATATTAAAACCAATTCTTCTCTTTTCTTTGTGCAAAATATAATTTGTTGTGCTATAAATGAATCAGTTTCATGTTGAAGTTCATTTAATCATGATGGACTTACTTTTCTCCTTATCTGCAGAGGATAGAAAACTTGTGGTAATGGATAATTTTTCAGATGTGGTATATTTGGTGAGGATTCCAGCTTTTTTAGCTGACCATGGTTCAAATGTTTCATCCAATCCATCTTCTGACTTGAATGAAAAAAAAATCCTTATTTTTACTAATTTCTTACATAATGACTTGGGCTCCATGTATTAAATGTCAAAAGGATTACATTAAATTTATTAAAAACAAACTTTTGTTCTGGTGCTACGTGGAGCCTGGTCTATTCCTTCTGAGGCTATCTTAGACAATGGATCTGACCCTTCGAAAGATGAAGCTAGGGGCCCTAGGCTACTCAAGGGATCAACAAAACTGGAAGACTTCTTCACATCCTCTACCTTTTTCTTAGCTTGGGTGCCCCTTTTATCTGCTTTCACATCTGTAACCTAATTAATCATGGACAAAAATATAAGATGACTAGTAATCATGTTTTGTTGATCATGAAGTTCCTATGATTCTTACTCCTGATATTATGATCTGACATATGCGAGGGAAAATCAGAGTGCATGTATACGGAAAAGTGGAAAAATCTCCAATATCAGCTGGTACAGCTTGTATTTTTTTTACATTGTGCAATTTTTTTTTGAGAATCTGGTTCCTGAAATGCAAGGATGGAGAAATCCAATGATTATTCTACAAGTTTATCTAAACTCGCATGCTGTTCTTGTCTTACAAACACTGCTCTATCATGTATACCAGCAAATGTAGCATCACTTTTAATTCTTCTGCTTCCTCCCCATTATTTTGTTTTACCTACAACATCAGTACACAACTACTGCATATCAGTTAGTATTTATATGCAGAATAATCACTGGATTACAACATTCTTGAGTTTCAGAAACCGGATTTGCGCAATAAATTAAATTGCATGCAAAAGGCAAGAGAAGGAGTGGCACCAATGAATTTTCACTTTTCACTATAGCATGCGCTGTGACTGTTCCCGCAAATGTTATTAAATCAGTAAATTGGGTCATCAGAGAAGCCTTGCAGTACTTACAGTGATGCTCTGTAAAGGATGTGATACTGCTGCTTCAGTAACTAATGACTTTCTCATAGATTCTAGGTCATAATTACGCTGCAGTGGTTGCCTTAATTAAAAACAATAAAAACATGAAAAATTACCATCTAACTCTTGTATTTGCATTGATAATAAAGTAAGTTTATCTGTATATTTACATCAAGGTGGGCGTTTTTAAACACTTTTTCTCCAAATTCAAAATTATTCGTGTGCTTTAACCAAGACCCATATAAAATGCCACTAGATTTTGAAGTTTAACAAAGTTAAGTATCTTTATTTTAAAACATGTCACGGTAATAAAACAATTTAAATAGAATATTTCCTATTTACCATTCATACGAAGCCATTTTGAATGTCACATGACACCATTGATATTCTTTCTGTAGTTTCGAACTTTTATTAAAAGAAAATTTAACAATATCTTTTGAACTTATGTATGTTTAACCAAAAGTGATTGGAAAAAATTCAAGCGTGGTCCTTGTTTAACAAAAAATGACATCATATTTAATAAATATCATTGTTTAAATCCGAAACTGGGAGCCTTTGGTATGGCGGATGCGGGAGAAAACGAACTGTCTTTTCTTTCACAAATTACAGATGTGTTAAAAAGGTAAGGCGATATTTCAATTTTAAATTATTAGAGATTTCTTTACTGTATATAAAGTGAAAATAATCTGTTATACATGAGATCATTTTTCCTGCCATCAATCGTCTCGCATGTGGTCGTTGCGACGACAGATGAACGATTTGCACGACATACCGTAAATACTTCTAAATTTATGATCGGTGTAGAGTTGCCTCCTTATTTAAGTATTGGATATAAAGTGGTCAAGATTCGTACTTACTGATTTCCAGTGATACAATGGCTTGCCAGGTCGCGCACTTTCTCTTGATGTTGCTATTTAGCATACTAAAGTTTAGCTATTTCAGATAGCCTAAATAAGACCCAACTCTGCAAGTGCTATATAGTGATTAATCCATCTCTTCATGTGTCAGTCCGCCTTCATTTATCCCGAGTATATTTTCTCTACCATTAATTCGTACATATATGGTATGCCAAAGTAACAAAAATGAGCTAAACATAGTTTCACAGTCGATAAACTAGGTTTATCAGTTGTAAACTGTAGTGTACGGCCAGAAAACTATAGTTATTATTTGCCCTTGACTCTTTGAAGCTTAGCTCATGATTCACTTATCGATAAGAGTTAAATGATTAAGTTTTTTAATTTTAAAAACACAAAAGCAAAGGTCAAATTTGATCTCTTTGAAATCCAATTTTGGACCATTATTTCTCTCCCCTTGAACCAATCTTGCTCAGACCTAACCACAACGATTGCCAGTAAGTGTGCTGCATTGCTGTTACCTTGAATCCAGTTTCTTTATCAAAGGTCAAAGCAAACATGCGAAAACCTTGTCTGAACCACTTTTTTGCCTGACGTCATGACGTCAGGCATATCTAAGGTTTAAAAGTTACAACATCCGAAACAGTGCAGTCAACAATGGAAGCTAGCAATACCATTTTTCATTGAAAAAAGATTTATCAATGCATATAAATAATGTGACGACCTTCAAATTTGCAATTAACGAAAACGTTGTAATGGATGTAACAATTTAGCAAAAGTGAGCAAGTGTTTAAAGCAAAAAAGAGGTTCACTGTGCACGTGTGTAATTCGGGCTGACTATATTTAGTTAGGATGAAACTTCAATTGCGCTTGCGTAAATTGGAGTTCTGGGAAGAAATTAGACAGTTCGTGTTAGAAATATTCGAAGACGTTATGAAACCGGTCAGTTTCTAGGTCAAACTGCGCATCTTCCAGGGGAATCGTTACCAGCCACAGTCCGGAGTCCGCGTATATCTTCCCAACTCACTTAGTGGGATTTAAAAGTAAATATGTTGAAATTAGTTTGCCACCAAACCATGAAAATCAGAGAGCTAAATTACAGCTTTAAGTATTAAGTAGGTGTACAGTCATACATTGCATGTACACCGCTACACGCTTATCTCGTCACCTATATGTACAACCATAAAAATAAGGCTGCAAACTAAATGTGCACCCGCATATTATTATTGTTCTGGAAACTATTTACCTAGTATTTTAAAAGGTTGTGTATTCACTTTTGCCCTAAAATTAAAATTCCGCTGGCTGACTTTCTTAGCTTTTTAAAAAGCTAACCTTGTCATGCTTAAAAGTAGATAGCACTGTTTGAACGGTTGAAGGGGAGGGGTGTCATCACAACAAGTTATTACTTAACGAGGTGATTAAATTTAAGGCTGGCACATTAAACATGCGTCGGTTGGTGTATATATATATATTTTTTTTTTTTAAAAAGAAAAACAAAAATGTTGGATGTAAAAAGCAGCATTGAGCAAGTTTACTGTACACGTGTGCAATCCAATAGAAAGGCCCCCACATTTGAACGGTGAATGGGGGGGGGGGAGGCATCGCAATTTTTTACAAGTTGTACCTAATCATTATATATTACACGGTAGAATGTAAACTATAATTGTGTTCGGTTATCATTTCTAAACAAAATTGCCAGTTCGTATTAAAGTATTTACTAAGTAATTTTACGTTAGCTTAAATATTCATTAGAGAAACGATTGAGCGATTTCATTCATTGTAAAAGGGGTGTAACTTCTGGGTTTTACTCAATGTAAATAATAAGTACATAGTTATCGATTGATTCTTGCTAAACTAAAGTAAAATTAATATATAACAAGTAAAAGTTGTTACGAAACAAATGCCAAAAAACAGTTTTATTGACTCCACAGATACGGGTATTATGGAATGCACTCCCTCTATGGAAGAGTTCATTTATGGTGTAAACTCGGTAAGCAATTCAATCTGCATAAAAGGAGGCGCAGAATTAATTCTACTCCGCGCCATATTGTCAAAATCTTAGGAGCAGTCCATAGCGTTACGCGCCACTATAGTGGAATAATCCATGATGGGAAGCTAAGCTGTATTGTGTTCGTAATTAAGTTTTAATTGCTATATTTTTATTTTGTAGGCAGCAAATAATAAAGTTTTAAGAGAAAATTACATGTACGCAAAATATTTCAGGTTCAAAATAAATAATATGTAAAATTCATTTAAAGTAAAAACCCCCCTTAGTAAAGATAAGTTGAAACAGTTCAACTCTAGAGACACGCATTTGGACGAATGCGAGAAGAACGAACTACAAATCAAAGACAGATTAAAACTCATAGAACCAAGTTCTTGCAATGAAATAAATATTTTTAGTCAGGCAAGCTTTTTGGAAAGATATTACTTGTACTCCATTTGGACCTGTCACAATACACCCATAAAATGCTTGTTGAAAAAGGGGTGTGTAATGACCTTGAGCTAAACTTCTTATTCAGAAAGATCAAAGCAAAGTCCTCTTGAATGCTTTTCAAATACCTACATGCAAATTTTGTCATGTTTCAATACTGTATACAGGGAAATATTCGCCCTCATTTTATTTTTGCCCCTTTTGCCCTCATTGTCAGTGGGCAAATTTAAGACTGGGCGAATTCCAATGTCTCATATTACGGTACCTCTCTTTAAACACAGCTATGTCTGGGTGAATTCAAAACGAGGCAAAACCATTTGCAAGTGAAATAGGGCAAAAATACTGTAAATGTACTATATTTAGCATGTACAATATTTTGCACAATATGATTTTTCAACAAGTTAGCATGGATTTGATTTAGCACATTTCTGAATGTACCTTTTTATCTACTTTTATACATGTATTTTACATTTAGTGATGTACTTGATTTAGCGGACCCCGTTTTCCAGCATAAACACTGAATAGAATACACAGCCAAATGTAATACGTTTCAGGGGTGTGCAATTACCATCGCCCGACGCCCGGGGCTACCGATTTTAGAGGTCGGGCTAGCAAAAACATTAACTGTGGTAGCCCGTCGGGCCAGAAAATCATAACAAAAGCCAGTAAATTTGCAATGTCCTAGCAGGAAAAGTGTATCGTCATTGTTATCACAGAGGGATAAAATCTGCTTCTTCTGTGTCATGATAGTCTAAAAATTTCTTACACATCTTTTTCTCTGCTACATTCTTCTGAGAAGCTTCTACAAACACTCTGCTGTAAGTTTCACTCTTTGAAGTTTTACCGACAGTGTTGACCAGTGGCTAGACGAGATAGTCATGCCTCACTGCACATGGCTTGGATAGCTACCTGTGCAGCTGTTTTCAAGTGACATCACTGTAAAATGATTCCCTTTTACTTTTGTGTTGAATTGGCATTTCTTTAATATGTATTCATTGGCTTTTAAAAAAAAATTCTTTTACACAGAGAGATAGAGAGAGAGAGAGAGAGATGCATTACAGAGATATAAATTTCTTCAATAACTATATTAATAAATATATACTAGTATTAGGAGAAAATATTATGTACATAATTTAGGTTTTTTATAAAATGAAATGTCGAAATGTCTGACAATAGTTGGCTAGTAACTTTGTTACTCCCACTAGCCCCTGGGCTAGTGGCCAAATTTTGTAATTGCACACCCCCATGGGGCGAAAATAACCCTGTATACAGTAACTCTGTAAAAGGGTTTTGTTTACTCATTATATAACTTTACAAAGTGAAATCTAGATCCTAGAAATAATGCACTACCTGGTAGCTTTTGGTACTTTTCGTGAATGTGTCTACTCATTTCAGCATTGACAAAGAATCTCCTGATGTCAACCAAAAGATGACAGAATTGAAAATCAAGTTAGAAAAGGCCAGAGAATTTGTTGATAAAATGCATGGAATACAATGCAGCAAAACAGAACAGTTGAAACAAATTGACATTCTCAGAAATCAACTTACATATAAAACTGAACTACTGGAAAAGTACAAAAAATCTGATCAGTTCGATCTTAACCACTAAGGACTGAAACAAAAGTTGTTAATTTTCTTTGATTTAAAAGTATGGAGGGAGAAATAAATGGAAGTGTGCACCCTATATTTACACGGGATCCAGAAGATTTTATGCAGTACCTGAACAAACAGGTCAGTGTTCTTAAAGAAGATGGGAAAGAAGTCACAGGATGGGTTTACACTATTGATCCAGTCTCAGAAAGCTTTGTTCTGTTGTCCTTCACAGATGACAAGACACAACTGGATATAGTAATGGGACCAAGTGTAAGACAAGTTTCTGTTTTGGATGAAAACTCTGAAACCTACAAAAAGCGCATTGAAGCCATGTTTAGACCGCCTGAAATTGAGGCACTCTCAGAGGAGGAACTTGAGAAGAGAAAGAATGTACTCAAAAGTTGGCTTCTCAAGAATCGTTTACCAGTGCAAGTTGCTGGAAACAATGGAGAACTTCTGTCAATTTCGGATGCCTTGTTTATTGAGCCACCGTATGGAGTCGAAAATTGTCGGAGCACTAATGAAATCATCTTGGGTAGAATTCAGGGTCTAATTAAAAACATGCCTTCTGATCAAGAGGAATGGTGCTGATGTTTGAAAGACATCTTTGAAAAAAATTATAAAACGTTGTGTAAACTAGACTTACATGTAAATGTATATGTAACATGTGTTCTATGGATTCATTTAAATCATAGTGGCCAATTTTTGTGGATTGAGAATTTTTCAAAGGTTTATGGCCAATTCTAAGGATGAAGTTTTGTTGATGTACTTGTATGTATAGAAAATAAAAACTCCATTTCAAAAGTAATTTGGGATGTATCAAGGATGAGGGGTACCTTGAAATTGAGCCACCATGAATTTTAATGATTCCACAATACAGATAAATGTATAGAAAATGTTTCATGCAACAATTTTAAACCATTATTTTGTATTGATAACCTTTACAATTAAATGTTGTATACAATATTTATTGCAAGTTTCTATTTAGAGTACATTCTTCTTCATAGTCAATTTCCCTTAGTTGCTTTCGTTTTCCATATTGCCAAATGTAATAGAAAGCAAATTTCTCAAAGTTACCAGTCTCGTGAACACAGAACAGTAAATTGTAAATTGATCATTCCACATTTCTATTCGCAGTATATAATTTTTTAATCCAAAGTTCAATTTTCCATTGTTGCTTTCTTTTCATTGTTAGTTTCCTGCCAGAATCCAAATGAAATGCATGAGCAGGCATTGCCAAGTAACCAATCCTGTATAAAGTAAATAAAAAGTAAATTGGGTCAGAATATAACATTGTTGCTCAATTGAGCAAAGATGCCCATGGACCTCTTGCAGTTTCACTTTGTTTTCACTGCATTTGAAATGGTAAGTTATCTATTTAAACACATCAGTGTTACAATTAAAGCCAAATCTTCTACAACTGTTATTGGGCAAAAATACCTGTAACCCTTAATCAAGTATTTTAGTTGATGAAGGCATACCTCTTTTTCCTGTAATTTGTTTCCAGAAATATGCTTCCAGTCCAATAGTTCTTGCATGCCAAGAGTTTTGGTTTTCTACAAAATTACATTATCAATGAGTAAATTAGTCTTGAAGCACTCAAGTTTGCTAATTGTTAAAAAAAGATATCTTTGAGCCAATGCTCACTAGTGATACCACCGCTCTGATGTTAATATACAAAATAAGCAAAGTCGACATTTAACAGGAAATTGACATTCGATTGGTACAAAAATGGATCCCACCATATGGCACAGTGGAAATAGAATCTTGGATATGATGTTAGAAAAAATAAGCTTCTTTTAATGTATATTGTTTAATATATTGTCAAATCTTGAAAAATATAGAGTTTTACAAGATTTTTAAAGAGTTTCATAATTCAACATTTCGAAATAGAATGATACAAGAACTATTGTTTATGTGAGTGATGTGGCCCATGGGCCTCTTGTTTTTTTTTTTTTGTAAAGCACTCAAGTTTGCTGCAATTTTTTTTGTAAAATATCATGAGAATATTTAACCATACTGGTACATTACCTGAACAATGGATGCAGACCCTAATTGACAAGACCTTGCAGTCTGTGGTAAGGGATTGGCTACTGAAGTACCTGTTTCATCTTGTCCATTACAATGACATTTTAGGAGGTCATGAGTATCACAAATTGTGTTTTCATTTAGAGAAAATAAATCCTACAAAAAAATATTATAATCTAAAGACTGCTTGATAATTGCTGAAAACCATGGTTAAAGTACATGTACATACAAGGTATACATGAAGTTAACATGTACACTGGGGAAAAGGGGTTTTCATTTAAATTCCAGTCATCCAAAGAGATTTAACTTTAAATGCTTATCAAATTCATCATGAACAGATGTACATTTACTTATGTTATGTGAAGTAACCAACGTTTGAATGAGAAGTTATGCACATGTTGCAATTCAATAAACCAAAGTTAGGGACACTAAAAGATCCCCCCACACCTCCACTATCATCAATTTGTGATAGCATTATATTATTGATAATGCTTCAAAGTTTTGCATAATCCATTAAAGGAGCTGTAGGACTATACAAACTAAGCATTCATCATGTAAATGGAAATATATCAATTAAAAATGAACACATCTGTTCCTGCTTCAGGCATCCTTTGATGACTGTAACTGATATTAAGGATGACAGCTTTCCCCTGATGATGAAGCTCTGAAGTAACTGAATGATAATTAACGTAAAATTAACTCACTCTTAGTTCTTCACGAGAAAACTGGGCTTCCCGCTTGTTTTTGAGATCCATGACAGCACCACTCAGTCCTTGTTTACTGATTTGACGTTGATAAATTTTCTCTTCAATTGTCCCCTAAAAGGATATACAGTAAGTTATTCTGACTAAGACCAAATATCTATGTTTAACATCCCTTCAATCTTTTAAAAAGGTACATGTACCTTCAAGTTCAACCCAATTGAAAAAAACATTGGATAATAAGCAAAATATTGGCTGATTAATGAAATAAAAAGCTATTATATGTTATTCTTTATTTTTAAGTTCTGCAACCAAACAAAGCACTATTTTGAAGTTCCAAAATATTTGCACACAAAAAACAAAACTTATCAATTTTTCTGTGCTAAATTAAGTATTTTAAACAAAAATTAAACTACCAATTAAGTAAAATAAATGGCTCCTTGGTAATGAGTTGACCCATACTAAGAAGTACTATTTTTCAGGAAACTCCACCATAAATCTATATAATTGACTTACTGTTGTAAGAAGTCTGTAAATATAGATTTTTCTCTTTTGTCCATCCCTCCATACTCTAGCCATGGCCTACAAGTTAAAGGAGACAGTATTCATCACCTATCATTAAAAGCCAACAGTCTGTCTAGCTTTAAAGGGCATGGTCATGATTTTGGCCAAAATTTATTTTTCCATTCACAATGCCTCACTAAGGCATTTCTAATAGTCAACCAAAATTTTAGTGTCAGTTGTCCAATACGTCCCTAATATAACGAGATACAGAGCTCACAATTCTTTGTTATGTAAACAAAGCTCAGGTCATGTTTTTGTTTACAGTTTGATTGTTGAAAAAAAAAAATTCCAGGTTGACGAGGGCACAAGTAAAACACATAGAAAGCTAAATTGGCATTGCAATATACACATCTGTGCACGTAGGTATCAATTTTTTAACAATTTTCAATCAATGGGACAGATACATGTACTTACTAAGAAGGCAAGGTGCATTAACAGTAAAATAGTACACGATTTTCCCAAAGATTAACTGAAATGTACAAAATCCATACTAACTTGCAAGTCATTGGCAGGGTTCCAATCAATGTCATACAGCAAGAGTCGAGAAGCTCCAATGAGATTCAAGCCGACTCCCCCGGCTTTAGAGCTCAGTAGGAATACTTCTAAACAAGGAAGCAAGAAAATGTTACTCAATGGTACATGTGAAAAGAAAGCTCAAGGAAATTAAAATTCTGTTTTTAAAAATTTTAATTAATGTTCAAATGTAAATGTAATTACTTTCCAAACAATGCTTGCTGTTGAACTTGGTGACAATTTCTTGTCGAATATTTGTGGAAGTCTGACCATCCAGTCTTAAATAACCATAACCACAATTGGAACAAAACTGTTGGAGAATATCTAAAGTCTAAAAAAAAAATATCATTAAAATTTGAAAAACATTTATTATCAATTCTCAAAAGAATTTATCATAAGAACATGTTATTGAAATAAAAATCAGCTAGCAAATCTATAATCATATACATGTGCATGTACCATTATTGTATTTTCAGATTTACAAACAAAAACAATACCATGTTATCAAAACTATTCGCTATCACTGTTGAATTATCTGGTATTTAACAGAGTCAGAGAACAAAATAGGAAATACGATAGATTAGTACATGTATTGCATAAAGTCTTACCTTTGTGTGATTTGAGACAATAACTATCTTTTCAGAGTCTTTGTGTATTTGTATTAGAATTTCAGATAAAACTTTTAATTTCCCAGCATGCTCAGCAGAGTAGATCTTTTCTCTGTAGTCTGATGGAAAGAGGGAAGACAGACCACTGTACACTGAACCCTTGAATGATGAAAACAAAAATTGCGTTTATTTGAAGAATTCATACATGTACATTGTACCATATGATTTACTCATAATTTTTTTTACTTGATGAATTAACCAACAATCTTTTAATATTCTTCTGTAAAATGTAAGCTTTGATACTTGTACAAACTTCCTAATATATATGTACCAAGGTACATGTAACATCTACATGCATGCTTGTCTAAAACAAATTGAAAACTAATATGCTCAGTGCAGCAGTACATAGGAGAATAATAATAAGATTCTGAATGAACAAACATGCTAATGACAAAACAATAACCTCTTCTATGTCATCAGGGCATTCTTCAGCTTGACATGCCTTGGTGAAGATCAAACTTGGATGGTTACAGAGCTTTTTCAAGGCCCCAATGCAGACCAAATGTGTGGCACCATCACTCCTGAGACATGATCGAAACAGCTTCCCCTGCAGCATCTGGCTATACAAGCTCAGCTGTAAGGCAGAGGGCTTACAGAAGAGAACTATTTCACCTGTGGAAAAAATTTTATCCAGCATCAGTTTTTCACAGTCATTATACTATTTCATACTTTATAATTGAAGAAATAAAATTTAATCAACAAAAATGAAAGTTTTATACATTTAGGAGGTAGGTATTTGGTGTTGATTTCTTGAGATCTCCGGAGAACAAATAGTTTCGTAATACGACTGAGTTCACTTCCTCTCTCTGCTCCCAATTCAATATCTTCAGGCGAAGCATTTGGCTGACGGGAGGCAACAATAGGATTTTCAAACACTCTTTTGAATGATGCAGAAGATCCTGACAGATAAAAAAAAATCCTGTAGTAAGACCTACATGTACATTCATTTCAAAACTAAACAAATATTCAGAAAAAGTTGACATTTCCAGAAAAGACATCTTTTTTTACAGATGCATGTATGTTCCTGGCACATTTTGAAAGTAATTGTTGACTGGATTAAGTAACACACCAAGTAACCCTGGATTGCAGAATTCCACAATTGAGAAGAATTCCTGCAGGTCATTTTGTATTGGGGTTCCAGACAACACTACTCTTCTTGGTGTAGGCATACTAGCAATTAACTGGAATGAATGTGAAAAAACTTTCCAATTCAAATTAGAGACAGAAGAATTTAACTAAATTAGTTACATGTACTACATGCATTACTTTGCATTTCTTATTGAATGGATACATTTGTTGATATATATCATTATAATATATCAATATGACACACTGCATGTAACACTTACAGAGGAAGTTTTGATATTATTATTCTTCAACCTATGTCCTTCGTCACATATTATGATATCAAACTGCAAGGACTGCAACTGTTCATACACTCTAACAAACATCTCATAGGAGATTATCACAATGGGATAAATGGATGTATTCACAAACTCCTGAAATAAGTTCATTCATAATGACTATAAAATTTATGGAAACAACTAGCAATATTGCTACAAAACATAATTGAAAATTTCATGTCAGATATACATGTACAAGTAATCTTTTAATACTGCACATAGATTATTTCTCACCTCAATTCTATTATCTGAACTAACAGCAAAAGCCTTTAACCTTTCTGTGCCCAACCACTTTTTTATCTCCAAAAACCAATTCTACAACAGAAAATGTTGAACATTATATTTTGAAAAGTAATCAACAAAGGACAAGCTTGTTAGGAGCACTGAACACAACCCAAGTTATTTCCCCTCTTAGTTTTGTACTTGCTTTGACTAGACTGCCTGGTGTAATGATGAGGGCTCTCTTAATGACAGGTTTCCCACCATATGGCCCTTGTTTGTATAAAGTCCTGTGTTTAATAGAAATATAGTATTACAGACTTGCATGTTTTTTTTCATTTAATGTATCAACATATTTGAAAATTCAAAACCTTGTTACTTACCAAATAAGAGAAATGCATTGCAGAGTTTTCCCAAGTCCCATATCATCTCTGTTAATTAAAGAAGTAATAAACTTCAGTTCTTTTACAGCAATAGTACACAAAAAATAAATTTTATGTTTAGTCACCAAAAGTGACACAAAACACTCACGCCAAGATGGCTCCCCTCCCTGAAAGGTTTCTGAATCCCATCACACACTCATACAGAAATGTCACCCCCTCCCTCTGGTGGGGCCTTAAGTGAACAGATAGATAGGGATCCACCACCACATCAACAACAGGGAGATTCTTCTTGTTGTACTGCCACTTTAACACACAGGTCAAGATATAAGCATGTGTTATCAAAACAATGTACATGTACAATTTTGATACCAGTACACGTTTATCTATTTTATACTTCAATAGAATATAATACAAGTATTTTCATTTTGAAATCAAACGAGATATTCAAAAGAGTCAACTTAAGAAAAAGAAATAAAATGAAAACTCTAAAAATTTATTTTATAACTTCACATACTTGTAATTTTGATTCAATATGATTTTCAGAGAACAGTGAAAGCATTTATTTACATGTACATGGATTAAACAATAATACCTGATGAGCAGCACTTGGTTGAGGCATAACAAGGGCATTAGGTGACGATGAGTCATGCCGTGGTGTGGTGCAGTAAGAAGGAGCTGCCTAAATGTTTCAAAAATACATTTATAAAACATGGACATAAAATCTAGGATATCCTACTAATTAAAACATGAAAAAATGAACAGAAACACTGGGAATACAACATACACATGCTCTTTCTCCTTTCAGTGGATTGACAAAAGTTTTGTCTGCAACTGGCACTAGAAAAAAATATTTTCAAGATGAAATCTTTACATATGCATGTTAATGTTAATTGCAAATTTTGAAAGACTGATAGCAATAAGCATTATCTCTTACTAAGAGTCCTTTCTGGCACTGTTGGTATTTTTGTACTTTCTGCTAAAGAAGAAAAACATTTTCCAGATTTGAAGTGATCTTCAGTCATAAGGGACATCACCTTTGAAAAAGCAAAAACATTCATTGACAAATAATTTTACAATGCAACGCCCTGTTCCCCCTTAAAATGAATGTTGCTTTAATTTTTTTAATTCTATAAATGGAGTGAAATATCATACATATCAGGCATTTTTCATGGATTGATAAGTTATAGATCATAACAAGTTATATAATAATAATAAATGATATATAATATACAATATATTTATATATAATAAATAAAAACATAACTATTTTCGAAAGAATATACCTGAATCTCTTTGCCTCCTATCGTTAAGCTTTCATCCTCCTTCAATGCCTCCAACTCAGTACTTTTATATCCTGTTGCTTTACCTATCCTGTGAATCAGAATTACATTAATCTCTGAGAGAGAGAGAGAAAGAGAGAGAGAGAGAGAGAGATTCTGCAAGTACAATATTGTTTTCTTAAATAAAAATACTTTTAAAAAAAATAATAATATGATTTAGGGTATGGAAATTAAATTGATTAATTTGATTTATTGTAAAGTCTATACATGTTCTCAATTTAGAATTTTACTTTTGGCAAAAGTGTGTTAACACTAATTTGGAGAACAATAACTGTACACTTTTACATAATTACAAGTAAAGCCAAATGCTGGGGTAAATATATTTCAACATTTATTTCCCATTAGTAAAATATAGCAGACTTTGTGGTTTTGGGAAATTTTAATGAGACATGAGAAAGGAAAAATTTAACTAAGGACATGCAGTGGTGCTTCCTAGTTAACTGTGGTGTAAGAAAGATTTACTGTGGCACATGTACACAGCAAAATTAATAAATGGAGAACTCTAAAGGTAATACATGTAACTAATAAAAGGAAATAAACATACACTTTGCCTTCAATGTCATACAGTGTAGCATTTCTTCCTTGGGTTACCAAAACAGCTAAAATAGTGAAAAAAATCTTTTATAAACTGTTTTTTAAAAATTGTGTATTTTACATAATTATAGAAAATAAAAGTTATGCCAAAATAATCTGTTATACATACCATCACCTTCCCATTTTTTATGCTGAAAATAAAATCAAATTATTCAGATCTTTCATCACTATCACTGCTGACCAGTTATCATTACTATATTTCAAACATCCATTTATGGTACAATGTATTTGACAAATATCTCAGAACTCTAATAAATAAATGACAAACCTTTTTCTTGGATAATTTACACCACATGACAGCAAAATATCTTTGTTTGACACCATTCTCTGAAAAGGTTTTAAACACATTTAAGAAATTAAGAATTTTTTAAAAACATATTTAATAAGATCAGCATTTCTTTGATTACGGTAATTAATTAGCAATACCAGCTGGTCCTGTTGAAGGCAAAGGGACAGTCTTTGAGCTGAATCCAGATAAAATCTTGTCAGTTTTGTTCTTTGTTTCATTCGTTGTTATTGGTATGTTAGTTATGTTGTTTGTTGTGAATTTTGGAATCAGAACTATTTCCCTGCAGTTGAATATATAAGTTGATATATACAAACTTAATATAGCGAAAATCAAATATTTCAAACACTAAACAATAAGCAGGGAGATCACTATGCATGGTTAGAAATAAGCACTTGTCCAGTCACAATACATCTACAGCAGAAAAATGAACAAGTAAAATTCATCATATTACCTCTTTACAGCAGCTAGTACATACTTCATCACATATATTTTGCCTTAATTAAGTTATCCTTTCAGTCACTTTTTCATTGATATTTTGATTCTGATAAATAGCATAGTGTCCAAATTATATTCATTTATGTCTTAAAATGCCTTCTTTATCGCATGAAGTTGAAAGACAGTGCTAATCATGCTCATGATGCTAATTAAAAATTTAAAGTCTACTGCGATTTTATTGCAAACATGAATGCATCAGCCAGTAATGTTGAAAATTTTTGAAGAAAATGTCAACATATTTTCACACATTTTAAATTCCCTTATGAAAATTGTTTTCCTGACAAAAACTTGAACCTTTGTTCTTATATTATCTTATTCCTTCTTCAATGACAGGTATATGGAATTACTAAGAAATTTGTCAAAAAGTGAACAAAATACAATCCTGGGCAGAGAATATTGTAGGCATATCTCGCAATTCTATGAACTTTTTGTTTTCAAACCCAAGTTTTATTTGCAACGACCTAATTATGGAAGTTTTATCTGATTATGTTTTTGAATGATTGAAAAGAATCTCATGTAGTATTTTTTCAATACCTTATTGGAGGGTTTGATGATTCTGTCACTTCCCCACTCTTAAAAAAAAAGGCAATTTATTCAAACATTCAATCAAACTAAATCTTCAAGCTAATAGCAGATAGCATAAAAAAACCTGATAAATATTTTGTTGCTTTAACTTGCAAACGACTTTAATTAAACTAAGTAACAACAAAAATCTGATGTTACACCAGAGACATAAATAACAATTTCATGTTATTTATGTCTCTGGGTACACTCAGTCATTGTATTACCGTATTTTGACATGGACTTTTAAAAGGAACATTGAATCTAGGTCTTTTGGCTTGTGATCCTTGACTAGGGGCTGCCGATCTCCTCATTTTTGCATTTATATCAAATACATCCACATTTTCTTATCCATATGTATTATTTTCCATTAAGTTTTGCCGTGAAAAAAATCAGAAATATCATCTGTTTGTATAACGCGCCATTTTACCTTTCCTTTTTATAGACAAGTCGTTCACAAACATATTCGTATTCGAAAACATGTTGTGTTTCACGTCCTCTTGATTATAAGATTTTTTAGATTTTTCTCCACACATTCTTATGGTTAACACCGAACCCTTTTTAGGCCCAAATGATCGTGGTGACGTTTCAACAACTTTATCAACTTTATCAATTAAGATGCTATATGATACATTATTTATAGACCTAAACATGATTACAAATTGAAGCACTGAAGTTCTTTTGTAAAAAAAAAATATGCTTTCACAAGACTCATTTTATCTGGCCCAATGGTTTGTTAGAAGATCTTTAACCATTTACTGCATTTATTCCTATGTAAAATTTGTTTTGAATGTTATTCCAATGTAAAATTTGAACCTCCATTGTGGCCCAACCCTACCCCGGGGATCATGATTATAACAAACTTAATTAAATCTACACTATACCTAAGGTCATCCTTTAAAATATTGTTTGTTTGGAATTGCCGCATTTGGGTATGAGACCCAGGGGGAGGGAGGGGAGAGGTTTTTTTTTCAAATTAGAAGTTTGTTTAATTAAAATTGAGAAAAAAAAATAATAATCTCAATAAACGCGGAAATGTTTATTTCTTTTCTTTGATTGAACCCAGTTTTAACATATTTTGACGAACGAAATAACATGTAAACATTTTACCAAGAAAAAAAAATAAAAAAGTTCTTCATCTTTTGCTAATAAAGTTTTATCAGCGAGGGGTATTTCAATGAGTCGGATGGCAATTCCAAACAAATAATAATTTTATTTTTGCCTAATGATGCTTCCACAAAAGTTCCCATTTTCCTGACCAAATGATAAATGTTGTATTATGCGTCTAGTGTATTGGAAGTTGAGTCTATGTGCTTGTCACCCCTCGCTTTTAGCCTCCACCGCTGGCTAGCAGTAATGCTAAAAGGAGTCTCTCCTTACCAGTGCATGGCCTCTCCATAACAAGCCCTATGCAGTACCTTCCCGTGGTAGCAAATGGATAGTGGGCACATCTTGGACCCAGGCAGAACTGTAAGGTGGTCTGGTAGACCGGGCACGGTAAGCCTTGGGAGGCAGCTCTTCTAGGAGAAAGCAAACTATGATTTCAAACTCGGTCGGTAGTGACTGGAAGCCACTCACGGCTGCTATATTAGGGGAAGAACACATCAAAAACCAAACTTCCAGCTATGGGTTAAATACTTGTAGTGTAGAAATCACAACCCCCGTAGATAACAAGATGGCTACAACGACAAAGAGCGTATGAGAGCAATAACTAGCTCCACCGGTCAGTGACCTTTGAATGGGAAGACTACAGCCCACAGAAGCCTTAACAAATACCTTTGGAACCTTTGGGTGGGCTAATCCCCCCTTCAAAGGCTCATCTCGGATTACAGAAACACTAGACAACACAACAAACATCTTAGAACCAAGAGACAGACGTCATACATACACGGCGATGGAAATTTAATATTGTAGTCAAAGTCGACAGGAAGCTGCAAGAAATAAATTTCTTCATCCTAAGTCAATCACTAACACTTACTAACTTGGAAAGTCCGGTCCATATATATCACTGGGAACGAACAAAACATTGCATGCCAATGTTATGAAATGAAGAACTACAGGATAGACATTCTAGGCAAGAAGTAAGATGGAATGATGCTGGAGAGATGAGATTGACTTTTGGAGATCTTATCCTATATTCAGGACACACTGAAGAACAGACAATACACTCTGAAGGGGTAGCAACATTAATGTCAAAATCGCCCAAAAGCCATACATCTTAATATCATTCAGTGTTATGCCCCAACAAATGAAGCAGAAGAAGAGAACAAAGAAAGCTTTTATGCAAGACTTGAGGAAACAATAAGAAAATCCAGCCTCAAGGGTGTGATTGTCTTGATTGGAAATTTCAATGCGAAAGTAGGAAACAACAACACCAGCTAAAGAAAGAGATCATGGGAAAACATGGCCTTGACAGTTGACACAATGAATGAAAACGGGGAAATGTTTGCAAATCTATAACTATAAAATTCGTGGTACTAGTAGTTGCTTTAAATCACCTTTTAGCTTATGGATTTCCATATCTCGTCTAACACCACAAAGAAACGATCTTTGAACATTTTCCTTGTTTTTTTGGTGGTTAACATGTTCATTCAAAACCTTAATTGTCTGATGCGCATGCATCATCAGTTGATGTTTGAAGAGCTTCTCATTGCATTAAGATATTTTTATCCTGAAACATTTCCACAATTAGTATTCGTTTATTAAACAAATTTCTTCTTTCTCTCTATCGCGTTAGATTTTCATACTTGATTTATCCTTCTATCTGTCGGGGTGTCCAAGTAGCGCAGTGGACAATGCACCTCTGCGACCCGAGTTCGATCCCCGTGATCGACAGTGGTTATATGTGAAAGGGTATGGTGGTCGCCCAATTGGACACGTGGATTTTCTCAGGGCACTCCGGCTTCCTCCCACACCAATGACCCCTCGCGCTAACATCCATATTAATATACGTTGTAGAACTTGTTTATCAATCGTTGTAAAATACATAAAGTTAAGGGGTTTTTTTTGTCTGTGTCGCGCAAACCGTCTTTTTACGACTTGAATGGCTTGAACGTCATTTTCGGATGCTAATTTTTTTGTCTCTTGTACATCGTCGCAAAATGTCCATCGTTTTTATAGTTAAAGCACTCTGAATAGCTCATCCATACAAGGACTGGTACAAATATATTCTGGGGAATCCAGCTGGAACTGGGAGAAGCATACTCAGTAATTGGCTGAAAAAGTTTATATGCCAGATTTTAACACCAGTTGTGACCGCCAAAAAAAATGAACAAGTCAGTATCCCTTCTACATGTTAAGAGGTATCTAACTTGACCGTTGCTCTTCAACTGTCGAACAGTTGAACAAAGTTTAGAATTCATAAAGATAACAATATTTTAACAACGGGGAATAACAGATTCGTAGTCGAAAAACATTGGTTCACATTCTGTTGCACATTGGACCCAGGCAGAACTAGACCAGGCTCGGTAAGCCTTGGAAGGCATCTGGTCTAGGAGAAAATCAAACTCTGATTTCAAACTCGGTCGGTGTCGACTGGAAACACTCAAGGCTGCTATCTTAGGGAAAGAACACCCCCAAAAACCAAACTTCTAGCTATGTGTTAATTCCGTTAAAGCTACAACGACAAAGAGCGTATGAGAGCAATAACTAGCTCCACCGGTCAGTGAAAGCTACAGCCCACAGAAGCCTTAACAAATACCACTGGAACTTTTTAGTGGGCTAATTCTCTGTTCAAAGGCTTATTTCTCGGATTAAAGAAACAATAGACAACACAACAAACATCTCAGAACCAAGAGATAGATGTCCTACACGGCGATGGAAAATAAAATCTTTTAGTCAAAATCGACAGGAAGCTGCAAGACAAAAATTTCTTCATCCTAAGTCAATCATTAACACTTACTAACTTGGAAAGTCCGGTCCATGTATATCATTGGGGAAAAAAAAACATTGCCAATAAAATGAAGAACTACAGAATAGACATTCTAGACATCGCAGAAGCAAGATGGAATGATGCTGGGGAGATGAGATTGACTTCTGGAGATTTAATCCTATATCCAGGACACCCCGAAGAACAGGCAATACACTCTGAAGGTAGCATCAATAATGTCAAGAAACGCCGAGAAGCCACTCATTAGATGGGAGCCAATCAATGAAAAAATCATCACCGCTAGATTTAAGACTGCCAACAAATGCATGCATCTTAATATCATTCAGTGTTATGCCCCAACAAATGAAGCAGAAGGAGAGACTAACGAAAGTTTTCATGCAAGACTTGAGGACACAATAAGAAAACCCAGTCTCAAGGGTGTGACTGTCTTGATGGGAGATTTCAATGCGAAGGTAGGAAGCAACAACACCAGCTAAAATAAGAAATGGTGGGAAAACATGGCTTTGACACAACGAATGAAAGTGGGGAAATGTTTGCAAATCTATAACGATAAAATTCGTGTTAGTTGCTTTACACCATCTTTTAGCTTATTGATTTCCATATCTTGTTCCTGCAGCTCAGCTAACACCATAAAGAAACGATCTTTGAACATTTTCTTTGTTTTTTGGTGGTCAACATGTTCATTCAAAACCTTTATTTTATGATGCGTATCTTCAGTTGATTTTTGAAGAGCTTCTCGTTGCATGGAGAGTTTTTTATCTTGAAAATTTCCACAATTAGTATTCGTTTTTTAAAACAAACTTCTTCTTTCTCTCTATCGCGTTAGTTTTTCATACTTGATTTATTATTCTCTGTCTGTGTTGCACAAACCGTCTTTTTTACGACTTCAATGGCTTGAACGTCTTTTTTTTGGATGTTAATGTTTTTGTCTCTTGTACATCGTCGCAAAATGTCCATCGTTTTTATAGTTAACGCACGCTGAACAGCTTATCCATACAAGGACTGGTACAAATCTATTATGGGGAATCCAGCTGGTATTGGAAAGTGCATACTCAGTAATTGGCTGAAAAAGTTTATATGCCAGATTTTAACACCAGTTGTGACCGTCAAAAAAGGAACAAGTCGGTATCCCTTCTACATGTTTAAGAGTTGACAAATTTCTGAAAACTTATCAGTGTTTCGCGCAATCGGGAGTCGGAGGTAGGCGCATTGACCCTCGCTCTTAAACTGTCGAAAAGTTGAACAAAGTTTTAATTCATAAAGATTACAATACTAGTATTTTAATAACGGGGAATAACAGACAGTAGAAAAACATTGGTTCACATTCTGTTACACCTTCAAATGGCCCATGGGCCACATTGATCACTTGTGCAACAATGATAACTTTGATCAGAGCATCTTTAGCTATGAAGTTTAATGCAAAAGTATCTGGATAATTTAGTAGAAATATATCTTGCTTAAAAAGATTTATGAGATTTAAATCTACATATTCTTATGGTAAACGTTGAACCCTTTTTAGACCCAAATGGTGTTTCAACAATTTTGAATTAAACTTATCAATTATAATTAAGATGCTATGATACATAATAAAATTACAACTTTAAGGATTGGAGTTCTTAAAAATAAAGAATATTTAAAAAAAAACTTTTGGAACAAGATTCATTTTTTCTTACTTAAAGCTAGGATTGTAAGAGAGATCTTCATATAACTTCCGCATTTATTTATATGTAAAATGTTTGGCCCAACCAATCATGATATTAACAAACTTATCTACACTACCTGATGATGCTTTCACAAAAGTTTCTATTTTCTTGACCCGATGCTAAATGTGTGATGCGTCTATTTTTTTTTTTTTTTGCCCGCAGTAATGGAGTCTCTCCTTGCAAGTACAAAGCTTATCCACAGCAAGTCATATATTGTACCTTCCAGTGGTAGCAGATAGATACTAGGCACCTCTCTGACTCAGACAGGACTGTAAAGTGGTCTGGTAGACCGGGCTCGATAAGCCTTGGAAAGCAGCTAGCTAGGAGAAAACAAATTCTGAATTGAAACTCGGTCGGTGGCGACTGGAAGCTCTCGAGACTGCTATCTTAGGGAAAGAACACCAACAGCAAACACAAAAAAACCTTCTAGCTATGGGTTAAATAGCGGGAAAAACACAGCCCTGGCTGATATCAAAATAAGTACAACGACAAAGAGCGTATAAGATTAATAACTAGCTCCACCGGTCAGTGAAAGCTACAACCCACAGAAGCCTTAACAAATACCACTGGATCCTTTGGGTGGGCTAATCCTCTGTTCAAAGGCTTATCTCTCGGATTACAGAAACAATAGACAACACAACAAACATCTCAGAACCAACAGACGGATGTTCTACACGGCCATGGAAAATGAAATCTTGTAGTCAAAAGTCGCAAAAGGTGCAAGACAGTTTTTCATCCTAAGCCAAATCACTAACACTGACTTGGAATGTTCGGTCCATGTATATTACTGGAAAAGCCAAAACATTGCCAACAAAATGAAGAACTACATGATAAACATTCTAGGCATCGCAGAATCAAGATCGATGAAATGATGCTTGGGAGACGAGACTGGCATCATGAGTTCTAATCCTATAATCAGGACACACCGAAGAACAGCACACTGAAGAACAGGCAATACACTCTGAATGGCTAGCAACAATAATGTCAAGAAACGCCCAGACGTCTCTCATTGAATGGGAGCCAATAAATGAATAAATTATCACTGCTAGATTTAAGACTGCCAACAAATCCATACATCTTAATATCATTCAGTGTTATGCCCCAATAAATGAAGCAGTAGAAGATACCCAAGAAAGTTTTTATATCCTTAAGACTTGAGGAAACAATAAGAAAATCCAGCCTCAAGGGTGTGACTGTCTTGATGGGAGATTTCAATGCGAAGGTAGGAAACAACAACACCAGCTAAAGAAAGAAATCATGGGAAAACATGGCCTTGACACTTGTGAATGAAAATGAGGAAATGTTTGCAAATCTTTACGCCAACAACTTAGCCATTCGCAGAACCATCTTCCCACACAAACCTTGTCATCTTGCTACATGGGTCTCACCAGACAGAAGGACAGAAAATCAGATTGACCACATCTGCATTGCAAGAAGGTTTAGAAGAAACCTGCAAGATGTAAGAGTTAAGTTAGGGGCATATGCAGCCTTAGATCACTACCTGCTACTTGCAAAAGTAAAATTCAAACTACTGGAAAACTTAAAAACAAAAAAAACCCAACAAATCTTGTGAAAAGCCACAACACCACCATGCTAGCAAACAATGTAAAACTTACAGAATTCCAGATGGAACTAAGAAATCGCTTCTCAGCACTCTTAGAACTGCATATTACTGGTACCAGACCAAACAAATCATTACATTTGAATGCGAAGCTTCGATTGGAACAAGTAAACGAAAACATAAAGAATTGATCTCAACAGAGACACCTTTAAAAATAAGAGAAAGAAAGAAGAAGCCTTAAACAACAGCAGAATAAGAGTATCAAAACATGCAGCTTCAAAGGCCTATAATAGAGCATGCAAACAAAAAAGTCAAGAAAAATGCCAGAAGATACAAAAGAAACTTCACAAGCTAGTCACAGAAGCAGAAGACGCAGCCAGGCAGAACATCAAAGCTTTGTATGATAACATCTAACTTCTTACTAGAACCCCCATTTTTGCCCCATTCTACCCCTGAGGATAATAATTTGCACTAACGTGAATCTGAACTACATGAGGATTCTTTCACACAAGGTTAAACTTTCCTGGCCTAATGGTTTTTAAGAGGAAGATATTTTTTAAATTGACAACAATTTTTCAATAACTGTTTATTTTCTCCTCTTGTATGAGAGTATGGCACTTCATTTTAACAAATTTAAATTCCTTTTAACCAAGAATGGTTAGTGCCAAATTTGGTTGAAATTGACCTAGTGGTTAATAACAAGAAGTTGAAAATGTAAAAGTTTACAGACGGATGGACGACAGACAAAAAGTGACCAGAAATCTCATTTAATCTTTCAGCTAAGTTGAGTTAGAAAGACACAAAATCCAATTACTAATCAACCAATATATAGACTTCATTTACATAGTGCATGTAAATCAACTTTGCAAGCTTGGACTATTATTTACCTAGATTTGTGACTTGCGTAAAAAACTTGCTCAGCTTCAGCACCAAAACCTGTCGAGTGCAGAAGTATCACAAAATACATCTTCCATCCAAGTTTTATCAAGATAAATTAAACAAAATATAACTTCAATATGGCCATCAAAAGGCATCTGCTCCTTAAACTTCAACCACTCCAAAATCTTACCTCTAGCTTCCGAAACCAATGACTCGGATAAAGCAGTCGATACTCTCATAAGTATCATAAGATTCACCATCCATAGTAATAATTTAGATATGGTCATCAAAGGACACCAGCTCAAAAACCTTTAACCTCCTCCAAACCAAACACCTTCGCCCTCCAGCATCCGAAACCTATAATTCATTTTCAGCATGCATGCCTGACAAGTGAAAAAGTATCTCAATATGCATTACCCATTCAAGTTTAGTGAAGATATGATCAGTAAGGTACACTTGCTCCAAAAATCGTTACCTCCTTCAGCATCCGAAACGTATAGCTCAGATTCGCATTCGATTCTAATAAGGTCTTACGTATTCCCAGATGCACCATTCAAGCTTTTAATTAGTAAAGCTGGAACTATAGTAACAACTTAGATGTAATACCTGCCCCAAAAATTTTAACCGGACGCCGACGGTAAAGCATAAGCTCCCGACTTCGTCTCAGTGAACTTAAAAGAGGAGAATAATTTAGGGACTCCAATAATAGGCGTGTGTCAGTATAATTGTCATTGTATTTTCAAACTCATACCATCATCACGGACCACTTTGGCAATTTTTGGCATCCGTAGTGAAGAAAAACTTTGGTTCAGAATTCGGATATCTTTGTAGACTCATCCATTTAATCCATCAAGTGAACCACGAAATATTCAGCGGCTCAACATTTACTGTGGATGATATCGAGGAATCTACTAGTATTTACAAAGGAACATGATCTGTCTAACGAAAAAAGCAAAAATTCAGCTATCTTATTAGATAATTTTCTCTGGGAGCCACAGATTAAGTACTTTTTCTGGCGAACACAGACTCCTCTCAGTCCACCCAAAAACTAATTTAAAGGACCTTTGCAGATGAGTGCCTGGGGTACCAAAGTATACGAAACCAGATGGATGAAGCTGTACTTTGAATGACCCCACTTGCAAATCTGGATGATAAGGCTACACCAATAAATTGTATGCTTATTCAACCATCACTTGAATTTGTCAACAGTTTTGGACCGCCTCTTATTCAGCCTTTATTATAAGGACATTGAGTAAAAGGGCTATAATAATATTCGCGTTCAACGATTTCAGAGACAGATATCCAGGATGCGCCACATCAATGCTGTGCAAACATAGTTTCGATACATGCCCATGAAGTTAAATCCGATTCCAAATCCAAATAGGTAAGTATTAGGGAGTAAGTAGGTCTTCCCGGGGTATTGCGTGTGTTGCAGTCCAGACCAATGTGATTTTCCCCTTAGTAGCATCTTCGCAAGCCAAAAGTGGATCGTAAACCCTTGGCTTGCGAAGATGCTTAGTATGGGGAATGGCCATATAAGTATATAATTGCAGTACAGTGATTAGCTATAATCATTCTAGAGAGGACAGTTATTTACTAGTTTATTATTTGCATGAACATTCAGCCCCCTGACTTCAGAACTGACTAGGTACGAACCGCACAACATATTACACTATAAACATTTTCTTAGTTGCTCTACACGCTCTTTTTATCTTCTGAATTTCTGTATCTCGTTTCTACAACTCAGCTAACACAGTGAAGAGACGATCTTTGAAGAACATTGTCTTTGTTGTTTGGTGGTCAATATGTTCACGCAAAACCTTTATTGTCTGATGAGCATCTATTAGTTGATTCTTGAAGATGCGAGGGCCGGTCAATGGAATTTCCGCCAATTAGTGTACGTTTTTTAAAACGAAACTCATTTTTCTCCCTGTTGAGTTAGATTTTTTTCTACTCGATTTCGCTGTTCCTTGTCGGTGTCGCGCAAACCGTCTTTTCTACGACTTTAGTAGCGGTCGCTCTCCAACTGCCGAACAGTTGAACAAAGCTTAGAATTCATAACGATAATAAAACAATATTTTAACAACGGGGAATTACAGATCGCGCGACACAGTCTGAGAAAAGAAAGTCGAGTAGAAAAATCTAACACAACAGAGGAAAAGAAAAAAAAATGTTTAAAGAAAAACGGATATTCATTGCAAAAATTCCAGGATTAAATACGCTGAATTCAACGAAAAGCTCTTCAAGAATCAAATGGAAGATATCGATGCACAATACTAGTTTAAATGTTTTGCATGAACAAAGACAATGTTCATCAAAACTTTATGGTGTTAGCTGTACGGAAGCGTAATATCAGAAACAAGGTACTATTTTGACACGTGTATGTAGCAACTTTCACAAATCTTAGATGAGTTTATTCCATGTTCATAGACTGTTCAAGTTGACCAGTAACTGAAATCGTTATTAACCAAGTTCAAGGATGGACCTGAAAAACCGAGTGTTACGTTCCACAACAGTTTCTTCGGAACTCAGGGACGTTTAATTAAATGGGAGGAAGATGGGAACTGCTCCTCTTAATCATGACACCATCTCCGGGGACCCTCTGACAGAGTTGAGTGACTCTGATCTGGGTATTCTAATTAACAAATGCTTTGATTCAAGTACTAGTAACACTGTAGATTTACTCAGTTTCAGTTATTCTATAATGTTATAATATTGTTTTATTATCTATTTGATTCCTTAGCTTTGTTCAATTGCTTGGCGCTTGTTCTTTTTTAGCGGCTCCCCACTTCGCGGAATATCAGTTTCAGTTTGCAGAGTTTGCAGAGTTTTAAAGAATAATAAAACGGATATAGACTTGTGCATTCTTTATAAAATTGTGACAAGATTTGAATTGTAACTTTTGGTATTAATTGTATCGTAATGAATTATGAAGTTTAAACAAGCAACCCGGAAATGCAGATCCATTTTAATAGAAATAGTCACAGGCACCTGACGTTATATATTTTTCTCATAATAAAAATAAATATTCTATATCTAATAATACACAAGGTACCCATCCCCGCCATGGGGATGGGTACCTTGTGTATTATTAGATATAGGGTATTTATTTTTATTATGAGAAAAATATATAACGTCAGGTGCCTGTGGAAATAGTGTCCCGAGAGGAGATGACTCCCATCTCCTCTCGGGACACTATTTCTATTAAAATGGAATCTGCATTTACGTGACGTCTGCAAATCTCAGTTTGACAAAAGTCAGTTCCAATAGCTTCTAATACACTTCACACAACGACGAAGTTTATTATTTGGGACTGGCATCAGTTAGTTTGAAAACGCTGGAAACTCACCCGATGAGCGGGTTTAGTTTTCCATGAACTTTCACGATCTTCTTTTCTACGGATGTATCGTGTTTTCTTCTAGCAGTTATGGGTGTATTCTTCTTTGGTTATTTCCTTTCTTTGTTTTGTTATTCATTTTTTTCCGTTTTATAAATGTCCTTATTTTTCCTTGTATCATTATCGTTTGATACATGTACATGTACCTTATAAATTGTTAATCCATTTCAGTCCCGTCATGATTTAGTTTTGCTTTTTTGGTTTGTTTCAAATGAATTTTCGACCAACTGTTTTAGGCCTTTTCTTTGTTAACTTCGGGATGTGTGAATAGCAATTTCTTTTTAAAAAGCAAAAAAAAAAAGTACCTGTCACTATACTACACTATTTTATGCGAATAAATCAGCAATCAAAGTAAATTGCAGTGAAAACGTTCTAATAATCATTCGCAGTAGAAAGGTTCACTAGCCAATTCACAGCAAGTTGCAGGCAAAACATGCTACAATAATGCCTTAAAAAAACCCTCTACCATCATTGGCCTGAAATGGCCCGTCATTATATGTATGCTATCCTATGCCCTCTAAAATACAATATGGTGCGAAGATGGTCAAGAAAGACCAAAATCTTAAAACAGCAAGGTTGTGTCCCGTGACATTCAAAATTTGGCCTTGTGTATGTTAGAGATCCTTACTATGTCATGAGGTGTTTGGATACTGTCTTGGATGATGTTTTGAAAATAAAATGTCCATATCCTTCCTGGAAATGAAGTTGATTATCGCAGCCGGAACAGAAAAGTTTTTTTTAACCATATGAGTTACAAATAGGATTAAAATCGGAAAGAGAACAGAATGTCCTGATCTTTTTTAAAATTCATTATTTGAATGGTTGATCGCTGTTTAACTTCCCTTCATGATTCTCTTAATTAATTACCATAAACTTTCAAACTATAGAACGTACCTGTAGACCATACAAGGAAGGAAGTTGCTACTAGGGTTTTCAGGACATCATGGTCATGGTTGTCTATCGTTCGTCAATATTGAATTCATTTTCTTATACTCTCTGGCATTTAACAGGCAAACCAACTGTAAGTTATGATAAAAGAGGGAATCTTCCGTCGATGTGAGATTCCTGGCTCCTGGGTGTATAGGGCTTTGCTGACTGTTCAAATGACTGACTTTTAACTTTTACTTGCGCATATCCTTTTACTAAGTATTACTTTCTAGGAACCAGTTAACTGAAGTTAACTGATATCTCAGAACCTTTATCGAATATACAGTTTACGTTTTAATTTCTTAGGCGGTTATACCCAGGCTTACAATATATGGTGTCTTCTTTTTTTTTTATGAAATACCGATTCTACATTTTTTTCTCCTTTGACTATAGGTACAGTTGTAACATGCGGATTTTTTTTACTTGGTAGGACCATCCTATTTTAACAAATTTGAAAATATGGTTTGTGTCAGCAAAAGTATATCTAATTATAAGGGCAAAGTGCGAATTTCACCTTCCTAACAGATACACAGAGTAAATGGTTGAATGGAATCGAGTGATCTTCCTCGTCACGTGGGTGTAAAACACAGAGATTCAGTACATCGCGGCCTTCAAAAATCTGTACCGGTTTTTTTAAAAATAATTAACTACTATCACATGGAGAAGGACTATTTGTGGCTGAATATATAACAAACTATATAAAATCATGTATAAAACTAGACTAATGCATACATTTTTTTATCATTGGCATGTATAGTATTTGATTTAAAAAATTGGTAAACTTTTCATAATTTTGCTGTGCTTGGATAATTTTTTGTCGAAGTAGGACACCATAGTTTTTCACTGACCAAGATAAATCTTTTGTATGTGGGTATAATTTAAAATGCACATACTTTCACTTCAGTAATTGTAAACTTTTATAATAACATGAGAAGTCTTGAGTGTTGAAAATTCTGAAGATAACCCCCACTATATACTCGATTGTTCGTACATGTATGTATCAATGAATTCCAACTCCTTTGTAACGAGCAGGAAGTTTTAATCAACGTAAGCATGGAGGACAAACAAGTTCAGACAGAGGGTGATTTAATCTCTAATTTGACAACAGGGAGTATTCTTATTTTGGATATCCAGGTAACTATGGTTGTTATAATATTGGCCCTCTATATTCAAGATCTTCTGCCAATTTGATGTAGTTATGATTTGTATTTTGTCTTAATTCATACACCAATGTCCAAGTGTTCATCACATGAGTATATTTATATTAATGTTAAGTGGGTTTTTTTTTTTTTTTTTTTTTTTTAGCAAAAGATGAATCACTTAACTCAATTTATGTACGAATCAGTTCAGGACCACAGACAAAACTATGCTGCCATCAACGCACAACTCCATATGATCAACGAGAGACTGCGATCGTCGGATTCTATGATTGGAAGTTCAAGTAGTGTCTCCACGAACATTAAAATGAAAAAAGAACTGCTAAGATGCATTAGCAAAGATAAATTGAAAAAACAAGGTTAGATTGATTGAGCGCGTGATGCTTGCGATACTTTGGATATTTTAAACGTATGATTTTAATAAATTCAAATGCTCTTTGGAATTATGCAATCAGCATGCCAACAATTTATTTTCGAGAAAAAATACTTTTAAATTATATGTATAGTACTTTATCGAATTGTATTTAATTGATTGTCAAATTGTGATTAAAATTTCTTTAATACATCTTTCAACTTTTCATAATGAAATTTTCAGAATGGAATGACGATCTAAGTGGAAGTGAAACTATTCACAGGGAGTGTTTGCAGGAAAAACTGCAAGAGATGGTAAAGGACATGGATCTGGGCAATACTAATCTAATGGACGAACTACTTGATAATGAGTGTTTGACACAAGATGAAGCTTCTGATATAACACATACTAGTTCACGGAAAGATCAAATACGTAAACTAATCGTTCTTTTTGCAAGAAGAGGGAGGGGGAATTTCGCAAAATTTCTGGAAGTTATTGGTCGAGAACACCAATTTCCTCACATTGCAAGGGAACTTCGAGAAATCTATGTCCAGAAGATAACGGAAGGTAGATCTTCCGAGTGTCTTCTTTGTGTAATTAAGCGTGATGTCGACATTCGAGACATAGTAGACCAGCTATGCAATCATAAAGTTGTTGACATCGAATTTCTGGACTTGCTGGTCTCAACTAAATCTGGAAATCAAAACAGTCTGTGGGAGATTATATTCTCAAACATAGATAAATCAGCCAATAGAAAACAGAATATCCGTTACCTGGTGGAAGCACTTTCTAAAAAGTATGAACGCTTGGCATCAAAATTGGGATTTTCGATTCCACCTCAACTTGGAAACCATACATGTTCAACATCTAGTAGTTTTAACGCATCTTGGCGGAGCGCAGGATCCATTGAGAGCAGCATTGGTGACGGAAGCACTACTTCAGAGGTTCCGAGAAAATCGGATTCTGACGAATTGATGAAGTATTTGCCACCAGGACAAAATGCTACCAATATTCCACACTGTATTTCTTGGTTAAATAGTATAGAACCTACGTCATCGGACAGTTCAAGCCCAACTGACGAAATTAATCATAGTCCTGTCTCTCCTATGAGTGGAGACAGTGGCGTAGAGTCGGGCGAAAACGGTCAAAAAAGTGAAGGAAAAGAAAACAATGGCAATACATGATATAGATCAGTGCTCTGCATTTTCAGTCAATCTAGATGTATTGTTTTCCTGTGAAGATGCTGATTATGGAGTGAAATCCACGATCTACAGTGGTTTGCAAATCACACGAAAGAAGGATACTATCCTGTTTCTAGTTGTGATGATTGAAAGAATTGTGTGACGAATAGAGCGGAGATGGTTACTAATGAGAGCAGATGTTTAACCTTAAGCACCAAATTACCCATCAGACCTACCTTAGATTTTCAGCTTTAAACTATTATTTAGTAAAGGAAAAAATCCCTTTTTTCCGTTTAAAATATTTTTCTTTATCTTTAAATATTTACATTGTTCAGTGTCTTTGCCTGTGATAACACTACATATCGATTTTGTACTAAACAATCCAATAAATTCAAATGACGTATGATTGGGACGCAAGTGGGGTTTGCTTATTTATATTTAAATATTTAATCGTACAATTGCTGAAAATTAAATAAACATAAGTAATAAGGAATCATGCTTTGAATATTATGAGGTGATAATTTCGGTCGGGGCGTGATCAAATCTATCATAAAGCCCTTTATTGGATTTGATCTCGCCCCGACTAAAATTATCACCTCATAATACTCAAGGAATGATTCTTTATTCCTTAAATAGACTTCATCTGATGAAGATCAACGATGTCTGAAAATAGCCACAACCATCCAGCTCTCTTAAGGGGCATGGTCACGATTTTAATCAAATTTTATTTTTCTATCTTTATTGTTAACAATGCTTTAGTAATGCATTTGCAATTATTAACCAACCTTTGAGTATCAGTCGTAGATATATAAACAAGATACAGAGCTCACAAATCCCTGTTATGTAAACAAGGCTCGTGCCACGTTTTTGTTGACATTGGTTCAATATACCGGTAAAATTCATTTTTTTTTTCTATTTGTTTATTCGTTTTTAACATAAATAAACAATTCCTAGCGTTTGTAACATTAATTTTAGGTCTATACCTGGAACTTTCTTTTCAACATTTCAAATGTAAACAAAAACATGACTTGAGCTTTGTTTACAAAACAAAGAACTTTGAGCTCTGTTTCTCGCTTATAATAGGACGATGGGCACCCAAAATTTGGTTAACTATGAGAAATGCCTTATTTAAGCATTGTTCACAATTAAAACAATGCTCTAGTAGTTTTAACGCATCTTGGCGGAGCGCAGAAGCCATTGAGAGCAGCATTGGTGATGGAAGCACTACTTCAGAGGTTCCGAGAAAATCGGATTCTGACGAACTGATGAAGTATTTGCCTCCAGTACAAAATGCTACCAATATTCCCCACTGCATTTCTTGGTTTAATAGTATAGACCCTTCGTCATCGGAATTTTCTTTTCAACATTCCAAATGTAAACAAAAACATGACTTGAGCTTTGTTTACAAAACAAAGAACTTTGAGCTCTGTATCTCGCTTATAATAGGACGATGGGCACTCAAATTTTGGTCAACTATGAGAAATGCCTTATTTAAGCATTGTTCACAATTAAAACGGAAAAATAAATTTTGACCAAAATCGATATCTTAGTGATACACGTATGTCACTAAATGAATACGTGATATGTATAAAAAGAACATAAATAAAATGTGATAATTCGCTGGAGTTGGTTTGTCTTGTGATTTAAAGCCATTGAGATTTTGAACAAGAGACCCAGGGACCACATTGCTCACCTGAACAACAATGTTCCACGACTTTAGAAGCTAACTTGCTTCACTTTATCTGATACAATCCAATACAAAAGTCCGACAACAGCGACTTCCCTCTGACCGCAGTGGTATATAAACTTGAAATCTCTTTAAAATATCTTTCTTTTTACTATCACAATAGAAGAATCTTTTCAAATTCTTCAGAATAATTTAATCTATTTCTTTCTGAAATTGGAACACACCAACACCGTTCTTTTGACCCTCTACAACGCTCAGGACTTTTGGATGAATAGACTTTATTTTTTTTAATTATTTAGCTCACAACAACAGTTGTACTGGTTGGATATTTGGATAATATTTACTTAATTTGAAAAAAATGTCATTAAATTTCAGAGATAATTATGATTTTAGTACAAAAGAATAGAAATTTGACTGTAAATGATAATACGGACATAAATTGGAGAGACAGTGTTGTACAATCCGACAATCATTCAAACTGCTCAGCGTACGAGTGAATCTGAACATGCATGCAAGTAATCCAGCAAAATAATAGCGAAGGGGCGCTAGCAAAAACTACCGTAAGTAAATATGTAAACGTCAGCAAGGTACTATGTATGGTTAACTTTATATTTCTGAGCCGATATAAATAAAGCAAAACGTTTATAGCTTTTCAATGATATATACAATAAATAACTGTTCAAATCTTCATCTTATCCTGGACAATCTTAGTTCTAACAAAACTGTAAAATAATCTTCCATTAATTCATCTATTTATAAAAGGATTTTAAATTTACTTTTAATTCAACATAACCACTTAACCAGCTTATTATGTTAAATTCAAATATCTTTACTATGTTTTTGTAGTTTTATTTTATGTACATTTTCCACATCCTGTTTATATCAATGTCAGATGGCTCATATCATTTTCTAATATCAATAATTAGTAAATTGAGGAAATGAACTTTACTGAAGAAAATTTAAAAAGATTCATTTTTTCAGTCTGCTTTATTTTATTTTTTTTTTCATTAAAAAATTGAAACATGACATCAGTATTTGGTTCATTCATCCATGATATAGAAAAATTAGTTAAAACAGTGTCAATAAACGTTCTGTCCGATATGGTTATCTGTTAAGGGGATGACACCTACTTCAACCTGCAATAAAAAATAAGATAAAAAGGCATGCAGTACAATATTTTTCTAGTGTGGTAAATTTTTTCATCATGTGTTCATAAATTTCACTTATCTCTTGACAAGTTCTTTATTATCATGTACATGCATATTATTTGAAGGCTTTAACCTTACTGAATTTATTCTATAAATGCACAGAGCCAAAAGGTATCTCCAAACATTTTAACTCCTACCTGCTTGGTTACACGTACATGTATTCAATAAAGAGGCTGACAATGAAAATCAAACTGAAATATACACTGTACCTATTCACTCCGATTTCTCTGCAGAGGAGCGAACTATCTTTTCTTCTGATGAGGACCGTGAGCCATTTTTCCTCCTTTCTTTGCTTTGACTTCTTTTGCTGTGTGACCTGGACCTTGAACGATGTCTTCGTTTATGGCGAGAACGACTTCTCGATTTCCGAGATCTGCTCCTTGATCTACTTCTGGAGCGCCTAAAATAGAGAAGATCTTCTTTACTAATTGTTGTACTATTGTATGCTTTTCTAAAGTTGATCTATCTTTTCATAAGCTGATTATGTTTTGATACTTTACATTAAGTGCAGCAAACTCTACAGTCAGAGTCATACCTAGATCTTCTCCTAGACCTTGATGTGGATCTTCTGTTTCGTGACCGAGATCTGGATCTTTTGGATCTCTTTCTAGCATGACGGTTTCGGGATCTAGATCTGGATCTTCTAAAATCAACATAATCTGTTTAAACATGTGCCTTCACAAGTCATAAAATTTGACAAATTTGTTGTTGGCTATATGTACCTTTTGCTTCTGCTGCGAGATCTTCGCTTTCTATCTCTGCTGCGACTCCTAGTTCTTTTTCGACTGCGGCTCCTACTACGTGCTTGACTTACTCTAGCCTCCTCCTCTGCTTTTTCTCTTTCTGCACGCTTTAACTTCTGTTCCTCTCGTTCTTTTTCTCTTTGCATTCTTCTATCAGCAATACTTTTCTAATTATCATAAGCAAACAGAAACCATTAGTTAAATTTACCTCTATTAATCTTTCAAATCAAACTACCATATTTTAAAAATAAAGTGCAAATATCTATTAAACCTTTAATTCCTCTAGTTTTTCTCTGATTGTAATGAAACCAAGATGAAGTTTTCCTCCAAAATGATCAGCAAGACGACGATCATTGTCATGTATTCCAAGATAAGCTGAGCAAACTTCACAAACTCGCAACTTTTGCTGTTGGTAACTGGATGCTGGCATCGAATTTCTATACTCCTGCTGAAATGTAAAAATTTAACCATTAGTACATAGCACTATTATAAATGTTAGCCTAGACACTTTCTGTATAAGGCCAAATAAAAAAATACCTGTGGTTCCGGTCACCCGACTGTCCCTATTTTAAACCCCCGACCCTAAACTTTTTTTTGCCAATTTCAATTTTTTCGGAATTTTCCCGCCTTCCGTATTGGCTCCGATATTAAATTTAGTTTCAGCAATGGGGGCATCCAATAAGAGTGGCATGTGGGATCATCTTAATTCCTATCAGTTGATGAAAAGAAGATAAATCAAGAACTGTTTGTACATTGTCTACCTCACAATAAATAAATTAGGACCAACCTAGGGGGCGACACACTCGCTTTTTGATTGGTAACTTTGCCAGAATTTCCTTGGAAAGAGATGTTGAAGTCGCCCTGTATTCTGAGTTCACAATCGTGTAAATTAAACCCAAAGGCAATAAAATGACAATTATCAATTTCAAAAGGCGTTTTCACAGCCTCAGTTAACCCCTGTTGTGATTAACAACTTGCGGCTTTCTTATCTATTGGGGTTATAAATACGGGCGATACAACCACATACTTGTGCATTGAAAATTTCAACTTATGTTTATTTCTTTTAGTGTTTATATTATAATTAGTTTGTAGCTTGTAATTAGTTAATAACACTGCCAAATTAATGGTGAAATAATAATAAAACAATTTTTTATCAGATATTTTCAAAAATAAAAAAGATCCTCTGCATAACGGTTGCAATTGGGTCAAAGGGTTAGACTAATACCTCCAAAATACACCAAAGTACAAAGACTGATTTTATTTGTCATTAAGCTAGCACAATTGCAAAACATTTCATATATAAAATGTATGAATACATCAAATAAATTAAATTCAACAAATTGGATAATTTTTTAAAAAATCTAGATTGTTGTTTTAGTTTTTATTGACTTGTTTCTAATCCAATCTAAATTATTAAAGACTTAATCTTTGTGTATCATCATTAGCACTAGCATTTAATACTTTTTTGTTTTTAAACAAAAATTATTTTTTATTAATTTTTTATTTAAAAATATTTGTGTCATAGTTAAAAGCTATATGCTCCCTACCAATCTTGATTTAGTATATTTATCTCACTAAATACAAATGCCACCTGCAATGCATTGCTAGGTAGTACTAAGAAAATCCTTTTATACATTTCTAAAAAAAAAAAAAAATCAAAAAAAAAAATCCCTACCTACCTACCCTAATTTTTTTTTTTAGATGTTACCGGAACCACACATATTTTTTTATTTGGCCTAAAGTCTATAAACCAGACATACCTCAGCTGCAGCCTTTTGCTTCTTCAGGTTCTCTACTTCTTCCATAAGCTGCAATGATTCCACCACTAAGCCTTCTGCTCCAAGATCCTCTGCTTTGGCAAGTTTTGTTCCCATTTCCTCTCCAAGCTTGTGAATCATCTCTGCCTTTGTATATCAAAAACTTGACTTCAATAATATTCAAAAGGTATCATACTGCTTCAATTTGAACATATCCTGTAATAGGTATGCAATGAAATCTTAACTTAATCTGAACATTAAGGTTGACTCCACATTTTACTGTTCATACAGAAAAATTCCACACAAAATATTTATTTGGTTTTCATATCCTTCTTCACTTACTTTTCCATTAGCCTCTTCACTCAACTCTTCTTGCGTTTCTTTAAGGCGACGCTTCGCCAATTCTGTTTTCCTGTCGCAATCTGCTATAAAGCTGGACAAATGCTCCATTGCCTATGAACAAATTATATACACTGTATATGAAGATCATACCAGGTAAATGTGTGAACAATATAAAACCATTAGAATCACTTCAGAAAAATCATTATTTAACTCACGTCAATGTCATAGTAGTAATCTTTCCTCTTAGAAGCCTGTTCATAGTCTGCACGCAATGCCAAGTCATGGATTTTAGGGCACTCTCCTAGATCCATCCTCTGTTTAATGGGACAGTTTATCATAAAACAGTGACATAAACATTTGCATGAACTTACATTTAAACAAACATAGAAAATCAAAATATACTTTTTACAATTCATTGCATACAGGAGTGGGTAGCAACTTACATGACTTTTGGACTCGCATGCTCATCAAGTCTCAACTAATTTGTACTTACCTTTGAACAAAACTTGGGATTTAGATTTCAAATATTCAAGGCCTCAAATAATCATAAAAAGCAATAGGCTTACTTGAAATTCAATTTTGAGATATGTTACTAAATTAATCAATATACATTTCTGACCATTATAATATATCAAAGATTAGAACGTTTAGTAATTTTTACTTGAAACTCCCTCCTTTAAATCAAATACATACCAAAAGGTCTGACAAATTGGGATAGCCAAAATTAAGTAGGTATATAAATACGTACCGTGCTGGATAGAATATCATGTGGACAGCATCCCAGCAGGAAACTCTTACATACCCGAGGGTCATCAAATTTCACCTTGTACTTGCTGTTCTCGCCTAAAATTGTTAGTCACATAGAGTCAACAATAGATCAACAATACTCACAAGCCTGCACCTGTAAAATCTTAATACACACAGTTTTAAAGAGCCCCTTCTTCGTCAGCTGCCTTCATCTCTAGAACAGAACACAGGGATTTTGACGAAAAGAGAGAGAAAAACCACTATCAAAGTTTGAGGAAAGAAAATATGGGCCATTTAGAATCATCACAGATTTCATTACATACACACTGCCACTGTCAGATGTATCCTGCTTTATATGCCCAGCCCCAATTTCTTCTACATTATGTACCTGTAAAGTAAACTAGCCTCATGGCCTCCATAGTTCATTAACATTACTAAACATTGCTTACCGTTCAATGTTTTCTAACCAACTTTCTGTTTATTTCTTACTTTAACAGTATCATGATCCTCTTGATCCAAGAAATAAATTAACCTTTCTTATGCATTATAATATGATTTAACCTAAAGAAATATGCATGATGAATGAAATAAGATCTATTGCAAACTCACGAGGTTGGCCTTCATCACCTTTCAAATTTGACTGGATTACAGCACAAGAAAAAGCTCCCTTAAAAATAGGGATAAAATCATAAGTATGGAAATGTCTTCACAGGATCAGTAATTACTTCTTATTGTTATAAAAAAATCAATTTTGCTAAATAATCTTGTAGACATATATACAAATTTCAAGAAAATTCATTTTTTTCAGCTATGTATTTACTAATAAAGTCAATCACAAACAAATATAATTTATCAGTATTATACATATGTATCTCCAAATTTCATTGACAAAATTATGATTGTATACATTTATCAGAATCATCTGTACAATAATCAGTAATCACAATTAAACCATATTATGTAAATACAATGAGGACATATTTCAACATAAGTAAAGGTCCCAAAGACAAAGTATCAAGGACATAAGACATTCTATCAAGGCCATGACTGGTTTTTCACCTCTATTACATGGTTGTTTCAACTTGTTTGTGTAACTTTACAAGGTTAATCAATTCCACTTAAACAACTTTATCAGGAATCAAGGTTGCATGCTTTTCACAATTTTTTTTTTTTTTACCTGTACTTCCCACTACATGTATATATAAAGATCATATTTACCACACCAAAAGATAATTTTGGTAGGTTTAAATATTGATAAATAGATTGATAATCTATTTAAACATGACATTCATGAAAATTACCCATAATATTAAAATATCTAATAGAGAGCATCAGCTGCCATATCTGGAAAATTGCAAGAATAATAATGATATAAAAATAGTCTTTTTGTTAATATTTGAGCATAGGCACATTCTACATGTATTATGGTTAACTCATATTACATCATCTAATAACCATCTGTATAAGGTGAGATTTTGCTTGTTAATAAATTATGTTTACACAGTATCTTCAGTCATTCAATGCAAAATCCCAGTAAACTTTTCATATTTGGTTGTGTATTGCTACCTGAAGCAGTAGAAGTTGTTTCAAAACAATTAACTGGACTATTTTTATTCTAGTGGACAAATGTAACTTGGACACAAAGGTATTTATGATTATTGAAAAATTAAGCACAAAGTCGTGGAAACAGAAACTAGGACAGATTATAGGCCTAGTAAAAATAAATGCCAGATTAACTCAGCTTTTGAATTCTGAGCAGTATCCGAAATTCATGTTATTTGTTTTGGCATCTTACTCTAATACCCTATGATAAAATAGTTTTACATTAAGTCATTAACATTGGAGAAATGATACTGACTGATAGGCCTAGCCTAACTATAGGTCTATATATTTTTTCTTCTTCCAATATTGTGATGGCCTTGGTTAATTTTTGCATCATGTTAATCTATTGGTCTCCGTTTCGTCATCTCGTATATATTAAATTTTGCAACTGGGACATTGGATTTGTATGCTAACACCTCTTACAAGAAAACTGAATCGTCATCATTATCGCAACATGCTACCTACCGTCTCTCGATGTTCCCATCAGCTCATCCAGCATTGCTCTCATCTGCTCCTGTGCCGACATTTTTTTTTTATATGTTGAAACAATTTTATTTTCAAATAACCAAAGAAATTAGACTAAATACATTATTGTTTTCATTTCGTTCGCTTCTGGGTTTTCTCCAAAATGGCGGCTAATGCTACACAGCGCCCTCTAGCGAGTAAGCGAATTTAAAATTCGTACTGGGGAGGGGGGGGGGTATGCAAATCATAAGCACCCCCCCCCCCCCCCCACACACACACACTTTTTTCCATGGACGTCTGATTTTCATTCTATCTTTATTTCCTTTATTTAGAAAGGAAATGATTTTTGGGAGTCCCCTCTCCATTCTTCCCACTTTTTGGAGAGTATAAAAAATTGCAACATTGAAAACTGATTAGGCCTATAACATTTTTAAAAAGTTTTAGGTACTAAGCACCCCCTCCCACGGTAAGGATTTTGAAGATTGTCCGATTTTGATTCATTTATTTATCTATTTATTTATTTAGGCTATCTGTCTATCGATTGGCTTGTCAAGATTTTGGATGCCCAGTTGAACACCCCCCCCCCAACCAACTTTCAAAAACGATGCTTCGCGCCTGTTTTATTTTCCAATGTAAATTAAAACATTATAATAATACATGTATTTTAGAACTGAATTCACGGTTTCACAAAATTTACTCATCTTTGCCAACCAAGAGGTTTGATCAGGGACGTATATGTTAGTATATACGTCCCTGGTTTGATTGATAACGGCAACTTTATGTAGCGGAGCGGATAAAAAACTCTTGACAAGATGGCACGATCGATCCAGAATTTTTTTCAAATGGAAGGGGTGGGTCAGAAGGAATATTTTGTTTACGGGGGGGGGGGCTTCCAAGGCCTATTTTGGATTTTGGATATTTTACTACTGATGTTAAAAAGTATGAATTATTCAGATGGACAAGTTTCGACACCCTCTTGATCCGCCAATGAAGGTATTTAAAGATGAAATGGTCACGACCATATCCAGCCCTCTGAAATTGACTGGGTATTTGTATTCAGCATTCAATATGTAAACATGGTCTGACATTTGCATTACAAACAGTTGTGAGCTCTGTATATTTAGCTTATAACTTTACAACGGACACTAAAATTTTGGTTTACTTTTAAAAATACATGTACCTTAATAATTAAATAAGCATTCTAAATCAATGATTATTATATAACTATGATACGATTTTTAGTTCAAATTACGGCCTTGACCCTTTAAGAACATTCTGGTAGCACGGACAGGTACACAAACATTTCTCTCATACTTCTTATAATCATGCAAGAACCATGACAAAACCAGTGTCCAGTACATCGGTAGACACGAGACTGATGTTCACGCCCGTGTTCGATTTTACATACTCTTCAAATACATAAATTGAAGACGAAGAACATTTTCTTATCCAATGTAGCAAATTTTCAAAAGAAAGAGAGGAACTATTTGATTTAATTTCATCTAAAGTAAAACATTTTACTAGTTTACAAGATAAACAAAAATTATTTTGGATTTTAAACTGTGAAGAATTAGATATATTAAATTCTGATAAACTATTTCAGATTTGTATGTATTTTGACATATTTTTGTATGGGTGTTTAACATAAATATACTTGCATGTGTATGACATTGTATTGAGTATAGAAACATACATAATTATATATACTAATTAAATGTTCATGTCTGTCCTAGCTCTTTCAATCATCCAACTTTTTCCCTCTTGTATATGTTGTATATGTTTATTGAATGTTTTATGTACATTGGATGTTGTATGTACAATCTGCATGTTGCCCCTTGAGGGCCCTTAATTGGTAAACAAAGAAATTGAAATTGAAATTATATTATACAGATCTGTTTTTAATTGTCAAAAATATTAATTCATAGTCGTCCATGTGCATGGACAAGTACTTAAAGTTACATTACGACATGTCATTTGCGTCTACATGACGAATGCAAGGAGTCAAGGATTTTTTTCAGCGAGAAGGAGAGGGCCACGTACCCTCACCCCCCCTCTAAATTCATACTTCATGATTTTTCGTTGAGCGAAAAAAAAAGAGAAGAAATTAACAACAACAAAAAATATTTTGCAGTACCGAATCGGTGGGATATGCGGGGGGCAGGCAGAGTAGCTAACACTTTTCTCTACTGACTGCACATATTCTTTCCATGTGTGGATCTAGATGGGGGGGGGGGGGGTCAGGGGGTGGGTCCCGACCCCGCCCTACCGCGGAAAATGAAAATTTATTAAAATTACATAGTAAAATTATCGCAGCAAATGTGCCTCGGATCCCCCCCCCGGCAAACACAATTATTCTTCGGACCCCCCTGGAAAAATTTTCTGGATCCGCGCATGCTTTCTATAATTCCTTCTATATCATGCATGTATATCATATAATATTTTTGACAATAATTATATGTGTAGATTATAAGACGTGTCTGACATTTAAATAAGAATTATAATCGAGTGTGTGAAATTTACATGTATATTAATAAAAAGAAAATATGGCCATGAAAATATTTGTTCTGTTTATTTTGCGAAACCTTGAAAAGATTAGCACATTGAGGAATCGTTAAATCGATAAGACCAGACGGTGACTCGAGAAAACTCATCCCACCTTCGCGGTTCCACATGAATAACACGTAAACAACCATGCGATGTTATCATGTAACAAGCAATGTGATTGGCTGGCGATATGGCCTCATATGCATCAGGCGCTCGTGTCAATTGAGGTGAATACCGCTAATATATATTCTTAAAAAAACAAACTACAACAGACTAGCGAAGAGGTCGGTTCTGGTGACTGTCTCAAGTAAGTATATTTTATTGAATTGTTTTTAATAAAAGAAATACTACTAGTATTGTGTCGATACACATTTTACATACATTTAAATAATATAAATAATTTAATTATTTTATTTGAACTTTTTTCCTTAATATGTATTATTCAATAAAAATATGTAAGCAAGTGTAAAACGGTAAAACAAAATCACTGTTATCGAAAGAAAATTAAACGGGGGCTATGTAAAGTATGAAAAGCACAGGAAAACCGTATTATAAATAGTTTGCTTTATTAGTTTGTAAAAAAAAAAGTGGGGGGGGGGGTGCAAATTTAATCTCCCAGAATGATGGTCATCAGTTTAAAAAATATATTAAGGAATTATGCATGTTGTTGTTGCATTATAATGGATAAAAGAAACACGCTATTCAAACTTATTAATTTTAAATTGTTTAGTTCCCACCCCACCAATTTTTATATAACAATTCATTTGGTATATACGCACACGTATCTAAACTTTATAAGAAATTATATTGATCAAGATTATTTTGGTCAAGTTTTAATAGATATGCCAGCAAGGATTTTGGACGACCCCATCCCACCTGCGGATTTCCCGATGGAATTATTAGACGAGTTGGAGTTGGTTCCGCCCGTGGTGGAGAGGCGGACCTGTGACCTGGTCATCAGCGGAGTATCATGTCGACTCCCGGAATCCGAGAACATGGAAGAATTTGAACAGCACCTGATGAACGGAGAAGACATGGTGACAGAGGACGACAGGAGATGGCAGCCTGGTAAATGATGAGAGAGAGAGAGAGAGAGAGAGAGAGAGAGAGAGAGAGAATAAAGGGAATAGTAATTTCCTAAAGAAATTTATTAACCGTGTATGCCATGCTTTTTTGCTGTCAAAACATTTTATAAGTATATAAATGTTTTGAATGTGAATTTATTTCAAACAGTCGATCGGTAAAATTGCAGTATTATTAGGTAGGCCATAAGGTGAACTATTACACATTATATTATATTATGAGGTGATCAAATGATCAAATCTATCATAAAGCCATTAGGGCTGTATTGGATTTGATCACCCCTTAGCGTATTTGATCACCTCACAATACTCAAAGAATTCCTTCTTCCTTAACGATCTTTTATCATGTTAGGTCTATTTGGTTTACCAAAAAGAAGCGGAAAATTGAAGACGATTAATAAATTCGACGCTACTTTTTTCGGCGTCCACCCGAAGCAGGCTAACAGCATGGATCCTCAGTTACGTATGCTGCTAGAAGTGACGTACGAGGCGATTGTTGATTCTGGTAAATATACACATGTACTCATTAATAAAACTAAAACAACATTTATCTACATGTATACGCGAAGAAAATATTGTCATCTGGTTCGTTTTTATCAATATGTACAAAGTTAATATCTAATTAAACAAAAGTTGACTGCGTAAATTTAGAATTTGTTGCAGTAAGCTGAAAATATTGCCATATGGTTCATTTTTGTTTACAAAGTTAATATCTAATTAAACAAAATTTGACTGTGTAATTTTAGAATTTGTTGACGGTAAGTCGAAAACCCAATATATATTTGTGTAACATATGGCGGGAAAATGAAGTCTACTAAAGGAACATGTGTCTTCGAACTCGCGAAAAAAAAGAAACTTCAAATATTTACATTTTCAGTGTGTTTGCCTGTGATAACACTACGTATCGATTTTGTACTATACAGTCTAATAACTTCAAATGACGTATAATTGGGGCGCCAGCGGGGTTCGCTTATTTATATTTAGATATTTAATCGTACAATAGCTGAAAACTATATAAGTAATAAGGAATCATTCTTTGAATATTATGAGGTGATAATTTCGGTCAGGGCATGATAAAATCTATCATAAAGCCCTTCGGGCTTTATTGGATTTGATCACATTATCACATCATAATACTTAAAGAATGATTCCTTATTACTTAAATAAACGCGTAACTATCGTAAATTATCACATTTGCTACATACTTAGAAATTTATTAGAAGTTTATTTTATCAAATAAACGCATACAAGTACATGTAGTTACGCTTCAAATGAAAACGAAATTACGCGTTTTGAAAAATGAGCACGAGCCTCACCGTTAACACTTTTCTTGTGTTTCATTTAGTTTAAAACTTCGAAGATTGATCGCACGTAACGATTTTGTAGGTACCAATCCCTCCAGTATTCGGGGTTCTAAGACGGGTGTGTTTATAGGGGCCAGTGCGTCCGAGGCTCACGAGGCGTGGGCTATGGACCCCCAGAAGACGGTGGGGTACAGCATGACTGGATGCACCCGATCCATGTTTGCCAATAGACTGTCCTATTTCTTTGATTTCAAAGGTAGGGAACTAAAGCATTGATATCCATTTCCTTTAGACATCTCTTTTCATATCTGCAACGAAAGCAAAGACGTTGAGCTAAAGAATTCGGATTATTGATGAATTAAATAAATGTCTTAAATACTTGAATGAAATGTTGAAAGACATTAATTTCAATTTACCGTTAGTAAATAGCAATTGTGTATAAATTAGTTATGTTTAATTAATTTCATAACAAGATGAAAAAAGTTACCAGTTTTAGTGCTGTACTTTTATCTAGGATACAGAATTATTTTTCAAATATTTCTTGTTTCACCTCAGGTCCCAGTTTTGCCATGGACACAGCCTGTTCCTCCAGCCTATTGGCGCTAGACCAGGCTGTGAACAGCATCAGACAGGGCCACTGTGATGCTGCTATAGTGGGAGGGTGTAGTCTCTGCCTAAAGCCACTCACTGCCTTACAGTTTTTGAAACTTGGGATGCTATCACTAGATGGTTCCTGCAAATCGTTTGATGCCAGTGGTAAGAATCAAGCACAGCACTTTTTTTTCATAACATTAAAGGTGCGGTGTTTTTATCATGAATTTCTTAATAGAAAATATCATCTCCTTTACAAAATGAAGTCTGAAAAACACTAGAAACTGTTTACTTGTGTACATGAACAACTTCAAAACGTTTTAGCTTAAGTTAATTTTTTTTGGTATCTGAGAAAGAGAAATTAAACTTCCATCCCCATGAATTATAAATGAATATGGCATGCATTGGAATTTTCTTCTAGGAAATGGGTACTGTAGAAGTGAGGGAATAGTAGTGGTATACTTGCAAATGAAGCCTGAAGCAAAGAGGATATATAGCACAGTAATCCACACAAAGACCAACTCAGATGGTAACAAGGAACAAGGGATCACCTTCCCATCAGGACAGATCCAGAAGAGACTGCTTTATGATGTGTATGAGGAGGCTGGGGTGGCTCCCAATAAAGTGGTGTATGTGGAGGCCCATGGAACGGGCACCAAGGCTGGAGACCCTCAGGAAGTCAACACTATTGTTGATGTGTTCTGCAAGGACAGAAATGGTCCTCTGCCTATTGGATCAGTCAAGTCTAACATGGGACATTCAGAACCTGCTTCTGGTAATTAATTTCTGATCCTGTGTATGGTTAATTCAAAACAGTTGTAACACACCGAGTAATCAGATTTTAAAAACTAAAGTTGCAGATCAACTCTGAGGTTCAGGCAAGAAAGATTAATCATTTGAAAATTCTTCCTTTGTTAATGTAGCCAATTTTTTTAATGGATACTACTTTTATGTAACTTTATAATGAACTTTTGCTAGAAACTAAACTTCAGAGTATCTTTTATCCAAAAGAAATGACAAATTACATCATTAATGAATACATGTTACTGTAATATATCATTGTATAGGTCTGGCAGCTGTTGCTAAGGTGGTTGTAGGAATGGAAAGAGGTATAATGCCTGCCAACCTGCACTTCAAAGAGCCAAATCCAGACATACCTGGTCTAACTGATGGAAGACTTCAAGTGGTCACACAAAACATGCCACTGAGGGAAGGCTTTGTCGGAGTCAACTCTTTTGGTTTTGGAGGCTCAAACGTCCATGCCATCCTGAAATCCTCTGATGTCAAAAGGGAGAATAATCATAAAGCTTCAAATGTAAAGAGGCTGTTTGTCTATTCCAGCAGAACATCTGATGGTGTTGAAAAAATCTTGAATATGGCACAAAACAATAAAGAAAACATGGATATGCATGCTTTGCTGAATGAAAGTGCAAATATTGATGTCTCAACTGAGATGTATAGGGGGTTCACCATTCTTAATGGGTCTGATGATAGCAAGACTATTCAGGTATACTTGTATACATATCCTTTTTCATTTTCACATTTCATTTAAATATACAACCTATTGAATTTCAATGTAAGGTTTAACATGCCATTTTTATTTCAAGGCTTTCAATGGAGAGAAACGACCAACTTGGTTTGTTTTCTCTGGAATGGGGACCCAGTGGCATGGCATGGGGAGAGACATGATGGTGTTTGATGTTTTCAGAGACTCCATCATGAAATCTGATGCAGTTTTGTCTAGTTATGGTGTCAATCTCTATGATCTGATAATGACAGCTGAAGAATCAGTTTTTGAAGATACAGTCAATTCCTTCGTTTGCATTGCTGCTATTCAGGTATTGAAATCATAGATTCAAGTAGGCAAGTGATTGTGGTCTCTTTAAATGACGATGTTAAAGTTTTTTTGTAATCGTTGCAAAATTATATCTTTTTAATTTCGTAATATAACTAAGGTTGGACTTGTGGACACATTGAGATTGATGGGGATCACACCAGATGGTATTGTTGGACATTCTGTTGGAGAGCTGGGATGTGGCTATGCTGATGGATCCCTGACAGCTGAGGAGACGGTGCTTGCTGCTTACTGGAGAGGAAGGTGTATCAGAGAGTCTAATCTTCCACCAGGAGGAATGGCTGCCGTGGGTAAGTAAATCACTGCCATGGTCCGTCTTCCCCAGTCAGGTTTCTGATCCACTCCTCTCATTTTTGAGATGAGGAGATGATCATACATCCTTGATATGAGAAGATGTCCATGACAGGACATTAAAAAACCCACAAGTGTTGTGATGAGGTTAAAATTCCTTAAATGTTCAGAGTTAAATAAATTTAAATTGTCAACTCTGATGATGTACACTAGTGCCTCTAATAGTGCCTCTAGATTGCAAACACTTCCATTTTTTATCTAAAACATTTGTAGGTTTAACATGGGAAGAAGCTTGTGCCCAGTGTCCTCCAGGAGTAGTCCCTGCTTGTCATAATTCAGAGGACACAGTCACTATCTCAGGACCAAAAGAAGCTGTGGCAACATTTGTGAACCAGCTGAAGGAGAAGAAGGTTTTTGCTAAAGAGGTCAACAGTTCTGGAGTGGCTTTCCATTCCTACTACATGGCCAAAATTGCTCCTGTGTTGAAAGCAGCTCTGGATAAGGTATAGCATGGGGTACTTGTAATTTAATATGAATATAATTACCTCAATTAGCTACATTCATGTATAAAAAAGCAAGAATCTAAGTGAGCATATATTCTTGCAGGTTATAAAACCCAAACCAAGAAGTAAAAAGTGGATTAGTTCCTCTATCCCAGAAAAGGGTTGGGACAGTAATATGGCCCAGTACTCCTCTGCAGAGTACCACGTAAACAACCTTGTCAGCCCTGTCTTGTTCCAAGAGGCTTTGAAACATGTTCCAGACAATGCAAACATGATTGAAATTGCTCCTCACTGCCTGCTTCAGGCCATTCTAAAGAGGTCTCTGAAACCAACATGTTGCAATGTTGGTCTAATGAAGAGAGGTCATGCAGATAATGTTGAACATTTCTTCCAAGCACTTGGAAAGTATGTAATTTTTTTTTTAATAAGCAGATTTAACAAGAGTTGAAATTCTTTGTACATTAAATAAAAGTTGCATGAGACCGTATAACACGTACTCTTCATTAAAAATAACATTTTTTTTTTCAGATGTTACAACTTTGGTATGAAGATGGACCCTCTCAAACTGTACCCTGCAGTTGACTTCCCTGTCCCTAGAGGAACCCCAATGATTTCTCCCATTATTCAATCCCAGTGGGATCACTCAACAGACTGGGATGTCCCATCAGTGGAGGACATGATGGTTGGAGCAGGTGGAGATTCTGGTTTTGTAACAGAGTTTGTGATTGGACCAGACTCCCCTGACAATTACCTGACAGGACATTGTATTGATGGCAGGGTCTTGTTTCCAGCCACAGGTTATTTAGTTCTTGCCTGGCAAGCTTTGGCAAAAGTTACAAATCAAAACTGGGAGGAAATGCCTGTCAAGTTCAGTGATGTCATGATTCATAGGGCTACCATCTTGCCTCCTGAAGGTATTTTTTTAAAAATTATAATTAGTAATCTGGTGAATAAGTTAACAGTTCTGTTTTAGCAACATGTAGATAATGGGAAACTGGAACTCTGGTATTGCCATTCTAACAAATTTGTTTCTTTTGAAGGAAAGGTAAAGTTCAAAGTAGTAATTATGCAGACAACAGGAGATTTTGAAATAAGTGAGAGTGGATCAATGTCAGTCAGTGGGAAGATTAAGGAGACTGAGTCCTCAGAGGCAGATATATTACCTTACAAAGATACATCAACAATGGAGCTGAGCAATGCTGATGTTTACAAGGAGCTGAGACTGAGAGGATATGACTATGGTTCTGAATTCAGAGGAATCTCTGCTGCTGACATCAATGGTAAATACAAATATATATGCAGATTTATTTTAAAAAAAACTCAAGCTTACCAAATTTAAGAATATTCAATATTTAAAAAAAAAAATTTACAGGAAAATACGGAGAACTGATTTGGAACAACAACTGGATTTCCTTCTTGGATACCATGCTACAAATGTCAATTTTACGCCTGTCTGGGAATGGGCTGCGACTTCCAACCAGAATAAAGTCCATTACAGTTAATCCTTTGTTTCATGGAAAGAATGCATACACCAATGACCAGGATCAATCTGGTAACTTGATACATGTTCTACTTGTTCATCATAACTTCCCATTATTCAAGAATATGAAGCATATGACATGTTTTCTGTAAAATGAATAAATTAAAATTAAAATAAAACAAGTTTTATATCTATGTACAGCAAGATCTATTTATTTGTTTCAGTGTTGTTTGTGGATGTGGATGAATACACAGATAGATGTCGATCAGGTGGAGTCACAATTCATGGACTACATGCATCTACAGCTCCACGCCGACAGCAGCAACACAAATCCCCCACCCTGGAAAAATATGAATTTGTCCCCTACATTGCTGATAACTATGTCAACCAATCTCCATCCATCAAGAGCTATGCAGCCTTGTGTAGGCATTATGCTTTGCAAAGTCTAAAGAACCTACAGCAGAGTACTACCAGTGTAATAAACCAGGTGACACTGCAGAATATCCTCACAGAGCTTTCTGAGGAATGTCAGCTGTTGGTTGAGGATGTCTTCCCACTTGAAGCAAGCAACTCATTACTGGAACTCCTCAAACAAAAGATAAACTCAAAAGATATTCATAAAGATAGACTGTTAAAAAATCTGTCACAGCCAGATGTTTTAAAACCAGCTCTGGATATTGTGATAGAAAACAGCACAGGTTTGAATCTCAATGTATTAGAGGTTGAAGCAGAAAACAGCTGTTTCTACAGAGATATTTGTCCACAGATGCTGTCACACCCAATGATGAATATCTGCTACAGAGTCACTGGGAAAGCAGATGACATCTCTCCTGATGAAACTGATCTATACAATCTATCATCAGAAAAATGGAACATCTCAGATTTACCACCCAACATAAAACCGTCCAATCTGATCATATTGAAAAATGTGCTTCACAGACAATCCAATCTCAAACAAACATTGCAAAATCTTACACAGGCTCTTGATCAAGATGGCTTCCTCTTGATACAAGAAGTGACTGAGAATTTCCCAATTATGCTTGCAGTGCATTATTTGCAAAATCATCTTCCCAAAGTAGATGACTCTGATACAAGATCTCTTTACTGCTTCTGCACTGAGGAAAAATGGATACAACTTTTCAAAGAAATGGGACTGAGTCTCATTTACAAAAGATCTGATGGAATGATGTCATCTCTGTTTTTATTGCGTAAAGTTAAACCAATAATTCCTGTTACAGTTATTGATGTAAGCTGTTATAACTGTACATGGTTTGAGGATATGAAATCTCAAATGCTAAGAATAGCAGATGGAAAATCAAACAAAATGTTATGGTTATCTGCAAACTCTGGAAACCCTAATGGAGTTGTGGGTATGGTGAACTGTCTGAGAAGGGAGGAGGGTGGTTCAAATATCAGGTAAGGATATGAAACACAACTGATGCATGAGGTGAACAATTGAATACCGATATATATACTAGTATATATATATATATATGTGCAATGTATATTCATTTTCTAATTCACAGATGTATCCTTAATGATACATATGAGGAAGGAGGTCTAAAATTATCAGAGGAATACTTTTCAGTTCTTCAAGAGAAAAATTTGGTCATGAACATTTATAAAAATGGCACTTGGGGTTCTTTTAGACATATTCCAATGGAAGAAGGTAAGCAAAATAAATAATTCCTGTTGATAACTTCTATTGCAGTGTAAAATATACTCTGCTTTCATTTTTAGCACATATTTTCTTCCATTCACAGATAAAATGATAGTACAGAAATCAAGCAAACATGCCTATGTAAATGTATTGACCAGAGGAGATTTGTCAAGTTTGCACTGGGTGGAGTCTCCTCTTAAATTCTCCCCCACTATTTCCTTATGTTCTGTAAGCTACGCTGCGCTCAACTTCCGAGATGTAATGTTAGCAACTGGGAGACTGCCACCTGATGCAATTCCAGGAGATTTAGCTCAGCAAGATTGCATTCTAGGAATGGAGTTCTCTGGATATGATAGTGATGGAAAGAAAATAATGGGATTAGTTCCAGCAAAGGTAAGTTTCCATAGGTGATGTAAATACATGTAATTCAAGAGTTTCTTTACATATACAAATTTATCTCAAATGTATTTGCTGACTTGAAAGAAAATATTATGTAATCTGGAAAAGATAAGTATATGGCATAAGCACCAATACCTTAAATTTACACATAACTTTGAATCATATTTACCATATATCAAAACAATATTTACAGGGACTTGCAACTCACATTGATGTCTCTCCAAAGTTCCTGTGGTCTGTTCCTGAAAACTGGACACTGGAGCAGGCCGCTACTGTCCCTGTGGTCTACACCACTGTATACTATGCCCTGGTTATCAGAGGGAGAATCAAAGCAGGAGATAAGGTCCTCATTCACTCAGGCAGTGGTGGGGTTGGTCAAGCAGCCATTTCTGTTGCCCTCCACCATGGTTGCGAAATCTTTACCACAGTTGGTTCCAAGGAAAAAAGAGAATTTTTGAAATCAAAATTTCCTCAGCTACAGAATGACCACTTCTTTAACTCCAGAGATGTGTCATTTGAGAAGGAGATTTTAACTGTAACTAAAGGAAAAGGTATGAGATGGAAATAAACAAAACTTGCAAACACCTACCTGTTTTGGAATACTGTTGGCCCTCATTGATTTTTATATTTAATTAATAGTCATTCTGTTTTCATTTGTTTTAGGAGTTGATGTTGTTTTGAACTCCCTTTCTGAAGAAAAGCTGCAGGCTAGCTTACAGGTGTTGGCACAACATGGACGATTTTTGGAAATAGGGAAATATGATCTTTCAAACAATACTGGCTTAGGTACAGCAGACAAATTAATTAATAGTTTATCTTATATGCTATTTGAAATACATATTCATCTTTGTGTATCACACTCTTTGTTCCATCCACAGGCATGTCTATCTTCCTGAAAAACATAAGTTTCCATGGTATTCTTTTGGATGCACTGTTTGATGAAGACAATGCAGATTGGCAGGAAGTGTCTCGCCTACTAGAAACAGGGATACATTCTGGTGCAGTACAACCTCTCAATAGTTCTGTGTTTGAAAAGAATCAACTGGAAGAAGCATTTAGGTTTATGGCACAAGGAAAACATATTGGAAAAGTACTCATCAAGGTATGATTTATATACAGTATAAGTATCTGAGGTATAAAATATATTTCTAGATTAAGTTTCATAAAAGATTTATCAACTAACTTTTATTCTCTGATAGGTTGCAGAGAACTCTACCAATATTGCTCCTGAAAATCTCTCCGTGATACCTAGATCATCATGCCATCCTGACAAAGCCTACATTATCACAGGTGGATTGGGAGGATTTGGTCTGGAGCTCTCTGAATGGCTAATAGAGAGAGGGGCTCAATGTCTGATCCTCACTTCAAGGTCAGGAGTCAAATCAGGATATCAGAAAAGGAAACTGCAAAAATGGCAAAAGAAAGGTGTCCAGGTTATTATTTCTAAAAGAGATCTTCAAAGTAAACAGGACACAGCAGATCTGATAGAAGAGACTTGTCAAGTTAAACCTGTTGGAGGGATATTTCATCTGGCAATGGTTAGAATCATCATTAACATTTTTTACCTTTTTTGAATTATTATAATAAACGAATAAATGCTTCTTTATTCTAATAGAAAAAAAAGACATGTTAGAACTTGTGATGTGATAAAATCAGAGTTTACAAGTTTAATCCTTTGATAACTAGGTACTGAAGGATGGGTTGATGGAGAATCAGACTACTGAGAACTTTGAAAGTGTGTGCAAACCAAAAGTGTTTGGAACCATGTACCTTGACAAAGTAACCAGAGCGCTGTGCAAAGACAGCTTGGATTGGTTTGTTGTCTTTTCTTCAGTCAGTTGTGGAAGGGGAAATGCTGGGCAAGCCAACTATGGTCTGGCTAACTCTTTTATGGAAAGAATTTGTGAACAGAGGAAAGAAGATGGACTTCATGGTTAGCTGGAATGAGGTTTAAATTGAAATGTAATGATATTTATGAATCGCATTCCTATAGAAATTAATTGGTTTTTCTTTATTTTTGCAGGACTTGCGATACAATGGGGAGCAATAGGAGATGTTGGTGTGGTTCTAGAGACCATGGGAAATAATGACACTGTGATTGGTGGAACTCTTCCCCAGAGAATGATGTCATGTCTATCCACACTGGACAAGTTTCTGAATCGACCAGAACCTGTTCTGTCCAGCTTTGTTTTGGCTGAATCCAAGACTGAGAGCAAATCGGGTGGCAGTGGGCAAAATCTTGTACAAGCTGTTTGCAACATTCTAGGTGTGAATTATCTCAAAATGAGAGTCTTACAAAAAGTTTTTGAACAAGTTCTGAGAGCCTTATGAATTGTTTCTTTGGAAAAGTTTCAAATTAAAATGATGAATTTTTATTTACTGTTAAACTCTTATGTAACCATAATTTATATTTTTTTTATTTTATATCAGGTGTGAAGGATATGAACTCTATCAGTGTGGATACCAGTCTTGGTGATCTTGGTTTAGATTCTCTGATGGGAGTTGAGATCAAACAGACATTAGAAAGAGACTTTGACCTGGTGTTGTCAACTACAGAAATCCGACAGCTGACCATTACCAATCTAAAGGAAATGTCTAACAATGGAGGTCAGCAACAACATGAATCCAGTCCATTACCTGTAACCTCCTATAGGTATCAATTGGACAAGATGATGCCTGATCAACCCATTATCTGCCTACAAGAAAAGGAAGAAAGGATTCTTTTCCTTGTTCACCCCTTAGAAGGTATTTTTTAACCTACCTTATTTGGATTTGACTGATTTTGTTATTACTCTTGGATGACTAAAATAATACTCAACATCATATCCAATTTTTCAATTTCCTGTATTGCATATTTTAGGTGATTGCACAAGTTTGAAGGACCTGGTAGAAAAACTACCGTACACAGTTTATGGACTACAGTGTTCAGCAGACGTTCCACTAGAATCTATCCACTCCATGGCTTCATACTACATTAAGGTATCTCAACATAGCTTAAGCAGTAAATTCATGGAAGTGTTCAGATATGTTGAAATATAAACAGAACATAAATATTGGTTGATTTCCAGGATGCATGAATTACCACCTATGTTCATTACACTTAATGCTGAAAGAAATCTATGTACATACAACCATTTAAAACAACTCTTCCTCCTTTCAGTCCATTAAAACCATTCAGAAAAGTGGTCCTTACCTCCTGTCAGGATATTCATTTGGTGCATGCGTTGCTATGGAAATAACAGCTCAATTGGAGGCTGGAGGAGAGGTCATTAGTCAGCTGACACTACTTGATGGGTCCCACAACTTTGTATCTGCTTACACTGGAATGTACAGAGACAAAAAGACAATTTATAGTGAAGCTATGTCAGAAACTGAAGCTCTCTTGAACTTTGTTTTTCAATTTTTTCCTGGAAATTCTGCTAAGGTAAAAGAAAAAGAACATTCTTGTATAACTTTTAAAAAAAGAATGGTCATGATTTTAGCTCAAAATTTAACGAGCTTGTAAAGAAAAACTTTTACTAAGATATTTAACAAATGTAATCAAAAACATGGCCCAAACCATATTTATCTATTGAAAAATGGAGGCTCTGTATCTTGCATATAATTTGACAATTGACATCTAAATTGTAACTGACCATAAGAAATATGTCAGTGAAGTGTTGTAAACTTTAAGAATAAAAAAATGTGACAATTTACAGCTCAAATTATGATCACGCCTCTTTACGTCTTAATGTTAGTACAGAAAAAAATATTTGTTAACCATATTAAACATTTTTGTTAAATGTTTCTTTGTTACAGCTGACAGAAAAGCTTACTGCAGCAGAAAGCTTCAAGGATAGAGTCAGTATTGCAGCAGATCATCTCATGGCGACTGGGTTATTTCCAAATATAAATGATCTGGAAAAAGCAGCCAGTTCTTTCTACAAACGTTTGCTGATTGCTGAACAGTTTTCATTAAATCACAATCTTCAGTCTCCCGTTCATCTCCTGAAAGCAGAGGACAGCAAGCTCCAGTCCACAGATTCAGATTATGGGCTCTCTCAGGTGTGCTATTTTTTAAAAACATAATTTTAATATCAGAGCATATCAACTTATAGCTAGGCACACATTTTATCATAACATAAATTTGAACCTTATTGAAACTTGAAGCTTGATGGAAACTATTATGTTAATGTACATATTTAAAATGAATATATGAAAATTAATATAATTTTTAAAAATACTATAGATTTAATGGCTATAACATCCATATATGGATTTATCCTACTCACCTTTTGTCCCATTTAGGTGTGTTCAGGACATCTGCAGATTGACCTTGTTCCTGGTAATCATGAGACGTTTGTACAAGGAATAAATGCTGCCGTTACTGCCGATTGTTTTGTGATGTGTAACCATGGAATTCCTCGATGTGATTAACTATAACAACTGAGTCATACATTCAAAATTACAGTTTAGCAATATGAGTGTACTGTTCATTTTGCTGCAGAGGTAGAAGGTTTTTGTTTAAATGATGCATTTCTTTTTGTAATGTACATGTACCTATTTGTTTGTCATAATATTGTGCTATCTTGTTGTGATCTCAAAAATCAAATACATGTAAATGAATAAACTTTAACCGAGCCTATATTTTTTCATTTTTAAAAAATGCTTTGTGAGTGGGTATATTTATGAATTTTGATATACAATTTACATTATTTTGGATTTTTTGTTTGTTTGTTTGAATTTTTTGTCAGTTGAAAATAAAATCATTAAAACAACGAAGTAATTTATCAGTTATATGTAGTGTATAGTCTTTCATCATACAAATACTACTAGAGCGTCTTGTCCATTAATGGCATGATGTAAAAAAAAACTTACAAAAATATTTGCAACCATAGTTTATACTACAATTGTGCAAATAATTATAGTATTTAAGTAAAATTCCACAATAATGATTTAAACCAGACCAAATCATATTAAAATTCTTTTAATGTTTGGATTGATGTTAGAAATCAATAACATTGAGGCTATGAACAAATACGAACTGGTTATTAATAAATAATTCGCCAATTTACGAAAAATAAGCATAAACATACTTTCAAAGATTTAAAATTAGCTTTAAGGACTTAAAGAAACTTTTTAATTTGACTATACAGTAAAATATAATTAGCGACGTAAATCTAAATTTAACAAAAGTTTTTGAAATTGTTTTTTAAACTGACTGCCCACTACGTGTTTTCTTGCCAGCTAGGTTATCTATGGAAATGTCCATTTTAATTCTGATATTGAAAAATCAACACGAAAAACACTTACTTGGAGGTAAATGAAAGGATTCTCACTTCTATATGAATCCCAGATTGCCACTCTTGAACCCCACTGATGCATATAGCCTTACTGAGAAAAAGATGGCAGGATTCATCCATTACAGTGTTAGTGAGTTATTAAACTGTCAGGTGACTTCAAACTGTAGAAGGACCCACAACATCTACTTCTTCAAAAAATGGAAAAAAAAATTTTCAAAGGTCACTATAGAAAATGTCTTGACTTAATCGTAACATTAATCTTTAAAATTTAAAAATATCGGATGATGGAGATAGTCCAGGAAACTGAAAAAAAAAATGGTCGTTCTAGGTATCATCAAATTTTATATATACTAGTATATACCGTGGTGTTGCAATGGTATTATAAAATAGTTTTCGTGATACTCTGATGTTTGTTGTACAAAATTTTCCTCCTCCTTACTATGCCAACTTTCTTTGTTTTCTTTTGTTTTCCTTTGGAACAAAATATTCCAGATGAAAACATTTACACATATACATGTACATGTACACTTGTAAACTGAGTAAATAAATTTACTATGCGTTGTTTTCAAAGAATTGTTATAATGGTATTAATACTTCTGCCATTAAAATTCTCTTTCATTAAATGGCTCTCAGCTCTAATTGACTCCAACTGTTGTCTTTTCTTTCACTACAAAATATAAAAAAGCTTTCATTTTTCATTTGCAGATAAAAAAAAATATTCTGTTTCTCCGGTTTTTAACTAATTAAAGATGGAAATAAATAATTTAGACAATACATAAACACATCGATAAATCTACTTTAAGCTTCTCTCCGATCACAGGCAATACTTTGACAAATAAATATTGATAGGTTTATGATGTTAATAGATAAAGAAGCACACATGGGCTGTCGAACTTCATGGCTCCATGGGTTGTTTCGTTTGGTGTTGCTCAATTTTAAGAGGAGTATATCCTTTATGCTTAGAAGTATTATCTAGTTAGGGTATTATCTACAAATCAAGAATACTAATAGACAATTAAAAGTTGTTTGGATAATATTAAACATTAAGGCGCGTATCATGATATGATAATCTGCAATACCTAAATAATGAAAAAATGACAATAACAAACCATCAACCATCTAAAAAATCCATAAAACAAAATACAAATTCAAAGCAGAGCAACACGGACCTCCAAAAAGATAAAGGTAGAATCAGGTGCCTAGGAGAAGTGAGGATCCTCTGCTGACCGGTCACACCCGCCGTGTGCTCTTTGTCGTAATCGAGACAAAACGGAAAAGTCCGTAGACAATTAGGTGATTAATTATCGTCCAACAATTAGTATGTAAAACGTCAGTCTGCATGCGACCCAGTGGAAGATTGTATTTGCTGACAAGGTCGTTGTATCGACCATAGAACTTACGAAAAGATGACTTCAAACGAGACTGTTGATAGTCCTGTTTTATCAACTTGTTTGTCAGTAGCTTGTCTCGCCTTGGAAACGGTTCATACGAAGAGCATGTGCTTGTGTATCGAATTAACTGAGAGACAAAAACACCATATGCAGGTGATGAAGGTATATTGCTACATATTAAGTAAGGAAAGTTGACGTCATCGCGTTTATCATAAAGTTTTGTTGTTAGGTTACCATCAATGTCCATTTCCAGTAAAATATCCAAAGATGAAACAGATGACACAGACTCTGTGGTATCTTTTATTTCAAGTACGATGGTTCTGAATTGTATTTTACTATAACGTTAATATTGTTCATTTAGGGTTTTAAAAAATGAACATTAATAGTCACTGTGATGTTTTACTTTGAGTTTAAAAAATAAAAAATTGTAGTTTCCTTTTCGTCTATGCTTGAAAATATAAAATGAAATATTTTCTGGAAACACTCACCTCTTCTGACGATACACATAGCAGTCTCTTCTGAATCTGACCTGAATGGAAAGTGATCGCATGTTCATTGTATACATCTTGTGTTGATTACTATTCTATCAACCTCGTGTTTTTGTTAACTCAAAGTGAAACATTGCTATTAAAGTTAATATTTTTGTTTACCATAAATGAACAATATTAAATTTTCCGGGAAATACCATGGAGAACCATCGTATTTCATTATTTATGTATTGCAGCTATCACTAAGGTGATGTTAGAAAATTCAAAAATGTATCATTTCTGCCAACTTCTACTACAAGGAGCAAAGTCTAAACATATTTGGTCCAACTGATGGAAGACTTCAAAATGCCAATGAGGGAAGGTTTTTTTTTAAGTCAATTCTTTTGTATTTTAGAGATATAATCGCTTATGCATCCTGAAAGTGAGGTTAACTATAAAGCTTGCAATGCCAGATATCAATTGTAATTGCGTACACATGTAGTTCCACAATATTTTATTTTTTAGGTCTGGAAGCTATTGCTAATATGATTGTAGGAAAAGGATGCAGCATGACTCCAGCTTGTACTTCGAGGAGCTAAATTAAATAACCACAAAGCTTGCAATGTACAAAAGCTGTTTGTCTACTCCAATAAAACTTCTAATCAAAGACAAAACTAAAAGTATAAATGTGCACGCGTTGCTGAATGAAAGCGCAAATATAGAAGTCTGAACGGATTTGCCATCCTAACTAGTTATAATCAGATGCGTCCCATTTAGTTCTTAAATTTTCTGGAATGGGGAGAGACGTGGTAGTAATGTGTGAGGTCTTTGAAGTCTCTTTGATTATTAAAATCTTATGTCGCTTTGTCTTTTTAAAGTGTCAGTTTCCGTGGTTGATGATGACAACTGATAATTTATGGCACACCAAATTCACAAAAGTGAGTAAAACATAGTTTTACAATTGAAAAACTGGATTTATTGACTGTAAACTATAATTTACGAACCATAAAGTATAGTTTACGATTCGTTAACTAAAGTTTCATATATATGTAAAACCATATTTTGCAAACTATAGTTTAGGAATGCTAATCTAAATTTTCGACAGTAATTTCACAAAATCAGATAAACTATGTTTTGCAATCGCAAATAATTGTTTTCAGTGTTAAATATAGTTTACACTTCTGAAACATAGATTATCGCGTTACCTATGGCTTACAGATGTGAAATATAGATTAACGTCATTAAATATAGTTTACGGTCCCTAAAAAACAGATTACAACCGAAAAACCTAGTTTACCGACTGTGAAACTGTTTATAGGGGCATGGTCACGATTTTGGTCAAAATTTACTTTTCCGTTTTTAATATCTACAATGCATCGGTTAGGCATTGCTAAAAGTCAACCTAAATTTGGAATGTTTAAACGAAAATTCCAGTTTAGACCTAAAATGAATGTGATAAACACTAGAAACTGTTTATTTACGTTCTAAACGAAATAACATATAGAAAAATCAGCTTGAAAAAGAACTTTTACTGGTGTATTGAACAAATTTAAACAAAAACATGACACGAGCCATGTTTATATAACAAAGAACTGTGCGCTCTGTGTCTTGCTCATAATTCTACGACTGACACTCAAATTTTTAGTTGATCATTAGAAATGCATTACTAAACTTCTAAACAAATAAAAATAGAAAAATAATATTTGCAAAAATCGTCGTGTCATAAAAGTTCTGTAGACATGACACTGTATTGATGGTAGTGTATTCTTTCAAACCACATATTAATTTGTGTACGGGAAGGTTGAACAAATTGACAATAACAACTGGGATGAAACACTCGTCAAAATCAGTTATGTCACGATTCATAGGGCTACTATCTTGACTCCTATAGGTACTATTTAAATTATATCTCATCATATCTTATTCAGGTGAAGTAGAATTGACAAATCTGTTCTCGAAGACTTAATAAAATACTGGTGTTACCGATAAATTTTTACTCATTTTAAGAAAAGGCGAAACTTCAAAATTAATTAAGAAGACAACTGGAAAATTTTAAATAATTGTCATTCAGTGGAAAAATTAAGGATACTTGGTCCTCAGAGGTAGATAATATTACCCTACACGGATACGCCAACAACCAAGTTGATTTTTGAAGGTGGCTTTACATCTCCCTCTTGTCATGTGGAATAGTCTTTGCCTTTCAACAGAATTTGTCAATTTTCTTCACGTCCGATGTCCTTGTGGGTTCCATTCTATGGCTTGCTTTTTGATGTTTGAATTTGCCTTCCTCAATGTATGCCCTATACTGTCCAGTTCCATCTGCGTGTTCTGATGGTTACTTACACCGGTTGTTGTTTGGTCCTCCTTCACATCTACGTTGCTAATGATATCCGGCCATTTTACCACAAGGATGTTTCTCAGGCACTTGTTCACCTAGACTGATTTCATTGATGGATTTCGTGGATGATTATGTTTCTCTCCAGATTTCAGATTCGTATATGAATAATGACTTAACGTTGGGGTTAGATTTTCTAAACTGTGTGCTTGTTCTAAATGCCTTGTACATGTTTTAACATTCCCTATGCCCCATGATGTACAAGTTAAAAATAATTCCTAAGTAGGTAAAATCTTTTATGTACTTTACTTCGATGTTGCTGTTGCTGATCTTGATGCTGTCAGTTTGTTTTGAGTTCTCGTTTTTTTTTTTGGCATTAATGTACAGGCAAGTTCGCTTGGATGTTGTTTCTAGGTCGGTAGCTTTATGTTTAGTGTCTTGAAACCGATGAAAGAGAGAGAGAGAGAGAGAGAGAGAGAGAGAGAGAGAGAGAGATCATTGGCGATGTCAAGATCTTCCAGACGTGATGTCAGTGCCCAGTTTGCCAGTTGAGCTCCTGCCGGCTGTTCTGCTGACCCAGTCTCTCTCAAGAAAAATGTTTTTGGGAATGGTTCTGTCCCGGTTCCTCCAAGAATGAATGTTGTAAACATGTGACTCCGTCAATTTTTTTCTAGATGGCTATAACTTTATGCTGAATTCCATAGTGTTCAGGGATTCCAAAAGTACTTGATCATCTACACTATCAAATGCCTTGTGGAAGTTTAAAATTTTTGACTAGGTACAGTGATGCCTGCCAGTCAGTGGTATATTCACTGATACTTCTTAAGGTGGCTATTTAGTCAACATCTGAACGCCATTGTCTGATTCAAGCTCGTTCGTCTCCCCCATCTTTTTGTTTTTGTGCATTGTCTTCTTTATCCTTTACACTATGATATTTGTTAATCAATTTAATGGAGATTAGTAAGAGAGTAATACCTCTCCAGGTTGTACCAGATTGTCACACAGAGAGATGCCTTCCTTTTTTGTAGTTTTACAAGAAATCCAGTGTGCCAGTCCTCTGGTATGCATTCCATAATTTCATATTACATATCCTGTTCATTAGATGGTGAAGATAGGATACCGAGACATTGTCTATGAACTTCAAGGCTGCTGAAGGTATGATGTAAATTCCACCAGCATTCCCACTTTTAGATGTTTATTGCGGCGAAGACTTCTGCGTCTCTAATATCTTCAATATCGATGTTCAAAGTTAGACCATGTTCTGAATTCGGTGGTCCCGTTTAAGGGGGGTCGATTTGGCACCCCCTGAAAATGTTCTTGCCATCTTCCAAGTTGGTCTTCTAATTTAGTTTAAGGGATTTGGTGTCATCTTTTTCATATGCGCCTTCTGCTTGTTGAGTGAGATATTTGAGTGTCACTTTTGTTCTGTTTGCATCTCTTTTTCTCTTTTTGTCTTTTTTATAATATTCTATTGCATTCCTCTATTGTTTCCGGATTGTTGCATTCAATATTTTCCCCTTGTCTTGTCGTCTTTCGCATATGGTTTCCAGTGTCTTTTTCTGAAATCTACTGTATTTGATTGTGTTGGATATATCCCAGTGTTTCTCCACATGATGCTATGATGTCATCTTGAGTTTGTTCTCGTATGTTTATGTCCTCTTCATTTCTATTCAGGTGTTGCATTACACTTAATACTAGTATGTTCTAAAGGAACAACAGAAATTCCTTCTTTATGTTTAGGCCTTTTAATCTTCCTGTATTGATTTTCTATCTCTTTGCTTCAACTTGTCCTTTACTGTATAAAAAGTTCTAATATTATCTTTTCAACCAGTATATAATGATTTCAAGATATATATGCTCATCCTGTTGCTCTTACATCTTATAGAGATAATCTCCACCTTCGAGTAATAGCAATTTGGTCCAATTGATTTTCTGTTTCCCCGTTTGGTGACACCCAAGTTGTTTTGTGGCAAGGCTTGTGTGAGAAGAAAGCTCCTCTGATGTCAAGACTGCTCACAGCAACAAACGTCAGCGAAAACCTCGCTGTTTTTGTTCAGGGCTCCAATTCCATGGGGTCCATGTTCATTCCATTCTCTCTTACACAACTTTAGCATTCAGATCCCTGTAATTAAAAGGATGTTGCGTTTTTGGCACAGTGTTAGTAGCTGCCTGTAAGAAGAAATAGAAATCTCTCTTCTCGTTCTCATCTGCATTTTTTGTTGGTGCATAAAGATGGTTGTTTTCTGGAACTTGGTTTCTATTCTAATAGAGCTCTTGCGGTTTTTTTTTTGTAAGCATAAATCCTGCTTCTTTATAATGAAAATCATTATTTTTGTTGTTGCCTTAATAAACGCTGGTATGTCCAGGCGATTAGGTGGTCATTTCTGATATATTCCATCTTACTTCACCGAGTCCTAGGATTTCAATGTTATACTTGTTCATTTCCTTAGCCAGCTGTTGACATTTTCTGCCTTGGTATCATATCCTAACATGCAGGTAAAATGTTTAGTTGAGAACAGCTTTGTCGGCTCTCGAGCCATGCGTTAGATGGTATGAGCCTCTTCTTTAAGACTTAAACGAGAAAAAGGGTTGGCTACTATAACTGTTTCGTTTCTGTGACTACAGTTATCCACTTGTGGGTGGATGAAGGTCCATCTTTACCATTGACCTGTTAGCTGACTTGCGTCGTGTTAAAACTTTGGACCCATGTAGTAGAAATATTCAGCATCAATCAATAGATTGTTTATTGTTACAAGAGAAAATGTGGAAAATTGATTTTTAATAACAACATAATTTATTGAATTCTATGTTGTACACGTCATTTTTACAGTTTTGTTTTTAAATGGGTGTGCCTCCCAACCAGAATTTCCGCAAAGTTCTGATATTTACCAACAACATAAAAATGTCCAATCTGATCATATCAGTAAAAATATTGCCCTACAAGCAATTAAATCTGAGATTTCCAAAGAAAATTAATGTAAAATTTACATAGAATATAAATACTTATGGTTTGAGAAGCCTGACGTTGTGATCAGCATGGTATGGGTTTTTTTCCAATGCAGTGACTTTCGAATCTATGAACACCTCTCTCCTTGAAGAAGTATAAATTTGTTAAAACGGTAAGAATTTTAAATTAAGTATATGTATGAGTTTTATTGTTTGAACCTAAATAGTTTTGATGCATTTGAATACTACATCTGTCGAAATAATATACCAGTAAAACATTACAAGTGTTTTCAATTGTTAAAGGTAAAAACTGGAGAAACTATTTAAAAGAATAGCCTCATGTTTTTAAACTACAGTTTATAGAATCGTTAAAATTTATAAAACAACGCAAGAAACTTATTCACACATTTATTTATAAACAAAACATAAATATCACAGTACGTTGAGGTAAAAATTATATAACGAATTATAAATAGTACATGTAACAAAGTGTGCTTGCTCCAATATCCATGAGTGTATCCCATACACAATGAACTGTTTTGATCAGTATGAAATGGTTAAACATAGAACACTTAAAATCATATTCACATTCAATTGTTGGGGATACCAGTAATTACAAATCCACACAACAAAATGATGTGAAAATAAACTGGCTATAAAATGCTATAATAATGACCCATATCTCAAAACAAGACAAGCACTATTTACATAAAAATGATTATATGTAGTCAATGAAAATATCCCTGAGCTTTTTTTCAAATGTGGAGACAAAGTTTGCATGATTTAAATACATGGAAATATTACAAATTCAAAATGGAACTTTAAAGTTTTTTGGGCGATTATCTGATAAAATTTTACAAACATCAAAGTACTAGTACATGGCAATTAAATTTGCTTTCTAACACAATGAATATAAAGAATTGAAGTTTGATTGCATCAATTCTCAATTCTAAGCAACTGATTGTTTAAGGCATAACACAAGGCAAACATATGTAACATCACAACTAACTAACAAATTGGTGCCTTCAATATATGAACCCTACCTAAAGAGTGGCAAGTACAATATGTGGTATGAGATGATCGGCAAGTCTTATAATATCATTCTGGTAACCTGTCACAAAGTTGTGTAATCCATGTTCTACAGTGGAGAATTCTAACTATGATGAACCACTAATTGTCCATATTTTTTATAGTTTTTTTGTTGTATTAACCAGTATTTGATTATTACTGAAATTGACCTAAAATATAATTTTTATGGTTGATAAATATCAGGGAAGCGTATATTTTATCTCAAAGTATGGCTTAACAGAACATAGAATAACAATCTAATTAAAATTAGAACTTCCATCCGCTCCTCTGTTTTCGCGCGACATATCGAAAACCAAGGAGCGTATGGAAGTTCTAATTTTAATTAGATTGATAGAATAATAACAATTAATGATTTGTGAACAAAGAAATACAATGTTAGATAAAACAAAATCGGAGAATACATAAACCAGAATTTGAACAAATCAAATTAAGAAATGATGCACTGATCTATACAGTTGCAGTACCACTTCAAAAGTTATTGAAGAAGTCAGAAATTGCTATAATATGGTTTTCAACACTTGTTGTAAAATTGCACTTTTTCCCTAGTGATGATTGTCAGATGTCCATTGCTGGTAACTCTGGAATAGTCTGCAAAAATAAAAAATAAAAGTGAAAAATTACCACCCTGATTTGAAAGGTATTCAAAAGAATTGCAAAAAAACCCCTAGAAATCAAGATACATGGACCCCCCCCCCCAAAAAAAACCCTCCGGCACAGTTTTCAATAATTCAATCCTCTCACCTTGAGGTCCAAAAGATGATAAGGAACGTCCATTACTATGTTGTTATTCTTCACAATTAGGTGACCTCGTTTTGAAGAAGGACCCACAACATCCACCTCCTCACCACGAGACAGAACTTTACCATTCACTGGCTCCTCTAATAATTCAATGATAAAATACACTGTGTAATGTCAAATAAAACATTTATCATCAAAATATCATTGAATATGAGTTCTGAAAAGATTTCTTGTGTTCTTAAAAAAGATGGATAAAACTTACTTGGGTAGTCATCCTTCATAATCCGGTGGTGGGGATATCCTAATCGAATATTTTTAGCAACACAGTAAAGTCTGTTTGGGGGTACTGAGGGGGCAGACTCCTTGAGGTTAAAAGACAATATTGCAATGATGGAATATTTTCACTAAATTAATTTTCAACTTTTGAACAAATACCTATACAAAATAATATACTGTTGAACTTCAATATCTCGAACGCTAATATCTCAAATACAATGGATGTGTTGAAGTGATTTGTAAGTCCCAACCACTTATTTTTTAACTATTTTACCCTCAATATCTCGAATACTCGGATATCTCGAAGTTTTTAAACCGTCCCACCTAGTTCGAGATAACGAAGTTTGACTGTAATTTCATCACATGCAATACATGTGATACTTACCAGACTTATATTGTAGTATTTTGATGCTTGCTGTAGAAGATTTTCATCCTTTCTTATAATGGCAACTTTCTTTGTTTTGTTGGATTTCCTAGAAGAAAAAGATAAACTGTAAACCAATTTTTGAAGATGGGAATCATTCACACAGCCCTGCTGGTAATTGAGAATACTGGAAAAAACTTTACTATGGTTTGTTTTCAGATGATAATAAAGTATTCTCTCTCTCTCTCTCTCTTTCTCTCTCTCTCTCCCATATAGATAGCCTTGGACTGGCAGTAACACATTACCGTATTTGGATGACTTAATATTCAAATATACAAAACAAAATAGTAAAATATAATACACACAATTATTGAAAGTGCTTGTCATTTGAAAAAAATTACAAGACTTTCTGAATACCAAACAATTTATGATCATCAGCAATTGAGGAAGCAATAACATTTTTTGTCTCTCAGAAACGTCAAAATATTTACCAGGAGGATCCAGTTTTAGAGGACTTGACAGATTCCCTGTCCGACAGTAGCTGATGTTTATACTTTGACCAGTATTTCCTACACAGCCGGCCCTTCCAGTATGCCTGAATAATGGCTGCTGCCTTGTTTATCCTCTCAGCTCTCATGGCCTCCAACTGCTGTCGAGTTCCTTCACTAAATAATTGATAACAGCAACTTTATTTATTAGTTAAAAATATTCTTAGCAGAGGGCGTCACTTCAAAGTAAATACAGTAACAGTATTTTTTAACAGTTGAAATAAAAACTTATCACAAGGCTTCAATCAAAGACATGAAAATCAAAATCAATAGGAAAATCAACTGAAATATCGGTATATGCTTCTTTGACAATACCTGAAGAAGATGTGTTTTTTTCCATACATCCATTGTGTGCTGACATACGGAAGTTTGCTTTCGTCCATAGCTTTAAGAAAGCTGTTCAGTATTGCCTAAAAGTATCAATCAACATGCTTTATATTCTCCTATCAAACATGTATGAGAGATCTCACAAGCATGTATTGAAAAAGTTCATTCTGAGTTATGTCCCTTGAAAATGCAATGGCTGCCTACCTTACATTGATCCTGCTGAGTGTCCAGCTGATAAGGTTTTGTGTGACCAAAGAATATCTTATATCTATTATTGAAGGACTTGTATCTCATTCTGTGGGGAATACCTATCAAAAATAATTCCCATTTCAAAACATGCATCAACTTTTTATATCTGAAAGAATCTGTGCCTTTTATTGCTTATAAGTTTTGGATTGGCATAGAGGTAAGGTTTGTAAAAAGAGGCTCACCACCAGCCATCAGATGTATTGTCTCGAGAACTTGCAGTGATCTGAGTTGTCTGATGATTACATCCCCATCAAACTGGTCCATTTCCCCTCGGTCATTGGACTAAACAACAAAAGTTTATTGCAGTTTAACTTTGAAAAAAAATACATCTATATCGTTATCTGTCTTTTCACTTTTTCTTGAATCCATTGATTTTTTTTTTACCTTTAAGCATAAAACAAAGTGGGGTTTGGAGTGCATCAATGTCTTTAACAGATTGTCCAGTTTTGTTTGGAAATCAGAGGAGAGGGTGCCTCTTGTTCCATTTCTTCTGCAAACATAGAATCTCTTTAGAAAAGAAAACTTAAAGAATAAAGAGAATGAAAAAAATATTGGATGATCAGGGAAATTGCTTACTTGAAATCAGAAGAATTTGGCAAGATTCTGTGCTTCAGTCCATGTGGTCCAGAGCCTACATCTGTAACAAAGGTTTTCTGATTAATTCACTTAACTTTGTTGCCACTTTGTCTTTTACTGAGAATTATAAGAGAAAACTCCAATGCATTCAGCAAATTTTGGTAACAAGCACAAAATAAAACATGGATGTAACTTTTAACAGTTCTCACCTCCAGCAACTGGTTTATTTTCCTGTGCAAACAAATGAGACACAAATCCAAAGTTACAGTTTTGTTTGGAGAAGACAGACACTACATCATCTGGTAAAGTGTCTTGATTGTTCTGTAGAAAGTTATCAGCATTGTAAACTACCCTCCCAGCAAAGTGGCGGATTCCAAAGATGGTGTCTGCCTTGGGTAATGGCTCAAAGAAACTACAAGTGAGTAAATCATTTGTGATTTCAAATATTCTTTTATACAAACAATACTTTCATGTGGCCATAGGTTAAAAGTAAGCATTTTTTCTTCTTACAATAAATATCTCATCTTTGGAAGAAGGAGAATGGCAAAAATACTAGAATCGATATCTGTGAATACATGTACTGGTGCTTACTAATTATTGACCCGATGATGAGCTTTTACTTTGCTTGTATACACTTCAATACTGCTTCTAGGTTGGGCACACTCAATATCCAGAATATTTAAAATTCCATTCCTCTGCAAAAAAGAAGACAAAACATGAAAGCATGCTTATTAAATGACATGATATGATTGATTGCTTTACAAGAAAAGGCTATACCTGTGATGTTAACAGCTCCAAAATTGGTTCATTGTCAAGGTAACGAACTTCGACCTCTGTCTGGATATCTTCATCCTTTAAAGCCTGCATAGTGCTCTTGAAAATGTATGTATTGTAAAAATGCTGAATGGTCTCTGCACATAAATTCACACATAGTTGCTCAAGTTGGTTTTTCTAGAAAAATAAGACAAAAAATCAAATAAAACAGTGACTCCTTCAAAATCTTGAGACAGTAAATATACATGTAACTTTTTTTTTTCATCAAATAAGAAAGGCTTACCTGCGCTGTTTCAAATCCAAACATGTCAATAATGCTAATAAATCCATCATATTTTGTTTTTTCATAGCCAGACCTAATTGAGGAACTTCTGGAAAACATCTGCTCGGAGAAAGATGTCCCTCCTGGATCAACTGTAAAAACGTATTAATTTATAACATGCTATTTAATGTATTTTTTACAATGCTAGGTTTTTTGGTTTTTTCATTGACAAAAGCATACCATGATGTAGATTTGATTCAGTGCTTCCCGACAACGAAGAATTGATATTAGGTCGTCGTAAACTGTTTGCTCTTTTCAAAATGGCTGCAACAGTTCGGCTGTACAAGGATTTTGCCAAGGCATTCCTTGTAGCATTTGCCTAATATGGAAAAGCGTATAAACATATTCTTGACATTGTTTTTATAAACTCAGTGGTCTATAAAAATGAAATATTCAGTAGTTCTATTACATAGAGATTTAGCTGAGGCACTCAAGTACTGAACTTGTGTAAAGCAAAATTTCTGCTCTTAGTGTCTAATTATTGATATCTTTTAAGTGTATACATACTGAGTAAACGTCTGCCAATGATTTACATAGTTGACCCCGAGTGTTACGAGTCCTTGTGGTGAATCCCCTGTATAACGCTACCCCAGACACACCCAGCAAAGCTGCTACTGACTTGATTTCTACAGCAAAGTTCCAGGTATACATGTAAGTATTATATCAAAACAAAATTTTTATATCTGATTGGCCTGTAAGTATTCAAGGATTTTAGCAACAGCATACAATTACTCACCATTATTGCCAATTATATCTAACTCCAGGCCAGTTCCTTCAATAAATTCTATGTTACCCAGTAGTAAGATGGCAGAAAAAATCCTCATGACATCAGAGAAAGGAATTCCTAAGATACCCAGGGAATTCTAAAACAGGCATAGATTAGGTATAGAAACAAATAAAACAACTGCATTTTCAACAAATCTTTTTATCTTTATTGATTTCTGACCTTCCAAGCATCAAATCGAGATTTCTCTTCCATTTCATTCCAGACGTGAGTGTTTCCTAAGCTTAGGTAGCTAAGGTTATGCATGGAGTACCCTGTCAGATGTAGTTTAGCTATGAAAAAAATGATCAAAATATATCAATATTATTATTATAATAATTTCCATCTACTCAATATCATTGGTCAAAGTCATTTATTCAGGTAAAATATCGATCATTATGTATAGACAAACATTTTTCATAACTATATGCATTATCACCTTTATAAAGCTTGTCTTAGATTTACTTACCCGGTATATCTTTGGGAAATAAATTATTGAAATAAACAGCTTTGAAAATTGGCAAACATAGAAATACCTTTTTCTTCAGGACCTAGCCCTGCTAACATCTGATAAAAAATGTGATAGTTCCTCTCATTCTGCTGAACTGAACACACCCTATCCTGAAATAAACCACACCATTTTTACAATTAATTCCACTTTGCAATCAGGGAGATAATATTATAACAAAGCTTCAATTATCTATACATACCCGGTCCAGCAGGTAGGAGTGAATCTTGGTTCTGTAAATGGCAGAATCGGTGATAAAATTCTCAATGAAGATGCCCTGAAAGGGTATAAGTACATGCAGACACATAGAGAAGTTATAATAATTATGTACCATACAACAGGAAAACATTCTTATAGCAAAGTGCCAGGAATAATCAATTTTGATTCAATATGAACATAATTTGTTAGAAATAGTAAGTTGATAGAAAGTTTTTAGACAAGGGGGAATGAAACTGACTTTTCTGTAAGCATGAATTCAATGTAAGCCTGTTTGCTATAACTGGGTTTTACTGTATGTCTAACTTTGATCTACGTTATCAAGGCCGAGGTCTCACCACTCGACTTGACTCTGTGTTGGTGACAGTTGCGGCTGAACACAGGGACCTGAGGACTGTCAGTGTGGCAGACAGGTGCTTGAAGGCGTCCGTCTCTGATCCACCCCCAGCCAGGTCAAACAGCTGACGTAACATGTGCATGGCCCAAAAAGTCTTCCCACTGCCACTCTCCCCACTAAAAATACATAACAAAATTATCACTAAATAAACAATAGAATCTAGTTTTCTTTTTTCAAGAGTCTATAAAACATAATGAAATATAATAAAATATTTTCCATCAAAAATTAAAAAGTCTTTTCATTACGTAAAAACTGAAATTATAAAATTAATACATATTCCCCACGTCTTTTAAGTTTATGTTTTGAACAAAACCATAATGGACTTGCAACAAAATTAAAAATAAATAAATGAGGATGATACACAATGGTTATAGCAAGATTACAGTAATATGGATGCTAATTTGTTTATAAAGCAATTCAGTTCTTAACCATTAGCTGAAATTATCACATTCCTTATGGCATCATTTATATCCTAATTTGAATTCTCCTAAATTTTTATTGCATTGTAATTCAAGTTAATAAAATGTGGACATAAAAAACATACCCTTAGATACACATTCCATTTCTTAATATTTTCTAAATTCTTTTTTATCAGATTAAGTTTTTTAAAACCTTTTACCATAGATGTTGACATCTTGCAAGCATGACTTTTTCATTGAAATCCTGATATGGGTGTACATACGGTAATAGCTGGTTAATGTAGTTGTCTTTTAATGTGCTTATGTATAATTTATGGTTGTTTATTGATGGTAATGGAGCAAAACTGCCGACAGACACTGGGGTAAAAAATCATCAATTATGCTGCAGACATAAAAAAAAAACTCTGACAAGGCTTCAAGGGAGAATCACTAGAAAAAGTAAGAACACTTTGGAAGCGAACAAAAAGCAAGCAACCTAAAAATGTAATCTTTTGTAAGAATAAATCTTCCAATACACTGGCACAGAATAAAATAACTTTTGCATTTGTCATAGGCCTGAAAAGAGAAGCCCATTGTTATGTAAACAAGTTTTTTTTATATAACTTTGCAGGTCTATAAATACCTGCAGATAATGGCCTGGGAGTGCCCAGTGTCTGCATGCTGGGTGACCGCTTCACGGACCAAACCATCCAGGAGCCACTCGGGCTGGGCTGGCTCCACCAAGCATCTGGCTGCCGGCCGGTACCGGTTGTTGTTCAGAGAGACAACCACTGGGCCAAGCTTACACTTTTAAAGTGAAAAGAATGAATAAAGGAATAGAATTGGCCCCTATTGATTGTTTTTCAAAGAAACAACCACTGGACCAAGGTTACACTGTCAATGAGGAAATAAATAATTAACTCAATGCCAAATTTTAATAAATCTAGTACATGTACCAGTAGTTATATGAAATCAAATAGAAAAGTTAAAATTTGCCATTTGAAACTAAGAAAAAATTATATCCTTTATGTATATTTTCAATAACATTTCCAAAACATCATTCAATTCTTAAAAAAAAAATGCAAATTCACCCCTCTGTATGAGTAACAAAGGAAAAAGTATTTATTTCTACAGGTATTTATTCTTCTTTCTTGGAGGGGTACAAAGTCATTTTCAGAATTTGTGTTAAAACCCTGTATAATAGCTTAACTTCATGGTAATACGCTGATTCATTCCAAGTTTCACTCTGAACTGTCACACACAATACAGAACACATGATGTGTACCAAAAGACCACACTCAACATTTAGACAACCAGCACTGATGTGTAATGAACAGTCTAATTAGACTTATTCTTGATCAAACGCTTGAACAAATCCTTTGCACATTCAACTGAGCATATTTCCCTTTCATGATGAATTATCAAAAGGTTCATTCCCCCCTACCAACATTCATTCATTGTCCTTTCAAACTGAAAATTGAAGTAAGGATAATTGAAGTAAGGATATATAATAAGTTCATGATCATTGATTATTATGTTTAAATTCACAAATGTTAATTTAAATGAGGAAGTAATAGTTAATTAATGTTATAACTCTATACATACATGTTTAACACATGCAAGATGTTAATATTACAACTCTGTATATAACACATACAAGATATACTGTATAGAATCTTTTATGATTAGAAGGCCATAGAAAATACATAGAAAGCTGCATAAAAATCATCTAAAGAGAGATTCTCTCTAACACACTTTTTTAACCCTCTTATAAAATACTTTTTGATATCATATTTTATTTAGATAAAAAAAATCATATCTTCATTTCAACAGTAATTTGTAAGTTTGCATTGTGATATCATTGCGGTCTATATCATAAAAAAAAAAATAATTACATGGGCAATATACCCTGCATATTTAGTGCAAACAAAGTGATCTATAAAGGATATTCAGCATGGCTGATTACCTGGAAGTGCTGGGAGTAGAACTTGGCCTGCAGACATCGGACCACTGTTTCCTCAGTGAGGGGCCCCACCAGATGGGTCAGGTCCTCGATCAGGGAGAAGTCAGTCATTGCCAGGCACCATCCCTCTCCTGCAATAAACAACACACTCAGGTTAGATAGGAGAGGGAATACAGTAAAACACTGTTATAGCTAGCAAGATTATAATGAATTCACTCATACAGTGAAGTCAGTTTCATTTCCTACATAATATAAACTCATAGAATAATGAGTTACCGGTATATCATTACAAATCAAAATTGTTCATCACTGGCACTCTTCAATAAGAATGTTTTACTGAACTCCATAATACTAGAGGTTCACTTAAAGAAAGTTTTAACTTGACAAGGAATATAAGGGATGTCTGACAACAAAAGCTCTTAATTACTTGTAAGATGGACTATTAATTCCCCTATTGGTTTTTGACTGAAACCCCTGAAAGGAAAAGATTGATTGTGGTGAAACAATATCCTCCTTCTTGAGCATACTAGACTCAGTATATGGATCTAGAAAGCCAGTGTTTGGTATGACAACACATACTACAGTATTTGCATGCAATCTGCAGATATAACCCATCTACCACGCACTCACATACTGGTGAACTCTACATAATCATCCACTTTTTCTACCACTCTTTGTATTATTACTATTTTTCTTCTCTTATGTATACTTATTGACACATGTATTACTATGTTGTATAATAATATTATATATGTATGTATGTATGTATGTATGTATGTATGTATGTATGTATGTATGTATGTATGTATGTATGTATGTGTGTATGTATGTGTGTATATGTATATGTGTATGTATGTGTGTATATATGTATATGTATATATATATGTATGTATATATATATATATGTGTGTGTATATGTATATATGTATATATATGTATGTGTATGTATGTGTATGTGTATGTATGTGTATGTGTATATATATATGATTTTTTTTAGACCCTTGACATTACTATTTAACGTAAATATGTTATATGTACCTCATGTACCATTGAATGTTAATGGTTTGGGCGAATAAACTGAATTGAATTGTTATAGTAGTACATGTACTCTCCAAGTGAAAATGATGTCACTTATAACTTCCTTCCAATTAAGTCATTGCATCTCTTTATACCATTTTACCTATGATCTGTCCCTTGATTTGACAAACCTATTACCAGGTACAAGCATGGGTTTTCTTTTTTACCAGTAATTGATTTGCTAGCTAGATCACAGAATGCAACATATTTATTCAGCTTTTAAAATGGGTATGCATCCTGTTTCATCACAGGAAAATAGTTTAACAAAAGGTGAACTGGTACTAATTCTAAAAAAAAATTTTTTTTTGCCATTTCCTTACACAGTATAATTCTCTGTTAAAAAAAAACCCAAAACATTTAAAAATCACTGGTGATACATTTTACTTAAAACACTTCGTTGATAAAACACTGTAAATGCAAAGGGGGCAGGTACTCTTATGCACTTAACCAGACACAAAAACAACTTTATAACATTATTCAAGACAATGCCTGCTTCAATGTCAAATAACAATTGCTCATCTAATTAAAGTTAGTTGCAATATTGAAATTTTAAAGACCACTATTTTTATAAAAATTAACGAATCTCAATCAGTAAATCTTCAGGGATATCATTTGATCTTGCTGATAAAAGTTGCATCTTACCTGCAAAGTCTATTGTTAAAATCCATGCAAATTCCAGACAAAATGTATCATTACTGCACTAGCATTAACCAGAAAAAAGGCACCCCTATTAACTCACTAACAAAAGCATATTATTCAAGGAATGCTCCAAGTCTCTAATTCCATGAGAATTTTATGGCGTGTATAGTATAAGTCAATATCAGAGGAGGATAGAAGATTTTAGTTGAATTATACCTCACACATAAAATAATTCTCTGATATGTAAAGTAAACCACAGCATTATCAGCTAATTACCGAAACAAGACCTCAGATTGCGAGACTTTAGTCCCGGATTAGCATACAATTACTACTGCTTATGCACTGACAACAATCTATCATAATACTAGAACCTGCTAGACTTTTAAATCTCTAGAGGTGTGCAGTAAGACTATTGGCAACTTTACAAGGAATCTCCACAATTTCTACCCGTATAGGAGAAAATTTTGTTACTGTAAGAGTATTTTCTTTTAATTTTCAGGGGGAGGGGGGATTAAAGAATCAAGGCAGTCAATGAATAATGCAGGAAAGATATACATGTATAGGCTCTACGCTTGACTCAATTAATCAGATTTAATAAGTAATTGTAAAGAGGGAAGAACATGGGAGGTTTGATAAATAAAACTGATAAATAGAAATTAACTTTCTTAATTTACTTCTATTTTGACTTATTCTAATGGCATTTATTTTCCTCTGAAAAAGAAAACCTTTTCAATAGATGTCATAAAAAATTCCCTACGAAAAATAGGGTAACTGCAAAATTTCATTTTGTATGATTAAAAAAAACAGAATTTAGATTCAGAAGATTACACACCCATACAAGCACCAAATGTTGTTTATTCAATTCTGTAATCAATTTTGACACTCTTTTATTAAAAAATAATTTTTGTCTTCAAACATCATTACCCTGGACAAAAGCCATTGGACCTCCTGACACAGAAAGACTCTATAGAATGTTAAATAAATGACAAAACTCACGAAAAACACCTTACAATCCAATTCCTATTAACCACTCACAATAAGATCCGAGGGATCAGGTAGTCTTTGATCTCAGAGAGAAAATGAATTTCAATCTCACTTTTGAATGTATGAAGTTTTTCAATTGTTGCAGCTCCTATAGACTAGGGAGCTGTCATGTTTGGAGAGTTTTTTCACGGAGAGTTTTGTCAATGGGGCGAGACGTAGGGAGCATTGAATGATCTGTTAAACAACACAATCTTGTCACTTGTGGTAGATTGGCAGACAGATTCTCCTCGTAAAACCAGTGTTTACACACTAGCCCAGAAAAAAAAAATGCCTATCGACATTAAACCCTCTCCACATGGACACATAGACATAAAGATGCATCTTATTTCAGTACAACAAATGACCTGATCGTCAAATCATCCATATACACAAATTATGGGTTTGGATTGAGGAATTAGACCCTAGAAGAGGAGCAAATGAATGCTGTGTGTAAATAAACTGGTCCACCTCTAACAACATTTTAAAGTCGCATCTTATTAATGAGAAATGCTATTGAATTTATTCATAAATAAGTTCTGAGTGGTTTTTTGATTGTTAAAAAAATGTTTATTTTGCTTAGTTATTATATATATGATGATTTCTTAGTTCATGATTGTGTTATATGCACTTAAAAAGTATACGTACCAGAGTCTCTCAATTATACCTTAACACATGCATAGGCAAATGAAACATCTTAATAATGTATCAAATCTTTTTCAAAAAAGTCAGTATTCATTACATTTCTTCATTGAATTTGTAGAACTAAATGCATTCAAAAAATAAAAAACAGTTTGATTCATATTTTAGGATGGACATTAGATTGATGAAATGTTCAATAGCACTTCTTCAAATTTCAAGATTTTTCACATGTTTCTGTAAATGAAATATTTTGATAACCTAGCTAGGAAATTTAGGAATTTAGACAACAAATTCTGATCATAAGCTCAAGATTTATTGACATAAGAGAGTTCCACCTCATACAGAAGATTTCACAGATTGTTCCGACATAACCAACCAAATCTTGTCTAGCAATGTTGTGACAGACATGTCTCTGGGCCTTCAGATCCTATCACCAATGGATTCCATTGCCTGTAGACTTAATCAACCTTCACGATAATTTTACAAATCCTATAGCTAACAAAGTATTAAATAAGCCTTCCAAAACATTAAACATCCTTGGATTAACAACTTACATACATGCTGACTATGAAAGCAAACACTCATGTTTGATTTTTCAACCTTAGAAAGATTTTTTTAAAAAGAAAAATAACAAAAAAATCTCTTGATAATCTCTAAACTGATCACAAGTCTGCATTGTTATGTAAAAGATATTTTTCAAATCTTCTCCTCAGAACCTTGTCAACTTGATGAATATTTTAACCTACCTGGGATAGGGTACCAGTGTGAACTATTCTGATTCTCTGTCACCCCAAATGACAATACAGCCCCCTGTTAAAGGAGTCTAAAAACCCCGTTCCCATCTACCTCTCTTTATGATGATAACATCTCTCTCTTCCTCGTAAATTGTCACACCCCTCCTACTTTTATATTAACCTCTATTCAAGTAGGCATCACCAATCAAGTCATTCACAAGTTTTTATGTCATTTACTGCATTGAAATTTGAAGAATGCCTCTATAAAAAAACAGTTTTTCTTTTTATTTTTACATTACAATAACGTTTTTTATCCACATTTGAAAACTTTTAAGGCAATTTTCATTTTTGTCATTGTTGAGACTAACCTTGAACATACATTTAGAATTTCCAGAGATGGTTACCCACCATTAGTTTTTTATGTTTGGTTTATATTTAGTTAATTTATTGCCAACATATTCTAAAAATAACTCTAAAATTGTGTTTTTAATATTTAATATTGCATTACTACACACTTTAAAAAAGAGAGAGAGAAGAATTGGACACCATTTGCAGTTTAAAATCATAGTTTCTGCATGGATTACATGTGTAAATGCAAAATTCTTACATTTGGTTCCAGATATTGATTGAATTTTTTCTTTAGAATTTTACCTTTTAATGTTAAGGATATGTTGGAGAAATAAATACATACACTCTAAGTAAAGTAATTACAATGATGATTTTCATGCATTTTGCATTTATTTAATTGAACTAAGATACTTACTAATTAATTGATTAATAAATTGCAAATGTTGAATCCAAATATTTTATGTAGTTCACATAACTTTTCAGATTAATTCCAGTAACAATCCACAATTCAAATAACTCCAACACATATTATAAATTGGTTAAAATCCAGCTCAGAACTAGAGAATATGGTCAATCCGTCAATTTTTCTAGGTCCAACATTAATTGGAATTGGAGTTTATCTCCTTTTCTTAAAGCTAAGTCAAATATTTCATACAAATAATTCCTTCGGTGTATCCTTAGAAGGACTTAAGAGTAGATACTGCATGAATAGCCATATAAGCTGGTATTCGCGGGAATTGTCCCTGCTCATTTGATCGTGACCTCGGTTTATATTAAATAGACAATCTTCTCAGACAATGCCTTCAATCTGATGAATAGGTAATACATGTATTGCAAACATTTATAGACTTACCAGTGTCTTATTTTGCTCTTGACCTAATACAGTCTCTATGCTGTTTTTTTTATCCAGGTTTTGAACTTAATTTTTTTCTTGTAGCAAGGTGGAAGTCAACAAAATCAGTGAATAAGAAAATATCTTTTACCCAAATTTGCATATGTTCCTTTTTGTGTTGTTAATTAATATCTATACAAAAATCAGTCTATTGTGTTCATGGGCCAATTCTCCCTTTATCTCTGCTCTATGATGCCTGACTATCTTGATGCCAGATAAGTAATCGCCATATACCCCGAGTTCTAAATCCACAACAGGTAATTCAATTTACCCAACCCCCTTTTGTAAAAGATAAAACAGAGCAAGTCTTTGACTCCACGGATGTATTGACAAGCAGGTATCATGTATTCCAAGGGTCGTTTATTTTGACAAATCCCATAGAAGTGACCGGTCAAGTGGTTCTGTTGGAAAATAAACACGCCAAAGCCGATTACCATGTAGTATCAAGTGGAAATACACTCTGACCGCTTGATACACAGAACAGCAATATTTAAAGGGTAAAATTACAGTAGTGGACAGGTGGAATTCACACTTTTCCTTGCCACACAGGGCTCACTTGTGTAAACTGAGCCCAATACTTTTATTATTGTTGGGGACCCATTCATGATTTACTAGTTCAACTTTTGATATGTATAGCTTTCATATTTCATGATATCATGCAATGAACCAATTGTTGGTAAACACACATGCATTGAAAATTATGGCATTAATGAATACCTAATAAACCAGTCACCAGAATAATGAATCATGAATTGTTGGGAAATTCATTGAACAACACCTGGATTTATATTAAAGTTTTAAAGATTAGAAGAATCATATGTAAGAATGATTTATCATAATATTACATACTTTTGACAGTTCAGCATTTTAAAGTTTTTTCTTTCACTATTTATTCAAAATGCTATTTATTCAAAATGTCTGGATTTATGATATGTACATATACATTTAAACAAATTTTCAGTAAATTGATGTTATACATGTATATTCAAAACGGTCAATAAACAATACCATATTTAGCACACTGTTCTGAAATTTCTTAGCTTTAAAATAAAGGTTCCAAATATTTTTTGTCTTTATCGATAAAACTCTAACTGTGTAATGAACTTCTGGAATGTAAATAATCAGTGAAAACTACAAACTGAAAATTGTACATAATTTGAGATATAAATATCCTATATTATATGCAACTAAATAATAAACCATTGATCAGATTCTTAAATATTATTCATGTACATTTATTAATTGTACTGTTAAAACATTTGATTAATCTTTCATTTTCATTTCCTGTTTTAAAAACTCAAACATTTCCACATAAGACCTGTAAGAGTTATCTCCCTTTATACAGATTGCATTTTTCAAATTTTGGACCAAAACCCATCAAATACATATCAGATATGTTTAAATTCAGTATAATCCTTTTCAACAATTGATTAATCTGATAACATGTAATTGTGACCACAGGGAGAGAGAATTGTGATCATGCAGAGAGAGAGAGAGAGAGAGAGAGAGAGAGAGAGAGAGAGAGAGAGAGAGATTTAATACAGTATGTAAATCAAATTTTCAATTTGAAAATTTTTAATATTTATAATAATGATTATAATAATAATGGGATTGTTTTGCAGAACCAAGAAAACTATTTAATTAAGAGAGATTATTGAAGTACTGGTAAAACAATTTCAATTCTGATTTTTCTCAAATCTAACAAATTGACAATATAATGTGTAATGAGAGTCCAGTCCAAGAGAGATTTTATATTTCCTAATCAAGAGACTTTAGAACTTACCAAGAAGCTTTTGATTGTCTGATTTATTTGTTGATACATCATCTTCCTTTTCCATTGCAAAGCATACAGCAGTAAACTTTCCACTACTGCAGGACTCCTTGCACTATTCTGCATCATTTGAAATCTACAACATACCAGAATATCAACATATTATATAAAATTTACAATAATGTATAAAAGAGATATCTGTAATTATTACTATAACATGCTCATGTATCATTTATAATTGAATCTGTTGGTTTGTTTTTTTTAAGTATGCAGTCAAACCCAGGTGATCATTCCGGTTGCAATTGTCAAAAAAAAATGAAGAAAAATCCTGGGATAGAGTTTGATGATTGCCCAAATGAAAAGAAAATCTAATAACATATACTTTTAAAATATATTCAAAGTGCTATTAAAATACACTTTTAATTAAATTTTCTATGTACATTTTGAAAGTGTTGCATTGCCCTCATGGTTATGGAATACATTATATTCTCGTTAGCTATGCAGCTAATTGATTGTGATATATGATAATCACAGAGACATATATATAAGTCCCTGATAATCATAAAAAAATTGTAGCCTGCATAGATAATTTTATAGATAGAAACATAATAATGTACTATATTTTCTAATTCAGAGTTTAGAACAGACAAGTACATGAGATATAAAAGGCAAATTATTCATAGCTTTCATTTACAAGGTTCAATTATACATAATCATCATCGTCGTCATCATCATCATCATATGAGAAAAATCCTATATAATATTAAGATTTATTTGTTTATCAGTGTTACCAACACAAACGTTATATGCAATACTATAGGTAAAGTTGTCACATTACCAGTAATTTGTAAGTCTCTTCATAATATCAACTAAGTACAACACGCCCAATATGAACGGAGGGAACTTATTAGTTAAAACGTTCACTCTGTTCAGTAGGACCTATATAAAAACACTTTACTTTCACCATGGGGGTATACCATGGTAAACGGATAAAGTGAAAGAGAAAGTACATCTACTAAATCTACCTTCATAACACTGAAGAGTTTTTCATCATGTCAACACGAAAATTGTTCTCTCTTGTTTCAAAGCCACTCTTTCGATGTAGGTCACTACTACATTTGACATCGAGGTGTTCCTCCTATTTTCCTGTAAACGATGCTTTATTTGGTCTGACACCAGAGCAAATACAGGTTAGTTGCTTTATTTATGTTCCAAGGTCAAAGTCGTGGTACACAACTACACCAGCATACATAATAACCAAGATGTTACTTAATCAAGTTCTGTTGTGCAAAGCAGCAGTGCTTGCATTGATACATTTTGTCATGGTGACAAAATAAACTTATCTTTTTAGCTAAGGCAGACCGTATTCCAGTTTTGCGAAAAAGAACTTGCACCAAAAGCTGATGAGATTGACAAAACTAATGAATTCAAAGACATAAAGGTGATCAATTTGTTATATGCTTTACTTTATGATTTCAATATATAATAATATATCACTTAAAAATAAGTTTATTTATTATCTTGCCAAGAAAAGTTTGTTTACATTCCATAATTTAATAAAAGATGACAGATAAAAATATGTTGTACAATGTTATTTGATAGGATTTTTGGAGAAAATGCGGAGAACTTGGATTAATGGGAATTACTGCACCTTGTAAGTAGCTTAGATAGATTAAAAGAATACAATGTATACTGTTAATTGTCATTATTGATTCATATTTATAAATGGAATGATAACATTATATATGGTCTGTCATTATTTTGCACCAATAGCGCAGTATGGTGGAACAGAAGGAACATATCTAGATCATTGCCTTGTGATGGAGGAAATGAGTAGATTCTCAGCAGCCATTGCATTAAGCTATGGAGCTCATTCCAATTTATGTGTGAACCAGCTTGTCCGAAATGGCAGTGAGGCCCAAAAAGACAAATACTTACCAGAGGTATCCCTATACTAGAGTGAAGCTGTGTTTATCATGATTATCTCTTCATATCATCATTTTTTTTGGTGCAATGCATATTACACTTTTTTGATGCAATGTATATCACACTTGTCAGCTATCATAACCAGGTCATATACTACAGTTTTATTTTGTTCACATTTTCAGTTGATCTCTGGTGAAAAAGTAGGAGCCCTGGCTATGAGTGAACCTAATGCAGGATCGGATGTTGTGTCAATGAAATTGAAAGCAGAGAAAAAAGGTTAACTATTTCGAAACAACAGCGCTACTCATTTACATATAATGTATACCAGCTTTAATACATATGGTTGTTATAACAAGACTGGTCTAGATAAGGCTTGGTTGCAAACATTATTCGTCGTGAACTTGTTTATCGGAAGTAAATCGTGTAATAATGTCGTCGCGAATAAAAGTTGGTTTACAGTTATTTCCATGCCATAAATGTATAAATATTTAAAAATTATCATTCTTAAGTATTAAAATGAGTTTAGTATAATCAATATAGTAATCTTTAATGAAACATGGATGCGCAGAGATTTCAGAAGAGATCTGTTAATTATTTAGTTTTATCTTAGTGCATATAGCAAATGGAATATAGCATAGTGTTTGAAGAAAACTCATCAAATGCATGCATATATATTTCAATTGAAATTAGCTATATGCAGAAATAAAGATGAATGGAATAAATTTTTTAAAGCATTAGTCTTAAGGCCTCTGAATAATTCTGGTATTTAAAAGCTAATGGAAACTTTAAACTTTGGCGCTGAAAAGAATTCTTTTACAGGACTGAATGATTCTTGTTATATGCTGCCGATACCTCATAATTACATAGCAATAAATTCCGTACACTATCAAGACATTTGTTTTAATATTTAGAATGAAATACTCTTTTCTAGGGGATTACTATGTACTAAATGGCACTAAGTTTTGGATTACCAATGGACCTGATGCTGATACTCTCATTGTGTATGCCAAGACTGATTTATCTGCTGCTCCTCAACACGGAATTACAGCCTTCATTGTGGAAAAGGTATAGAACTTTTGTTTGAAGAATTCTAGAGTCATCGATTTTTTAGGACATTAGTATTGCAGGCTTATATTGAACTCATTTCCATTATCATTGTTAGGGAATGCCTGGTTTCAGTACAGGGATCAAGCTTGACAAGCTTGGAATGAGAGGCTCAAATACATCAGAATTAATATTTGAAGACTGTAAAGTCCCAGGTGAGTCTCCACTTTATTTTTTTTTGAAAGCAAAGTATAACTTAAACATTGTATTTTATATGCAAGTGAGATCAATGATGTTTTCACTTCCTTCAAATTATTATGGTAAGTTCATTTTGTTTGTCTGGGAACTTATTGATAAACATGTTTGTTAAACCCTCTTAACTATTTTTCTACATAGTTCTCAGTCACTAAAAAGTAGTCTAAAAAACAAATGTAAATTCAACTGGTCAAACAAAATCAATGTTAACCAGTCTACCGAACTAATATAGAAATTAATTGTTAGACCGCTACGTCACAGCTTATTAATATTCATCCGATATCAGCAGAACAAAAATAGCCCAAGAGCTGTGCAACATGAATGGCTGGTTGTTACTTAAAATAATATTTGCTTCTGTAGTGAAGGGTATAACAAAACAATCTGACTGGGATTGGGGCAACATATCATTTGTTTGGCCTTCAGACAGAAATGTAGCCCTCGGCCTTTAGTCTTGGGCAACAATTGTGCCTTCAGGTTCAACAAATCATATGTTTCCCTAATGCCCAGTCAATAAATGTACAATATGTTATGATAATACATTATTAATGTGTGTAGGTACCTTTTCCCTGTCTATTTAATGTCACATTTCCATAGATGTTATGTGATATTATGTAGAACAGTTGCCCTTGTGGCTGATTTATCTGAAGGTCATAAGCCAAGGAACTGCAAATGTGTTATGCCAAATTTATATCTTAAATTTAACAAAAGATCTATCATATGTGAGATACTTCTCATCATTGATATTTTACTATAACATCATCATATACAACCTGAGTGTATGTAATCTGTTACATTTGACATCTTGATTCTAGGCGAGGTCAAGGTCATTTCTATTACATTTTTAAAAAAATTTGCAACTCATCAATTTTATTACTTTTATTTTAAGGAGGCTGGATGGTCAATGAATTACCCTTCAGATCTACCTTTGAAAAGTAGATATATTTTTTTTTTCCTTAAAGCTGCTTGGTCCTGATTTTTTGGTTATTACAGTATCAAATAATTTTCCATACAAACCAATTATCTTAGAAAGTAATGGCTTTTCTCATATTTACACCAGCAGAATCGGTCTCCTTTCAAAGTTAGAAATATTCAAAGTAAATAAAATAATTTCTTTTTGGGCAAACGAAAAAACAAACCAAAATGCATCATGGGAATGTTTAGAAAAGGGAACCGTTTGGTTTCGTCTCCCGAATGATTGGGTTTATTTAACCCGCATGTTATGCATCGATTGTAAACAAAGCAAACTTCAGAAATATAAGCGAACAAAATTTACACAGGTTAATTTTAATTTGCCTGAACATTATGACCTTTATTTATAGCGGTGTCAAAGTCGTAATACAACCATACCGGTCTCGATGTCAGGGGCGAATTTTAACAAGTGGCGAAATAACGCGATACCCTTTTATGTCGTTTGTTTTGTTAACGAATTTTGTACATAATTTTTTTCATTGAAATTTGGCTTAATTGACTGGGAAAACTACTGCAATGTCTATTATTATACACATACTTAGCATAACCATCATTTAAAAGCATATACAAAATTTGACATAAAATCGGACCAAGCAGCTTTAAAGAAAAAATTCCATATATTTTAGCTTTGAAATCTTTGAATAATTTCTTTATAAATCATTATATGAAGCTCTTTGTCTCAAGGAGATTAATATAGTCTTAAGATGGCCAAGAACATCCAGCTCTCTGTTATGTAACTTTTAAAAAAATTAAGTGTTGAAATGTAATATAATAGTCAGTTGACTATTTTGAGTCACATGGAATGTTTTCAGTGAGCAATGTGTTGGGGAAGGAAGGTCATGGTGTATACATATTAATGTCGGGGTTGGACATAGAAAGGACTCTGGGTTCCGCCGGCCCACTAGGGTGAGCCTCATTCTGAATTTAAATCTGAATATTCATGTGCTCTGCTTGGTTTCAGCGGAGAATGTTCTTGGTAAGGAAAACAAAGGCGTTTATGTTCTCATGTCTGGTTTGGATATAGAACGAGTCTTTGTATCCTCAGGGTGTGTTGGGTGAGAACTTATTTACCATGATATGATTATGTCAATTGGAGATACATGTACTATTTATGTTCAAAGAGACCACAATTCAATGGATGTACTTGAAAAGTAGTTGTAAAGAAAGGCCTTTTTTGGTTTTGATTAAAATCATACAATTTTACTAAAAGACAAGAGTCTCCAGTTTTATATGGTCATGTTTTCTATTCTCTTCCTCTATATGTGCATGTACCTTATCTGGGAAAAGGCAGTATCAAAGTATCAACATCTTGGTGCTTTCGGCATTTGAGTTTTTCAAACACAAAACTGCAAGCACTGGAGACAAGATTGTGGTCAGAATAATGAAAACACCTGTATTATAGTAGTGATGCTAGACTGTCTACTTAGAACCACAAGTACATATATCGGGACACTAGCTCACATTACTCCTTCCAAGCCATTTGTGCACTGAGACCATTCCTGTGTAGAGTTAGTACTGTCATTGTCTAACCAATCTAATAAAAACTAGACTTGTAAAACTGCTCCTCTATGATGCGCTATACAAGAGCTATAAAAACTTCATACAGGGTCACCTCAGAGCGACTTTTCAATTAGCAAATAAAATCACTGCTGTCAAAATCTTGGCTGGTAGTCCGGAACTGTGTTCCTTTTTCACTGAAAACCTAAATGCCCTAAACTGATCTGACAGATTTCATGTACATTTGGCATAAAGTACTTCAATTGGCATAAAATAGATGACCGAGCTTTAGAGTTGTAAGAGATTAAGCTATTAAACTATTTTAAAACTTGTTTATAGAAGCTTGAATCTTATTGGCTAACATTTTTAAGTTAAAAGATTGCTCCTCGTATGGGATATATGCATTCTCTCACCAGAGAGAATGGGATATATGTTGGTAGATCTTGTGTAGCATATCAGAGAGGAGTACACGGCTTTACAAGTCTTATTTTAATTAGATTGATTGTCTAACCCTTTGCTTTCCTTATCAAGCTGAAAATATGTTGGGAGAAAAGAATAAGGGTGTTTACGTCCTCATGAGTGGTCTGGATATAGAACGTTTGGTTCTCTCTGCTGGACCAGTAGGGTAGGTACTGTGTGTCACGGAATAAAAGTTTAGGGTTTGTTAACGAATACCAAGCTGTACTATTGTATTCTTAATTGGAGTAATCAAACGGATCCAGGTTTTACTGAAAAGGGTACATGCACAAGCATAGGAAATTATTTTTGTTTTGAAATTGACAATTTCTATAATCAGCACATTTCCTGCAGTAGCCTTAAATTGGTACCACTTTTTACATAGTATATACAGTTCTTTGATTCCAAGCATGAATTTGAAAATTACTCTTTATAGGTGATTTCTATATACTTTTATGGGATTTTCATACAATAATCAATGAATTTGTAATACATTTATTTATCGATTGATTTCTTTGCATAATCAGTTTTAAAACTGTATAACCTGTATACTGCTTTGATCCTAAAATTGTTCAATTACAGAATAATGCAGGCATGTTGTGATGTTGCTTTTGCTTATGCACACCAAAGAGAAGCTTTTGGAGAAAAAATTGGATCTTTTCAGGTACTAATGTAAAATACATGTACATGTACATTGTAATTCCAAGCAAAATAAGTAGTCCCTCTCTGAATTTTTCTCATCACATTCATAATGTTATAATCAATCATATACACTAAGAAATATTCATTTTGCTGCAGATGATCCAAGCAAAGATGGCCAACATGTATACCACACTTAATGCATCTCGATCCTATGTTTATAACGTGGCTCGCTCACTGGACAGAGGAGAAAGACAAAACAATGTAAGATATTCAGAGTCAATGAACTTGAGTTTAAAAACAACAAAATATATCAATATATTGGTTTGCACATTCCCTGGTATAGTTGTACATAGTTATTTTGTTGGAAGAGTTTATACTCTGATTATAATCCATCTGATCATTATTGTAGGATTGTGCGGCAGTGATCCTGTACACAGCTGAGGCAGCTACACAGATGGCACTGGATGCCATCCAGATACTTGGTACGTCATCAAAAACTGCTCATCTTTTACAAACAATAATGAGTACCGGTAAATTCATGTAGGATTCTTTCAGTCAATTTAATATTATTATTGCTTGTTTCAGGTGGAAATGGTTACATCAATGATTACCCAACTGGAAGGTTCCTGAGGGATGCTAAGCTGTACGAGATTGGAGCAGGAACCAGTGAAGTCAGGCGACTAATCATTGGACGAGCTATAAATGCCCACTATAAATAATCCGTCATATCACAGGAACAAACACTCAAGCTAGTCTGTGATTCTATCAGTATTTCGCTCACATGTAAACCATACATTGTCATTGCATTCACTTTGTATGAAAAGATGTCAATTACATGTACTTGTTCATGAATTGTAATGTCAGTGAATTCAAAGAAATGGTTACTTTTTATATATTGTAATCAGTGAAAAATGTTACTATTCATGTGTTGTCCAATCAGTGAAGAAATTTAACATAATTAGTAAGTACTCTGACAACTTCAACTGAATGGAGCTCTTAAGTTCAATAATATACATGTACTTTACATTTGATGTACATGATTCTATGCCTCAGGATTTTACTGCTATTATCATGTTTTCACAGCTTGCTGTGTTGATTTGAACAATTTGTTGATCAAATAAAATTATAGTCATAACTTGCAATTGTCCGTTATAGATTTTTATTGACACTTCATGATGGTATTTGTTGGTACATGATTCAGCATTTTACCCTGCATATTTACTTTACGCAAGGAAAACTGGTGAAGACATACATTCCTTGTCTTCAAACTATCTCTATATAAACACTATGTTTCAATCATTTTGATAACATCATATTAAATGGAATCGTATCATCACGGAGCCTTCTTCTAGCACATGCAGAACTTCTTTTACCAGTCTCCATTCTTGGAATGTATTCAGCTGTGGGAAATATTTAACTCGGATACCAACTGTCCTTGTAGATCATTTTCCTTTGTATCTCCTGTCTGCTCTGATGACAAACATGTGGATAGTATGGTTTCCTGGCAGGTTGGATCCACACAAAGTCGGACTGTCTGCATTAAAACTGTCCAAGCTCACTGCCTCACACTCCAGACCCCATTTCAACAACAATACATCAACTGTCCTGTTAGAACTACAATCCAACAGATCAATAATAATCACTCTGATATTTAACTGATTTCTTTCTCTTTTTTAATATAAAGAGTAAATGTGAACATAATATACTCCATAGCTGAATATTAAGACAAATTCCTATATAGAGTTATAAGTAATTCTAAATCTTACAACATCTGTTACAAAATTTCCGGGATTTAATATTATACCGTAGTTAATGTACCAGCACATATTGTTCTTGTAAACTTACCTTCTCTCTTGATAGGTGCACCAAAACTCTGCATCCTTGTTTTGTTTGATCAAGTAACTGACTGTTACTATGATGTCTTCAAAGTCTATAACAGAAAACAATTTCAAAATAACAAATACATGTATGTAACATGATCAAGCAGTCTGATTAAAACTAATCTCATCAGGACTGAAAGGAGAAGAGGATGGTTTTAAACAGACAGACAGATGATCAAGTAGAGATACCATCAACAATTTTTGATCAAGAGAGACAGAGAGAGCGAACAAGAGAGATGAGGGACCTTCTAAATCTGAGTCAAGGATGAGAGAGAGAGAGACAGAGAGAAAGTTGAGAGACCTTCTGAATCTGAGTCAAGAAAGCAAGAGAATTCAGACCTTTAGAATCGTAGAAGCAATCGGAGCCAAGGATGATATCAACAGATGGCAAATTAAGCAAAGCTTCATTAAATCTACCCCAAGTGATCCCTATCACTGGAATATCCAGCAGTCCATTGGCCTGACAGGATTTTCTGCAGTTCTCCAGACAATGAGGGAGGTCCTCACTGTCACTCAGCGTTACATTGCCTCCACATTTCGCGGCCAGGATTCCAGGTAATGATGTGCCTGACCCGAGCTAATCAATAATATATAATATCAAATTATTCAACGCTAAATGTTCAGTATATGGAAAATATAGTTAATGCTTAAATATTTAAGTGGAGCCTTAAATAAATACTACCGGTATATTAATTTCACTTTTCCCAATTTGATACATTATATTGTAAAACAAAGTCTATGTACATGCATTTACCTCTAGAATTTTTCTTCCCTTTATTTGATCTCTTTTGTGCCATATATATTGGGCTAGCACTGGAGCTGATGGCCATACATACAAACCATAGCTTGGCTGCATGACCTGTCAACAAAATTTTTATTTATCAGACAATAGAGATTACAAATTATCTTGAGAAAGAATTGCGATTTCTGCTGTATTCTAGTGTTGACAACCTCTGTAACTGTCACTGTTTTCTTTTCCTTCCTGACTCTATCTTCAAACTGGAAATTTCTCTCATAACATTCCATGTGGTCTTGTTTACAAATGTGAACTGTTCCTCAACCTGCTAAAGTACAGCGGGTTTGATTGGTCTATCCGAAAGTGAAAGTAGATATTGACCTCGAACACATGTGGATGATGTTTACGGTTTCTGTGAGGAGTGAGTATAATATAATGTAGTAATATATTTTGTTCAATTTATGTATAACTTGTAAGTATACACTAGAATTAATTGTACTCAGCATGTCGGGTGTTTTTATACTTCTACACTTGCAACGTACTGCATCATGATTTTAAATCTGTTTTATCAATATGCCAACATGGTTATAAACAATAGAATAGAAAAATGTACCGTACTCGATCCTTCATATATTTAATTGTGATTAACCATGATTAATGTTAATTTACGTTTACATTTATTTATATCTGACATCTCTCAAGAGAAGTGGACAGGCACACATGAAGCATGTCTTGTAACGTTATATATAACAGCTGTATAAGTCTCTTTTCTATAGAGAATAGCTAGAGTAAATGCATGCATGCAGAGTGATGTATCCTGCAACTACCCCTTGCATTGACAAAATAAAGGTTACCCAATAAACCAAAGCTATACTCGGTCAATGCCCCTATACAATTAAGCCTCATGCATTTCACCATCATTCAAATGCATTGTGACATCATCTTTCTTGTTACGTTTACCCCATGGCCTCATGGTTTCAACTGCAGATACACAGTGAAAGTCGAAAAAAATTCGTTTAAGGTGTAAAATGTGATATTATGTTGCAGGATAGAAAAATAAATGTCGATAACTGTCTTGAAATACTGGTATAAGGGATATTTGGGCTCGGGTTGAAAACGTGAAAAGGGCTCTACAAGCCTCGCCCTCTGTCACATTTTCTTACACTCGCCCAAATGTAGCTTATATATATTTCAAGTAAGCATGTATTTAATATGTATGTGTAGATGTTAATAATTATGATAGTGTGTACTTACAAAAGGCTCAATCCTGTTGCAGTCTTACTAGCACTAGCTCGTGGGTTAACCTTTTAATTAACATGTTTACGCTCAGTCATTAGAGTTTTGGTCTCGAGTTCAGTCCTAGTTGTACTTGTGATCATCAAGACCACCGCTATTCCATTATGCATATACATCGATTGTGACAGATCAACCCTTTCCCTTAAATTACTGTTTACCATTGACTATTATGACAAAGAAATCATAATGTGCCATTCAGCTCTAATACCTATGATGATAAGTCAACAGTCAACTTTCTACTAGTATATACAAACAGTTGGCTCAAATTGATGTGAAAATTTAAATGATTTTGAGGAATTGGAATTGGAGCAGTTTCTTGAGAGCATAATTAAAAACACCAAACACCTAAATACATGTAGAAAAAAATTACCAGATGATGTTGAAATGAATTTAAACTCCCAAGGATTTTTGCAAAGGCGGTCAAATCCTAATAACAGACCTTGAAATGAATTTAAACTGTTGATTAAAAGTTTTTTCCTTATATATTTTTTATATAAAATAAAAGTCATGACTTGGAATTTTTTATATTGCATCCTAAATTAATCTTTTACTGCATTGACAGCAGCCCTCGAGCTTAACCTCTCTCAGTAGGAAGAAGAAAAAAAAATTCTATGTACTGTTATAAACTATATTTTGTAGACTAAAATAAGAATATTACATCAGATGAAGAGACTAGTGTTTACAAACCTACTGACAAGGAGAATCATGTCAACTTTATCAGTAAGTACATGTAGTACCTATATATACTGACAATAGTTATAATGATTATTATAAATATATATTTATCTACATTTATTTTATTACCGGTAGTACAACACTGAACAGTGAATAACGAGTATTTTTTCTTTGTAAACTGATGCAAATTTTACAGAGGACAAACATGTACCATCAAACTTACAAATGAATTGTACAAATTTTTTTTATTATTTTGAACTTACAATTTTGTTGCTTTTGTATGCAATCTAGCAAAAACCGATTGAGAACTCCATATGCACGAAACTTACTGGTAAATTTCAACCTCAACATTTAGAAGTCATAAATGAAAGTTCAAAACATAATGTCCCAAAAGGTGAGTGGATGATTTACAATTTGAATTACATGTACATTTACATCCCTAAGTATTTTATCCGATTATTTCAATAAATGTTGTTCATAATAGAGCATATTTAACAACAATTATGGAAACACCCCACTACAATAAAACACGCTTTTAATGAATTTACGCTTATAGCGAAGAAATTTTAATTCCCCAGGCTTTAAACAAATTTGTAAAGCTTACGGATATAACAAAATATGTTTATAGCTAAGCAAAATTGCCCATACACAGCACTTCGTTATAAGCATGTTTTTTCTGTATACAGTATAAACTATAAACCCCAATACATTTAGCCCAAAACAAACAGTGTTTGAACATACATGTATACATGTTACTTTACACTACAGGTTCAGAGACTCACTTCAAGGTGGTGGTTATCAGTGATAATTTTGAGGGTATGCCACTCATAAAGGTAAGGAAGGATTCACAATGCAAATCATTTTGTATTCTTAAGTCCAAGATTACTGTAGATTTTATATTGTTAACACCTTGGGTCACCAAAATTAAACTTTGTGAATGAAATTAAAATTAAAATGTACATGTATGTTACTTTCGGTACCTGTTTATTTTTAAGTGCACTTTGTTACAGAGACACCGCTTAGTCAATGAGGTTTTGAAAGAGGAGCTTGAAAATGGTGTACATGCTCTTTCCATTGTGGTAAGCATGGAAAATTGATGCAATAAAAATTAGGTTACTTGTTTTGGTTTGTACGGTACATGTATTAACTTGGTTTACTTCAAAATTTTAACTTCATATGTAGGCAAAAACACAGGTACAGTGGGAGGAATCTGGTCAGCATGTGAGCAAGTCCCCTCCCTGTCGCGGGGGCACAGGCCTGTGACTGTGATTCTGTGTTGCTGTCTTCAAGCTTGTTAAAAGTGAAAAATATGTACTCTGGTGTGAATTCACAAAAAAGTTCCTTAATATCATAAGGATCCACTTGTCATTGCAGTATGATGTCAAGATTAGAGTTTATTGTCTAAATAATCAGTTTCATGACATGTCTTCAAGGATGAACTGAAAAACGTGTACTTACAAATAGAAAACTTTTAATGTTACATGTACATGTATTTGTTATTTTAAAAAATGGGACATTGTACCGGTATTAGTATTTGTACGTCACTATACAGTACTCGGTACTTGTGATATGTATGATTTTCACTAAATTGAAAACAGATTTCTGTTATTGACATACGTATGCATGTACTTTTATTTATCTTAATAAATACATATTTATTTCAGTTTTAAAATTATTTTTCACAACAAATCCATTCCATCAGAATTGTCAGAACAATCTTAAGCTTATATAAACAGTTCATGGTACCAGAGGGCCAGATCAAACAATTCTTTATCCTTGCAGTTGAATCACACAAACTAACATTTCATAATTTGTCATTCTTCAGTTGCAATAGCTTTCCTATTGTCAAATTTAGCCAGAAATGGTTCTGGGGTAGGGTCCCTTCCCATGAAAGTTCTAAACACAGTCTTAGGGTCAACAGCGGCTCCCATTGTCAAGTAGGTGTCCTTGAAACTGTAATAGAGAGAAAAAATGCACAGTGTATTAAACAGCATTTAAAAAAATAGATTTTTTAAGTGTATATTTCTTTCAGACATGTACATCATATGTATTTGACGTTATAAATGTCTCTTTATAAATATATTCATAAATATGGTAGATATTATCCTCCCTATATAATTACATACAGTAGTATGAATCGATGAAAATAGATGATTATTAACATCAAAGTGCAACATCTCTACAGTTAAAACCTTTACCGTTTTCCAACAAGAGCTAGTTTTTGTTCATCATGAAGAACCTCTTTGAAAGCTGAGGCTGTATCAGCTGCTACCATCTACAAATACAGAAGTTAAGACTTAAAATATTTGATAAAAAGTTTTTTCTAGGTTTATATTTTACATAAATAATTTTAGAGATATTCATGATTTAAAGATGTCTCATTTTACCTTGCTCCAGATTTCTGCATAATATAAACAGCTTCTCCCTCCTATGAAAATGTCGTGAAATGTACAAAACCTCTCGTCTTTTGGATGGAGTGGCATTGGGATGAACTCTTTATATAGTCTATTGTATTGGTCAGGTGTGGACTCTGGACTAAATGTTATAGTAAAGTAATATTACAGTACCTGCCATGTTTTTAATTAATTAATTTTAATTAATTACATGTACATCAGATGACTACCGGGTATTCAATTTGATTATAAAATAATCATTAGGTTACCCTTGGCTTCATATCTTACTTACGTCTTAATAAACGTTCCTCTTGTTTCTCTGAAAATAAAAAAATTAACATTCTCATACATTAATATACACGTACAACAATAAAACTTGTGAAAAAGGTGACTTTTGCATCTTAGAAATAGAAGTTCATATTTGTAACATGAAAATGCTCTCTACCGAAAATAATTAAATCAAAATGCAGAAAATTTATGAAAGAAAAAAAATATAGGACTTACTCCAGGTAAAACTCGAGATCTAGAGCACTTTTAAAAGCTTCATTCAGAACATCAATTGCCTGCATGTGTTCTTGAGCTGAAAAGCAAACGGTACATATATCCTCAAATTCAAAATTCTGGTAGTCCATGTACCGGTATAGATCATACATCATATTAACAACGCTATTTTTCATGAAGAAATATTGACATGCTTTAATTTATCAATTATTTGATAAAAATACAAGTTCTATACAACTGCTGACCCCCTATCATTGAATTCAACTGCTCGTCTGGAATCTCAACACCCGACGAGTGGTGGCCGCTGAGGGATTTGAACACTTCTGGTATCTGAATCACATTTAGAAGTGTATATGGAACAATCTTCTGGGCATCTGGCTCCATGTTCCTGTTTCCAGACATCTCACTGTATGGAGCCTTGGACAGAATACACTGAAGGGCACATCCCATCTGGAATTTACAAGAAAACATCAAGTTTGATATGTTGTACATGTACTGTCAAAAAATTTTTATTTGTGGGGGTCAATGTTTGTGGGTACCGGTAGCCAATTTTTTCCTGGTTCATGGGAACATACCGGTAATTTCATTTGTAGTGTAATAGGGGAAAATTTTAATAAATATTAAAGAAATAATTGCATGTAAATAGGTTCGTAGGGATGTATATGTAAATTCGTGGGCAAGGGTTATCCATGAGAGCCACGAACATTGGTCTCCCACGGACAATGATGGTTCCACAGTATTTGGTCACAAAACTATATGATAATGTCAACAAAAAGCCTGTTGAGGCATCTTTGATTTTTTTTTTAAACTATTCTATTGAATGAAATTCTTTTCTCGTATACAAATATTTGATCATTTAATAATGAATGCACAAAAAGTAGATACTGTTATAAAATATTATATCATCCAACTTACATTCATGATAAAACTTTGAATATCATCGAACTGCATTACACTGGGTTTAGACTGATCATATGAAGGATTAATTCTCAGAGAAACGTAGGTCAAAGGTGTGGTTTCAGCAACAGCACTTCTGTCTGAAAACATTACAAATACAATTACCTCTCAGATTACAACTGATTAAAATTTTGTTACACATTCAAATGAAAGATTATTTTTCAAAGAAATATATAGCTTATTATGTTATACTATTGTTCACAGATTTACATTTATATATTTTTTTAGATGCCTGGTGAATATCAGTTGGACATAATTACCCAAATGTAGTACCAGTACTATGTGGTTCACACATGATACATGTACTTCAATATTTTAAAAAATAAAGATTCATATTTTACCTCTACCCATCTCATAATATGAACGGTCCAATTTGTCATCCCTAGCATACGGGTCTATGTATATTGTTCCTGCAACTGTACCTAAAAATATAATAGTACATGTACATGTAATATTAAAGTGAAATGCAATATGTTTTCACTTTTGTGAAGCACCTAGGCCTTCATCCATGAAAATTTGGATAAATGACATAAAGAAATTTTGCATTTTTTCATGAATCACTTCACAAAACCTGAAATGTTATTAATGGAATGGTTAAAGAATATAAGCAAATAATTGATATCGCTACATTACCATCTTCCTCCAATATATCAAATACTTCAACATTTTCGTGCCAAGTACTGCAGTCATTTCTTTCCTGTTAAAAGAATTTTCAAAATACAATGTAATATCAATTAGGACATGTAAATGGAAAACGTTACAAAACAATCCCAGTATTATGACTATACATGTAAATGATTCCTTACCTGAAAGGTTATACCAAACAGTTTTGTACATAGCTGAAAGAAACTGTCTCGGAATTTGGTGTAGGGGAAGTAATCACAAAAATATCGTAATTCCTGCAGACTGAAATAAAACACAACAAGAAAATAACTTAAAATAAAGTCTCTCTTCAAGGCTGGTTTTCTTATTTCAGTTCAATGGTCAAATTTGTACAAGAGTATGATGTGGGTATAACAAAATTACTTAAAAAGCTCCTCCAATTGTAAATTGCGGTAGTACTCTACATCCCAATGTTCCAGCTGTGGCCTGTTGGAAAATTCTTTCAGTGCCTCCAAATCATATTTTACAATGTCATACAATTTGTTCTTTATCCTGAAACCATTTTGAAACAAAACATGCGTAAAATGTGAAAGTTCACCTTCCGTCATTAGGGTAATTACTGTAGTTTTATTGTTACTGGTTGAGCACAATTTTCTTGGATTTCGCTTTTTTTGTGGATCTATGAAATCAAATTATTCAGTGAAGTTAGAAGCATGACAACAGTTTGTGCAGACATACCTATCACCTACTAATTTAAACATTGTCAAAACTCTGTGTTTTGCATAAGTGACCAAAATTTATGAGCTTCTATACCAACTTAATTCCAGTGTTTCGTCTCATAAAATATTATAATAAGAAGGCTGATTAAAGTATGTTTGTACACTCACATGTCTAGAATGCTGACAATATTATCCATACTCCCCGCCATTGTTCTCTCCAGAACAAGATCCACATAACTCTTGAATCCAAGCCGCGTGGCCATCACATGTCTGAAAGAAAGAACAAAAGGAACTCCATTAGCTCCATCAGAGTAAGGCACAGATGAAGACACCAAATCTAACATCATTTTTTGGTTGTTACCGGTACATACATTTTCTTTTCTCAAGATGTAGAAATGTAATATAAACCATAAAATTATACATCCTATAGTCTGTCCCAAGATATTTATGCAGCACATTTTATCGATTTTTAATAAAAATATACATACCTGTGAAAGAAGTGCAATTAAATTCGATGAAAGGAAATTTTTCAAGATATTTTCATTGACACATTATCATTTTTTACTCGAAAACAATCACAGGATCGAAAATAGATTTCTTACGGAGATTTATAATGGGGAATGTTTACATCTTTTCTCCATTCGGAATCACTTGGAATACCTCGCGCAATTTTTCAACGTTATCATCCAGGCTTACTGCAATACAAAATCCCCGTAGACATCACATTTTTTAGCCTTGTATTGAAACCTGATAAGCTAACAGGAGCGTTTCAACTGAGAAATCTTGGAAATTTTTCATACTTTTGAATGAACATCGTTTAAACTCTGAGGTATTTATAAATATTGAGTAATTAAGCAAAATGTGAATCCAGGATATCTTGGGACAGAGTATAGTAGTTCCACAGAACCCAAATCCGGAAACAAAATTAAGCATTGAATCAAAAGACAGAAAGTATTGACTACATATACATGTATGTGTAGAGTGAACCGTACCTGTTTTGAACGATTCCATGGATTGCATGTACATTGCTTGACCGTCTTTCCATCATATCACTACCCGCCATGCTGACCATTTTTATCCAGGTGTCTTTGCGAAGTGCAGCCATCCGACTGTACCTTAAGATACCCTCATAAACCATGGGGTGGGGAACTATCCTCCAGGGACCCTTCCTTGGATCAGAGCTGGAATACAAAAGTATCATATTTTATAGTCCCACTATAAGGAGATCACCTGTTCCTTTTGGTTGGAAAGAAATATTAAATTCATTGGATTTTCTTAGTGATCAATTTTCATCCATGTGCAATATGCCTTTGCCTGCACATGTTTATCAAAGAATTTACCCTGGAGGCACCATGTACTGAAGAATCTGAACAGGGATACCAGCAATATGTCCCTCATCAACCTTACGTAAAGCCATACTGTATGCTGTGTCCAGGTTTCTCCTAAAATAGGCATACATAGATTAGCAATGAACTTTTTCTTTAATCCATGCAGTAATTTTAAAAAAGAGAGTGTAGAATTTTTACAATGTGAAAGTTCACATTGTTATTCCCAAACATGTTTTATTTAAACAATATGTACTACACAGGATTAAGCTTACCAATAATTGTTAGAATAACCAAGATAATAATTTATGTGTGCATAAATTTTAACTTTTCTTCTGTGCATAAATTTTAGCTTTTTTTCTTTACTTTAAAATCCATATGATTTACAATCTCCTTTTCAATATACATGTATACAGTAAAACTTGATTATAAGGAACAGTTTTTGATATATGGATGTTATATCCATTCCCAATTTATCATAAATGTATCTTGACACTTTCTCATATAGATATAAAGAATCTCAGATATTCAAGTTCCCAGGACTTTTTTGTATTAAGCAAGTTTTACTCTTGTTCCATTACACCTACATGTAAATTTATGTACATGTACCAAGCAAGCAATAGATTAACCCTACTTATATATCTTTTGTTCTTCTGTTATTTTCTGTATAACAACAGACAGCTCCTTCTTTTGTGATTCTTTCATTTCAGCTCCATTTCGTATGAATTCACAGAGGTAAAGGTCCACTAAACGGGACTGAACTTCTGTGAGTTTTCCACTGTTTCTTACACTCTGTATTTATAAAAGGAAACCTTAAACAATATCAATAACAGATGTACAAAAACATTTGTTTAAGGTGGTATGGGACACCTCCATGTTGTGACGTACTATTTATCGAAATATACAATAAAATCAAGTGTAATTTTATAAATAGTTTCTTTCCCCAAATTGTTACCTGAAAATGTGGTGCAGTGGGTTAGTGGGTTCACTATGAATCAGTTAGTCATGAGTTCGAATCCCGCAGGAGATATTTAAAATTTTTACTTTACCAAAAATTTTAAAACATATTTTTTGGTTAAATATTGTAAAATTTGAAAATTCTAAACCGGTGAAAGTATTTTAACTATAATGTACTTTATTCTACATTAATATTGATAGATGTCCTATGCCACCTTAAGAAACATGTAACACCTCAAGAAAATAATAAGAAAGCAAATCTATTTTAAATCACATCTTCATGCAAATTTGACAGTGTTTATCTTTAATAGTGACCTACCAACAATGCCTTGTAGAGACTATTCCCATACCATCTCTCTGATTCTACCTGTCCTGCTATGTCTATAGTCTGAGAGAAGACAAAAAATTGTGTTACTTATAATTTCAATTTTGATTGTATCAAAAAGAATCAAAATTATCTTTAATCTGGTCTTAAAAAATAAAATTTCATCAATAAATTTTTTAATAAAATTAATTTTTTGTTTTGTTTTGTTCACATATAGCAAAATAAATTCTTCCTATTACAAGAAAAAAATTCAAGATAAATACAAAAGCAAAACTACATAAATGATGTAATACAACTTGTTGTAATATTTGCATTCTTATTGTGATAAAAATGAAGATCATCCCCTTCAAGGTTGAAAAACATTCACAATTTATTGTTATGAACACTCATACTCTGCATCACAGGTTCTTGCGAACAGGACCCCTCCCCCCCCAATCTATTAAAATTTTAAATTCTATTTTTTATTTTTCAAGAGACTACACGACCAATTCTTCATTTTCTTTTATAGATTTAATCTAAATCAGTGGGAAGAAAATAGAAACTGGGAATTTCAAGGTCTCTGTACCCTAATTTCTCTTAAATTAAACTGCTATCAAATTTTATTAAATTCATTCATAATCATCAAACTGCCTTTCAATCAATCTAACACCAGAGAAATAATAGTTCATACTGACAGGTGACTGTTACAGTCCCTGGGTCTCGTGCTGTATACCTTCTTATATGCATCAAAGTATCTTCCAGCTTTCCCTGAGCCTAGTTGTCTGCCTGTGTAAAGACTGTAATACAGTGGCACACGGGCCTTCTCCAGGGGGTCTATCACAGATTCAAATGTAGGTGGTTCTGTAGAGTCTGCAAACAACCAAACAAGATAAAAAAATCACTTAACTCAATAAATGACCCATTTTTCATTTTGTTGGCAACAATTAGAAATTAGGGTTATTACCATTATGAAATATGCAGCATTTTTTAGCAAGATGTATGCATGCCAAAAATGTTATCTGGAGATTGATGACCAAGTTCCATGTCAATTTGAAGTGCAAAAACCCTTAAAAGACTGTTTATTTTAAGCCACATCTGCATTTTGATAAGATACATGTGGAGATTTTCATAACAGAATAATTTGTAAACTACCTTGCAGATGTTTTAAATGTTGAAGAAGAGCTACTTCATAGTCCTGTGAAAGTTTTGCTGTCCCAGTAATAACTTTGTCTGGTGGTATATTAAAATCAGGCATGTCATGGTAACGTAATAATGGGTTAGTTTCAGGTGTATCATCTGAAACATCTGGTAATCTACCAAGAAAAATATATAAAACACATGGAATATGGAAGACGAAATCAAGAAGACAGTGTCTACATTTTGCCAATAAATAGTTACAGATTCGAGGAAATTCAGATTGACCTACTTGTGTAACAGCAATAAGCATTACGCAACCTTAACAGCATGAAAAGAAATGTTATAGTTTACCCATAGCAAACTTACAGAAGATGAAATCCTGTCATTGTGTAGTTTATACATCGGCTTTGTATTTGTATTACTGAAGGTAAAAACCTTCGTCCGTGCCGAGCGATCATCATGGAAGCAGACATCTTGATTTTCTAAATAAAATTCCGATCCCGAACTTATTAAACCTTGATTAAAGGACGTCGTTTCTTTTTCGCTTGATAATATTTTTTAGACCATCTTATCAAATAATGTGATTTTATGAAATGGAGTAATTGAAAAAAAGTAATTTTAATTGAGTATAATTAATTTACATTTTTTAAAAAGTAACTGGATGTATTTATAATTGAGTCTTTAATTACAAGTAATTTTGAATAAGTGTGAACTCCCACATACCCAAGGACAAAAATACGGAATAAAAAGTCCCAATAGAAAAGAACCAAACATGAACTAAAATAAAACAAAAGCAATTGAAATGTATTTAATTACATTTGTTAAAGTAATTGAGAGTAATTAATTGCATTTTAAAAAATTAATGTAATAAACTTGGTGATTTTTATGTGAATTTGCAAAAAAGACCCCTGCAAGATTTTCAAAACAAAAGACAACAATCCGAGTTTGAACATATAAAATTTATTTATTTATTATTTATGGACCAGAACAGACAATTTAAGAATGAAATTATTACAATAATACGGAAAAGACATGTCATTAATGAATAGTATAACAAAAGGTAAATTACATTGCTCATTCCAACAATGATCTTCTACTTTTTCAGTTAAAAGAAATACAATGAGCATGTTGAATAGGAAAAGGACTTTTCTTCAGTTATAAAATATCATTCTGTGACATGTCACGTCAGCGAGTTTTACTTTCGATTAGTTGAATTTCGATGAGTTGTCGCATTCGACGAGTTGTCTTTCGACGAGGTGTCCGGTGAATTGACTTTGAACCAAATGTCTAGACCAAGGTTATCGCAGATCTCTTTGAAAAATCCTTGTCTCGACAATATTAATATTTTCTCTTCCCTTGGCCCAATGTTGCCCAAGCTTGATCATATCATGTCTATAGGTAATACGTTTAATGAAGAACCCTTGATTTATTTCTCAACTAGAGAAAATAATTTTTAAATTGCATGGGATTAAAACTTGATAAAAGTTGAAACTTATATTAGTCTAGCTATCAAAGAAATTTTTTCAAACGAAACAACTATACATGTATACTGCGTAATGACAAATGTTGAAGTCTCTCTCTCTCTTTCTCTCTCTGTGTGTGTGTGTGTGTGTGTGTCACGTAGTTGCGATATGACAAAGCAGACCAAAATGCATATATCCTCTCCATTCTCCGGTTTCCTTATCCCATATCATAGCAAACAGTAGCAGTCAGAGTTAATGAAAAATAGATTCAGTAATTATTGACCTTTGTGAAACCTTATTATAAAATGTTTACACCGGTGTACACTGGTGTACGCCAAGTTATGCTTCACATAAATAGTGATTGTGGGGAAAGGGCATGCAGTGATTTTGAAAATTTCTAAGACAAATGTGAAGGTCATAGCAGATCTTTGAATCTCAGACCCTACCAAAAGACTGTCTGTAGGTAAGGGGTGTGCAGTGACCCTGAATCCAACATAGAGTTAAAAAACTGATCAGTCAGGAAAGGGAGTATTAATAACGTTGGAGCCAGCAAAAAATTCTGTATGTCCTGTATTTTGGTTGATAAAATATAACTTTTTTGGAATTAGTACCAATTGTTCTTGCAGTTGATTTATTTAAGAATCAATTTTGTGACAAAAAGATTTTATTTCACACTGACAACAAAGCTTTAGTTTCAATTTTAAACAAAAAATCGTCAAAGTCAGTTAGGGTTATGGTGATCTATATGATCTATATATAAACAAAAAATTATGGCGCTAAACATGAGTCAAGCCAGGTTTATAAATGCGGGACCTTTTGATGTAATGCATATATATGACGTTGTGAATTTTATTTTCTCAAAGATCTGCTATGACCTTCACATTTGTCTTAGAAATTTTCAAAATCACTGCATGCCCTTTCCCCACAATCACTATTTATGTGAAGCATAAGCCAAATAGGCATAAGGAAAGAGGACGAATGTATTGTCTGGACAAAGATTTTGTTTTAGTTTTTATTTTAAAAAAAAGATTGTTTACAGTTCTTTTTTAGATGGAGACCTCGGATAAATATTATTAATTCAATAAATTTAAAAGTTTCTGTCTTGAGAGAATACAACATGTACCTAAGAAGTAAAGCACCCTTGAAGAGAACAATAACAATCCAAGAACAGTAACTGTTAGATGAAAAAGCAAGACCCATTTTCTAACATGTATCAAAACTGAGTTTTCTTTTCAAACACAATACATGCATAAAATTTCATAATGCCTATTATGTTCATTCGTGTAATGACACAAAGCTGTTAATAATATGCAACTAGTCACATATCATTGATTCATCAAAGACACATGTACTTTGCTACTTTTGCTGATTTTGTTTAAAAATCTCGTAATAATTTAATGCATTGATCCCTGACCACAATCTACAGTATTATTTCACAAAATTTTAATGGGAGTTCATGTATCTGCTATAGAAGAATTATATCCTCTACACATATACTACATAAAATTAATGCATAAAATGTAACAAGGAACAATTTCAGAATTTTATATAGAACACCATTTTCAAGTTTTATGCTTCTTCTTCTTAAACTTTTTCCGCACACCCAAGGACTCTTCTGTGTCATCAGCATCATCGTCTTCATCATTCCTTCGTTTCTTTCTCCCTCGCTCAGTTTCGTTCATTTCCTATTTGATAGATACATGTAAATCACGTTAATTACTATACATTATATTGACAATGGAGTCATAATTCTTCACCATGAAATAAACCCCAACACTTTAGAAGAAGAACAACATTTTACAACCAGTTACATGTTCACAGATTTTCTGGTACATGTATTATTATATGATATAATTTCATGAATATGTGATGCAATATTTACACCCAGTTAGAACTGTTACTAAAAGACCTGTGTATTATTTATATATTTTCATTAAAATAACCATTAGATCTATTTAATTTTTTTTAAAATGTAAAAGGTACGGATTGTGGACATTAGTAGCGAACATCTACATTAAATAAAACTGACCATTTTGGCATATCTCTGTGCCTCTGTCACTCTCTCCATTAGCTGCATGACTTCCTCTTCCTCAGTTTTATACAGGGGCAGCTTTTTACTAATCAAGTGCTCAATTCTCTGGTAAAGCTCAACATCATATCTAAGTGAATGAAAAATTGGTTTGTTGATCAATGTCTTTATTACTTTATTTACAGAAATATTTTTTATTCATAAAAAGTAGAGCATTTCAGGATATGTACTGGTATATCAGACTGATGTCTGCCTCTGATACAAGATATTATCACTGGCATACCTACGGCTAGTAGTCTGTTGGATGTTATTACATGTACTTCAAATATACATGTACACTTTACCCAATATGATAATGAACAAACATGACCTACATGTATCTGATTCACTAAATATGCCAATACTTTGAGACCTTCATGGAGATGGGGGAGGAGAGGTATATAGTCTCTGGACAAAAGTATTCACCCCCTCCCAATCCATGAAAATATTGGATCCATCATAATAGATTTTTATCTTGTAATCTCTTCAATTTTCATAAGTGTGTATTTGGGATGTCTCCTCTGACCATTTTGTTTATACCGGTACAAAATAGAAATTTTCAACAAGAACATTATGACACCAGCAATTAATACCACATGCCCTGCAATTGTACCTATTTGTGACATATCTTGGTAACAAGGTTCACTTACTTATGTGCTATACACCCTTAAGGTAAGGTTTGCGGCTTGCATTTTTTAGGAATTGTACCAAAGTTACATACCACTTTGTTCCCTATACTAAAGTCTTTTTTCTCATGAAATTCAAATGATTTTGCCGGACCCGTTTTATAACTACAAAAGGTCAAAGTTCATGATTTCAACTTTTCATGTTGATGAAATGTAAGTAATTTCGTGAAAATATATAAATTTTATATGTGACTATTATGGGGGTTATTTATGCTTAATATATTCGAAAATAATGTCACTATTTATATCATGGTTTATTTTTTAAAATTTCTGATGAACTATTTAAAAAATGAATAAAATGCAACCAAAGTTTTAATTTTGGACTACTATTTTATACACGAAAACATCTTATTTGAAACCTTTCCAAGTCCACCAATTTCAGGAAAAACATATCTAAGTATATGTGCAATCTGGTGTTTCTAAAACACTATTCAAAACTATATGATGCGGACTTCGTTTTTGTGGAAATTGATAAAATGCTTGTGTTCTGTTACTTTTTCAATGAAACCACAAAACCCCGAGAAATAACAAAAACCTTACACCAATTATGACATAAATTTTGACGTCATAGCTGAAATAAAGGGTAGTTGGTGTTACGTCACAATGAAAATCTGTGAGTTATCTCCCTGTAACCGCAAACCTTACCTTAAATAGATAGGTAATGGCACAAAAATGACTTATATGTATCATACTTCATAGAATCAAATTATCTATTTGTGTTAAACCCCAAATGAATTTTAAACTTGTCTGTATGATTTATTGATGATTTAATGATGATTGATTTGTGATATTTTACACAAGAGTGATCGTTAAACTCACTGTGTCACAAAGGTGATGGCTACTCCTGATCGGCCTGCTCTAGCAGTTCGCCCCACTCGATGAATGTAGTCCTTTGAATGTGTGGGAATATCCAAGTTCAAAACAACATCAACATGAGGAATATCAAGACCTCTGTAATACATAAGTAGTATTGTTTCTCACGTAATTTACTGTGACTATTTTCAAAGATTATAGCATATTCTACAAGTTAACATGAAAATACCATGAGATTGGCAAATGAAAAATACTTGATTAAAGTATTTCATTAAAAATCATTTTAAATGATTCATCATTTTTCACATGTAACTTATTACAAACAAGCTTCATATCCTTTTTCTTGCTTTAAAATTAATCCAGTGATGTTTTAATAGATACTAAACTAACCTGCTAGCAACATCAGTTGCAATAAGGATTGATCGGTTTTTACTTTTGAATTTATTCAAAGCTCCAAGTCTTTTGGACTGTAAAAGAGAAAGCAATCGTAGAAGCATCACAATTTTGAATATTGTAGAAGGATACAATTCCAAAACTACAAAACAAATTTGACAAACAATATTCAAATAAATTCTGTACTGTACATTAACAATAACTACCGGTAATCAATAACTAATCAGCAATGGTAACTAATAACCATCTTTTGATCTGTACCTGACTCATCTGTCCATGAAGTGGTATAGCAGTAAGTCCAAGGTTACGTAGCATCAGGGCAACTCTCTGAGTGTTTGCACAAGTACTGCAGAAAACCATGAACGAGTTGCCAGCCAGTTCATTCAAAATATACACCAAGTAAACATCCTGAAATAGAAGGCATGTCCATAACTGAATTTCAGCACAGATATTGCAACCATCTATTCTATACAAGTTTGTTATAGTCTGTATATATTTTGTATACATGTATTACATGAATTGCCACGAGATAGAATCTGACCTTGTATTTTACAGGTATGAACAGATAGTACTGCTGTAGTTTATCCACAGTCTGGTATTTTGATGAGACCTCTACTTTCACTGGATTTTGCAAAGATGCCCTTTGTAACTTTGCCACCTGCATAAGATATTTACAAATTAACATTCATTCGATAAAATAAAGAAAATATTTTTGTTACAAATTATTTGTTGGTCTTTCATGCATTGTATTACATTTATTTGCTACCTTTTTGGTCATTGTTGCAGAAAACAAAAGAGTGTTCCTTTCTCTGGGTATGACCTTCAGAATTTTGTCAACCTGTTTAATGGAAAATTGTTTGTAATAGTTCATTTAGTAAGATTAGTCAAAAAACATTTATGAGAATATTATGTTGTTCTGGAAAGCATTTGAATTAAGTGCAAGAATATTTAATGTGTGCATAATAATATCGACATGTACTATGTACTAATTCAATTCAAAATTTGCACACCTCTTGTTCAAAATCCATATTCAAAATTCTGTCAGCTTCATCCATAACCTGATAAAAGTAAAGTCAATAAAATATGCTGCATGAAAAAATAGAAGTCAATGTAGTAAACTGGATACATGTTAAAAATTTGCTCAATATACTTTAATTTATAAGCATGCAATAAAAGATCCTTACCAAATACTTTAGAGACCTCAGATTGAAACCTTTCGTGTTTTCTAAATGGTCTACCAGTCTTCCTGGGGTAGCTGTAGGAAATAATCCAGAAAATTGAATGAACCACCTGCACACGTATTTCTTAGCATAAAAAACCACCAAATATTTGCATTACTAATTGAAAATATTTAATAACTTTCATGATTATAATAGTATCTAGAACTACAAAACAATTTTTTCAATAATAAATTCCATACATTGGTCTTACCAATCACAATATGAGGTTTCTTTGCTAGCATTAATGACTGGGTCATCATATCAATTCCACCAACAATCACAGCTAAAGAAGAGATTAACAGTTAATTTACTGTAAACCAACTATTATTCGCGACGACTTTATTTTGCGATTTACCCGAGATGAAGTGGTTCGTGGCGACTTATTTTTGCGACCAAGCCTTATTCACACCTGTTTTTTTATTAAAACTTTATGGCAAATACTGGTCGCGGTGAGAAATATTCACGACAATGAGGCTCTCGCCCACCTCACGAAAATTTCTCGCACGCGAATAATAGTTGGTTTACAGTATTAAATATAAATATAGAATCGCTGAGATTATTTTCTTATTATTCACACATTTAAATTATGAAAAACCCTTCTTACCACATTTGATTCCAATTGATGCCCCTAAAGCCTCAAACTGCTCTGATATTTGAAATGCCAGCTCTCTTGTTGGAGTAAGAACAAGTGCATAAAGTCTCTGCGGCTTATCAAGAAGGGTCTGTAGAATGGGTAGAGCAAATGCTCCTGTTTTTCCTGAACCAGTCTCTGCTAGGCCAATAACATCTGACCCTGTATACATTAAAAAAAGAATAATTACATAATCAGAAAACTTTGTTTTATAACTAAAAGTCAGTCGATATAATATTCTATCAAGTATTGTAATACTGAGCTTTGTTCATAAAAAATAAATTCTTCAACAGAATAAAATTTAAGCAGGATACCTTGAAGGGCAACTGGAATAGCTTCCCTCTGAATTTTTGTTGGTGCTTTCCATTTCAATTGCTCACAAGCTTCACATAGGACATCAACAATACCCTGATGTTTAAACAAAGAATGGAGTTAAAGAAAATTTTTCTAATAAAGGGCAGTAGTTGCATCCACTTTGTGTTCCCCCTTTTCCTTAAAGAAACATGGTGATGCACAAACCCATGATTTACCAAACATTAAATTTTTGCATGATCTCTCATATATCAGGTAAACTTTTGAAAAATTACAGTGTTCAAAAGTAAAAAAATTGGTTTAAAAGGAACTAGACAACAATGAGATGGTGACCATCTCAAATGATCCCGCTTAAATAATGGACAGTAGTATGAAAAAAATTTCAGAGAACTTTGCCATGACCTTAGCCTATAACTTAGAAGTTTTCCAACTGGCATAGAACTTCTAATTCAATCTCATTACCCCTTACATACAGGCATTTTTGTTCAATCTGAGCAAGATGAAGCAAATGGGAAATAATCTACGGTGTAAATTGATTTTAAAGAGATCTGCTATGACCTTCACATTGACTTGGTTCAAGGTCACTGCACTCCATTAACCAATAGCTCTTCTTAACTAAATTATTAGCCAAATAGGGATAAGTGAAGAGTTTATATATGCTCTTGAAAAGGATTTTTGTGATTTGATTTGACCTTGACAATTGACCTACAAACAACATTCAAGGTCATTGCATACCATGTGGCGTAGTATGAGTTAGATTGGAGCAAAAGGAGAGAAAATATGCTCCGGACAAGGACTTTTCATATAATTCTGCTATGACCTTCACATTTGACCTTGAAAATTGGTTCAAGGTCACTACACACTCTTTACTAAAAACCTATGTTTTTGTGAAGTACCATATGAGCTAAAATGGGTTTATTTGAAAGTATATATGCTCTAAAAAAAGGATTTTTGCATGGTCCAATATGACCTTGACCTACAAACTTCATTCAAGGTTATTGCACACCCTTTGAACTAGGGCTGTCACGGTTCCAAAATTTTTCGGATCGGATCAGCCCATGGTGGAGGACATTGGCAGGAATTTTTGAACGATGGAAGTAATGGCTGACTGTGTCATTATTTTGGGGCAGTTTAATTTTTTGAAGTGATAGAATACCAGATAAATCAATTTCAGACACAGATCAGCACGCTTAAGGTCTGACACTGCAATATTCTTGAAATAATCAGCCCCGAATCGGCGAGAGGGTTAAAATGTCGTTGCATACCTGGTGTATTTATATATAGATAGGGTAATATTTCTCTCTTCCCATACATTTAACGGCTTATTGATAGAAATTCAGAACCTGTGGTTAAAATGACAGATGTCCTTTGGACCTAGTTTAACGATAGAATTTGTCCCATATACTCGCTTCGACCTGAGTGTAGCCAGGTCACAGTAAGATTATTCTTTCTATTCTGACATGTGAACAGTTTGGCTAAGTTTACGCCTAATTTCGAAAAAATGTCAATGCTCAACTCAAGTGAAAATATTAAAGCATAACCAGTCCATGTGTAAGTCCAGGTACCTTAACTTAATCTTAGTTCTAAAGACACTTTGGTTCAAAGATGCTTCCTTTCTCGGATTTTCGGATTTTTGTTTTAAAAGTAAAATGTGTATTATTTATGCTTTGTAATGACAAAGTCTTCATGTCAAGAATCTTACAATAAATTGAATTTTAGTTTTAAAAAAATTGATTTATTACCAGAGACTGAAATGTTGTCTTTTCTTCTTCCACATTTTCAGTAGAAACTGTGTTTTGTGGCTCTTCGTCCGTCATGCTTTCCCAATGTTTTCTAATTTCATCAATGTCATTCAAAAGTTTCAAAGAGCTTTTAGGAATTCTCTATATAAAACGCACACAAGACTTTTAAAATTTTAAACAGGTTGTACGTAAATTTAGATTGTCTTCGTCAATGGAGAGTTTAACACAAGGAAACCTTCAAAACCTAATTTAAAATAATTATTGACATTGACAAAAACGTTTTCTGAACATGGCAAAGCATCATCCAGATCTTATATTTTGCAGGAAACAGCCTGGCGTTGGTAAGCGTTAAGCAAGAAGTTCAGGGTTTGACATTAACTTTTTTAAGTACTAGACCAGTCGGGCTACCTCAATAATTTTTTTACTAGCCCAGACCTTAATTCCACTAGCCATGACCAGTGTACCGCACTTCCTTTATGCCAAAATATATTTTTACTTGTAAAACAAAAAGATTGCATTTCTCTCTTTCTTATTTTTTTCTAACTTGGTATTTTCTTGCACAAATTTGTTTATCCTATTTATTATCTTTGTTTTGTTTATTCATTATGTTTCTCTTATTTTATCTGTATTTTTTGAAGGAATGAAATGTTAAAACAAAAACAAAAACAAAACAAAACATCTTGAATTCTTCCCATATCATACCAGTCAACATTGAAAAACATGTTGTAAATGTACATGATGCCGATTGCCAATTATGCATACCAGTGCTGATTTTAATTAAAGGTATATGTGGCGTATTTGGAGTAAAATTTTTGACATGAGTTTGAGTAAAAATATACATTATGCTTCTTATAATTAGACGTTTCACAAACTCTAGGCCCATAAAACATGTTCTGTCTTTAGTTATTTGTCTCTAAACTTTGCTATACGTCTGATGAATATTAATGTTATTCGCCATTTATAACGCCACTGCGCATGAGTGCGGGAAAACCTAGCATTGAAAACACGATGGAAGAAGAGTTTGTTTACAAATTAGAATCACGTTTTTCATGTCTTAAATTAGATAATTCTTATATCAGATGATACTCGAAGCATTATTATTCCGATATTCATTAATGTAGAACGATATAAATTGTTAATTACGTGTAATAAAGACGAAACACGATTTTAGCATCATCGACACGGTAAACGGAGTAAATACATGTACCTCTCCCTGAGGGATGCATGTAGTGATGTACTGAGAGTGTTTATTTATTCTTTATTCAAAAATTCATCTAAACGAAAATCCACTTGTGGTTTAAAACTTATAAAGTAAAGACACGGAACACATGGAGCACGAACCTGACTATAGCAAAACCCCTACAACTTCATCATGGAAACTTCAGTTTAATTTGGCTTTAATTCCTGTTCCATCAATCTACATGGTCTTCGTCAGTCTGTCTCTTTTTTCTTTCATTGCCAAATCTGTCAAACTTTAACGGTATACCTATCATTCTCGTCGTCGCCATTCTTGTTGATAGACCAAGATGGATGTCACGTGACTCATTTAAGGCGGGGTTATTCAAATCTTTTGTATTTTTTACCGTGCCGGTAAAAAATAAAAAATATGTTTTTGATTTCTTGTATCTTTGTTATGCGATTGACTTATAAAGCGTAATTTGTGTGAAAGTCCTATCTTTAAGTAAATAAATGAAGCAAATAATCAGATCTTATTATTGTTATTCACCAAAAATACGCCACATATACCTTTAAGATGGATTTCATTTAATTGCTTTAATGGCAATAATGATTTCATTATAAAAGAATACATTCAAACAAAATAGCTTTACTTCGATTCCTATTTTTAATCAGCCCTTTTCCAGTGGATGTCGGAATGTGTATTCTTCATTAACTGTTGCTTGTTGATAAAATTAGCGATTGTCATGCAGTTTTGTCAATGTACTTTGCTATTGCGGAAAATGTGTAATATCATTAAATTTTTTACATGTTTCATTTCATTTAAATTGAAATTTTTATATTGAAAATAAAATTATTGTTGCCATTTTTTTTCCACAACCAGTGGGGCTAGTACACAGACAAATTAACGTTTACTATACTCAGGCGGTCGGACTTAGTGTCAAACCCTAATTAAAGTTTATATTAACAAAAAGATGAAATTTTTATTTTAGTCGTTTATATGTAAAGGTCATGTATGATGATTGATTGAAATAAATTTATGTATCATGCAACTTTCATCAACAATTTCTGTGATTTACTGAAAAGGTTGGGACCAATTGCCCAAATGGGTTATAACAACCCATTTGGATTAAAAAACACCTAAATTTGATGTAAATTTGAACTGCAAACAATTTTCAATTTTTGATTTCATAATTTTTAAAATAAATCTGCATAAATGCAACAACTTTAAGTTTATAGGGAGTTTTCCTATACTTGAATGTGTGTAAGATTGATTCCCAAGAAGTTTTGGATATACTGTTACTCTCGTTAACAGTGGAGTTACAAAAAAAACTATATTGTTTACCAAAAGTTATCTCTCTCATCATGTTAAATTTGTTGGTGTGACCAACCCCTAGAAACTGACAAAATATCGAACCAATATATTCATAACTTAGACAATCATAACTACAATATTCATTACTACCTTTCTGTCTAACTACATTAATTTACCGGTACTAGAAATAACAAAAAACTTCATTACACTTTGTTCTCTTTATGATGGAGAGTGGAGTAAGCCTAATAAATATTGATGCTGGAGAGAGGAAGGAAACATTCAATCATAGGTTTATAATGCTGAATTTAGATGATGCTTTTGGTAATTGGAGAAAGATGTCCATAGAATTTATTTGATCATCATATAGTAGACTCTTTTTATTTTAGTATTGCCTAAACACACTTTAAAAAAATGCATGTTTATTTATTACTATGAATTAAAAACTTGTTGGGTTGAATTGTCATTAGCAAAAAAATTAAATGTCTATGTGAAAGCATCTGCACCAGAACATATAATATTTTGGGCTGAAATGTCTGGCTATCATCTTGTTAATGAATTTATATTTTTATTTTTACAGCTATTGGAAGATTGTGTGAAAAATGTAAGTACATGTACATGTATTACCTAATCTTAACTTATAGGTCTATGTAAGGTTGGATTGTAGTGTGTATGCACATTTGTCCATTCCTTAGCCTTTATTGCCCTGCTTATGTCTTGTACATTTTACAAGGGTTGAAAACAATGATCATAAATCAATATTTACATTCAGTGTATATTTCCTCTTATGTTTGCATTGGAAATCTGTGACATTCAACTTCTGTGAATAGACTTATCGTATTCATGCGCCAGGAGCACAAATAAAAACGTAAAATAAGCATTCAATGCGTAATTGGAACTATAAGTTTACTTGTGATAAATCAGTCCATCAATATGACATCACTTGTCAGGAACATATTTTATCTCTCCATGGCCCAATCTATCTTATACATACCGGTATGTCTTTTGGTATGCAATGACCTTGAACCAAGTTTCTAGATCAAAAGTAAAGGTCATAGCAGGTCTCTGAAATTATTGTCAGGTCCAAATTTGCTCTTCTCTTGGCCCAGTCTGGCTATGACTTTACCAAAAAAGTGCCTGTAGGCAAGAGGTGTGCAGTAACCTCTAATTAAGTTTCAAGGTTAAAAGTCAAGGTTGTAGCAGATCTCTGTAAGGACTCATTCTCCACAGGGTATTTTCTTTTCCCTTGGCCCTATACTTCATCCATAGAATGATTGTTGGATAGAGTATGTGCAATGACCTTGAACTAAATTTCGAAGTAAGAGAGTTAGGTCAAATCAAAATTATTGAAAATACTTTCATTCTATTAATGTCCTTTATTAAAGTGAGCCCTTTAACTTCTTTAAGATGGTCACAATCTTAATGATGATTTTATCTGTATAGAGAAATTATTCCTATATGCAATCATCTTGTCAGGTTCATCATGGATGCAAGAAATATTAATCAGTTACACATTTTGTATCAATTAAAAACTTTTTAAACAAAGAAAGTGTATATTTATATGAACAAATGAAACCTTTAAGATAATTCATCTCAAATAAACAACCTTTTCTTTGCAGGTGATGGTAAATGTGTGATCTGCGATTCCTATGTCAGACCTTGCACGTTAGTACGTATCTGTGACGAGTGTAATTATGGCTCTTACCAGGGTCGTTGTGTCATCTGTGGGGGACCTGGGGTCTCAGACGCATACTACTGCAAGGAGTGCACCATCATGGAGAAAGATGTAAGAATAATGAACATTTACAAGTTGTAAAATATATAATTTATCATTGTTTTAACTTTATTAAAAAAAGTGTTAATTCTTGCTCAAACACATAAAGGGGCATAGTCACAACTTGAACTTAAATTTTAAAAATTCATTTTTCCATTTTTTATGGGGAAAACGCTTATATAAGGTATTTGTAATCAGGTAATGGTCAACCAAATTTGAATGTCAGTTGTCTACTGGGTAGTTTCAAGTGAGCTACAAAGTGTTATGTAACCAAGGCTTGTGCTTTGTAAATGATAAAAATAGAAAAATGATAATTTATGTCAAATGGTAGTACATTGAAAGATTACATAAGATACAAAGTCATTAAATAATTATAGATATTTGATATGTGAATTATTTTTATAAAGAAACGGGACTTTGACTTGTTAATTCTATTGGATTTTTTCTTTCATTCTTCAGAGAGATGGATGTCCCAAGATTGTAAATCTAGGAAGTGCAAAGACAGATTTGTTTTATGAAAGAAAGAAATATGGATTTAAGAAGAGATGAGAATAGTGGATGAATTTTGTGAATTAATGCAAAAATTTTAGGCAGACTATGTGCAAAGCAACTTCTGAAAGAACAATAGACACACCATGGTCAATTTACAGTGAAAATTGGAAATTGCCTTAAATTCTTCAATGTTTATCCAGTGTCGTCATTACAATTTGTCATGGTACCATTTCATCATGCATCTAGTTTTTATGTCAGTAATAAATCTACAGTATTTTAAATATGAGTTGTACTAATTGCGTAGTAGAAAACATTGCTTCAGCCCAAAGAGAGGTTGATATAGATATAGATATACCTGCCAAGTTTCTATTATGTGGTATACCATATACATGTAGTACATGTATTCGTTAACATATCGATCGGTATATGATGTACATGTACATGTATACTGGTATATATGAAATGTGTAATCAAAACTTAAGAATAAGCACCAATTGATCATATTAATTATTTGAAAAGCAACACTAGTATAAACTTCAAAAACCTTCCTTGATTAATGCATGTTATAATATACATGTAGAACTCTAGGAACTCTTTGTAAATTAAGCCTTTGTCCTCTTCTGTTTTAAGCCACCGGTAAATAAGAATATGTCAGGACGTCATGAAATAATTAACACAATCATTATATGGTTTATGGTTTTTTTTTAATGTCAACATAAAACAAAACCTCAAAATAGTAATATACTTGTAAAATATAGTTAATATAACAATAATAAATTAATTTAATATATATGTATTACTTCTTTAAATATATTCATATTTTATAGCTTTTGAAATGAAATACTGTATACAAAAAAAAATTCGCCCCCGTTTTGTTTTCGCCCCTTTCGCCCTCATTGTCAGTGGGCGAATTTAAGAATATTTAATTAATATCTTAAACTATCTTTCTTTATTTACAACTTTGTTGGGGCGAATACAAGACGGGGCAAAACTCTTTGCAAGTGAAAAAGGGCGAAAATAACACGGACAAAAATAACCCTGTATACAGCATAGATTTTACCGTACTGGTAATTATGATGCAGTAAATTCCATTTGCTACAACTTAGATTTATGATTTACCTGCGCTAACTTAGCTAAGAAATATTTGCAACAAGGTTGTCAAAAAAATCTCTGGTAAATAAAAGTTGGTTCACAGCACTTGCATTTGCATGTTATTTGTTAAAGGGGCATGGTCACGATTTTGGTCAATTTTATTTTTCTGTTTTTATTATTTACAATGCTTTAGGAATGCATTTCCAGTGACCAAATAAAATTGGAAAGTCAGTAGTGAAGTTATAAGCAAGATACAGGGCTCACAAGTCTTTGTCATGTAAACAAGGCTCGTGCCCTGTTTTTGTTTATATTAGTTCAATATACCGGTAAAAAGTTTTTTTCAAGCTGATTTTTCTATCTTCTTAATCATTGTAAGCATAAATAAACAGATCTTAACGTTTACAACTTTCATTTTCGGTCTAAAACTGGAGTTTTCACTTCAACGCTCGAAATGTAAACAAAAGCTTTGTTTACATAGCAAAGAATTGTAAGCTCTGTAACTCTCTTATAACTCAATAAATGACACTTAAATTTTGGTTGCCTATTAAAAATGCCTTACTGAAGCATTGTAAACATTAAAATCGGGATAATAATTTTTGACCAAAATCGTGACCATGCCCCTTTAAATAATAAAAATATAAAACCTTAATTGCCACAACACAATTCTGAAAAATACAAAAGTGTTGATTTGAATTACTCCAAACACATACTTTGGTAAGAACTATTGAATCAGCTACGAACAACATTTACAAAATACAACGTGTTTCCTTTTAAGCATATTTATCTTGCATTTTATTCACATATAATTTAAACAGGACATGCATTTTTATTTACCAGTTAATGTAACTTTGGCAAAAATGATGAATATTTCAATTTCCCAATTTCACCCCTGCGAATGTGTTCGGAATGTTTTCTTTATCGTTGCTAAGTATGTAATAAATCCAGAGGTGCTTGAATGAAAGTTCACGAGACTTCGCCGAGATTTATTCAGTTCCTGTGAAAATTCGAGCGGAAGTATAAGTGTTCGGATAATTTTCTCAAAATACGTAAGTACTGGTCGTTTTTCATATCATGTCCTACTTTGATTTATGTTAAAACATGAAAATCTTTTAAGATATATGTCTTATTTCATCATCTAGCGGTTATTTAAACTAAACGATGATATTCAGAACAGAGTTATCATTCGTGTTTAACCACTCTACACGTGGTTGAAAATGTAAACATTGGGTTGCTAGATAAAATCAATGCCTTATTTTACGCTTTTGGTGTGCAATACCATGCTTTTTAACCAAAGAATTGGTGTCTGTTTTTTATAAAAACTTAGTATATCGAGCCATTTTCAAGTAACATTCAGCATAAAATAGTATAGTCTGTTTCACTATTGATGCTATTTCTAGGTCAGGCGCGGATCGAAAATTATTCCTTAGGGTGGATCGCTACTAAACATGTTAATTGTTGCAACAGCAGAAAAAAACCCCTTTATTTTCTATTGTCACATTTATTTCTAGAACTTGTTTTATCCACCATTTAATGAAGATAAAGTTTAAAATCAATAAACATCTAGATTTTATATTTGACAACAAATACCTAGATTCTAGGAAATAAACTATAAACACGAGGCACGATTTTTACTGCGAAACTGAAAGGGTCAAATAAAACCACATGGTCTAAATTTAAATGACAATAACATTCGCAGGGGTGAATTTTATCCTGTACTTATCAAATAACATTCTGCTATTAAAAATACACAATAACTTGCTTCATATACATGTGTACCGGTAGTTCATATAAATTGACTAAAAAGTGCAATTACACTGTATATTGCTTTCAACATAAATGTATAACAATATTAAAAGTTATATTGTCAGTACCCAAGAAATGATCGAAATACTGTGGAATGCTCTTTTGGACTAGATTTCATAATTTCTGAACCTCTTCAAGATATCTGATGGTGGATCTCTTTCCCATTGAAATTTCTTGTCTACAAGAAACAAATTTAAACTATTTTAGTAGAAGATGACAATATATCAAAACTATTGAAGTTTCAATACCTTTTTTGAGCAAGTTTTATGACCATGGCCCGGTACCAGACACCTCGTCGAAAGACAACTTGTCGAATGCAACGACTTATCGAAAGTCAACTAATCGAAAGTAAAAATTAAAAATCTTAATAATTATGGTTTTTTTCACTTTCGATGACTGTCCATGAGTATCGATGTGTTGTCATATCCACGAGTTGTCATATCCATGACTTGTCCTTTCTATGAGCTGTCCATTCTGTGAGTTGTGGCATCAATGATTTTTTTGGACAAGTTGTCTTTCCATGAGTTGTCATAGACCCTGAATACTGTAATTGTCATTGTAAAATGTTTACCATGCATTAAATTTAGATGCCATTAAGATGCATTTGGATGTTTTTTTAGGATTAAGATTGGACTCCACTTCACCAAATCTTAATCTTGTATATATCATCTAACATACACTGATATACATAGTGTAATTTGGAATAACACTCAATATATTTTCAGAGAGCTACAGTGTATTTGTGTATCTTTGAAAAAATGTTAATAGTTTATTTGTATATATTTTCATGAAAGTGCATATTTGGGCTAACAAGAATGCATTGTATATGTTTCAATTGAAATCCAATGTTTGAAAAATTAACAAATATAAAGTTAATCTAAATGACTGGATATACTCTTCAAAGTAAATGTTGGTGTACAACTTCACAAATTATTGAAAAAACTGTTATCTTCCCAAGTCGAGGGTCTCTGATCTGCTTCAGTTGCAAAGAAGAGCAGAGCACAACAAAAACAATTGACTTGGGAAGACGGTAAACTGTTATCCTTTCTGATTTTGACTGATAAGCTTCTGTCATTTGTAAACTTACCGTCATATACAGCAGCATGCAAAATAGGCTCGGGTGCTCCAAATGGAGACGAGTCTGTCTGGTCAGAACAAGATGGTTTCTCTGTGTTTGTCAGGTGCTCCTGTGACTGAATTGTGGGCTGAGGTTTGACTGATGCCCAGTGCAATGTCTACAAAACAAAGAGCTCCAACTTTTTATATAATTCATGAGGACATGTATCTGAAACATTAATAAGGCATATTTTCTGTTATTTTACACCTACTGGTATAAGCATTCCCTTTCACCTAGAGTAATCATGACTCAGATTTCTCCCCTCCTAGTGTTTCCAAAGGGTTATGTTTTGAACAAACTTAAAATTATTAATCTATCTTGTTTTGATGTAGGTTGTAGGTCTTACTGTCTTTGTAGATTCTCGAAGAGCCTGCCACTTTTCAAAAGGAACTTCAATTCCTGAGTTTTTCCATGCATCATAAGCCTTTCTTTTCTCTGGATCAGTCAAAATGTCTTTAGCTTTAGATAGTCTAGCAAACCTTTGAGCTGTAAATTAATTACAGGTTTACATTTAGATACAGTGGGTTTTCTCAATCTTGTCTTAATGATCTCCGATCCTCAGCAATGTTCGATAACTCTAAATTATCCGGATTTCTTTTATTCGTACCATAAATCTGACTTTTATACAGACAATTTTACTGCTAGCATAACAATCAATTACACAAATACATGCTTGGCGTAGTGGATCCACGGAGCTCTCCCACTTATATACATGTTAGTAAAGAGTTCGAGCCACCGATGCACCAGAACTTTTTGTTTAAACTCAACTTGTTTCTTTATTTCATTAAATCCATCAAAGGCAAATTTGCAATAACTGTAAAATGCATGGATACCATAAAAAAAATTCATTTTATTTTATTTCTTTTTATAAAGGTTGAAAGAAAAATATCATTCTTATGATGAAAAAAATACTTTGAGGGCTAAGGATCGGAGAACCTTAAGCTGCAGTCCTTTAAATAACAAGAGGCCTATGGGCCACATTGCTCACCTGAGCAACAATAGCTACGATAAAGTCAGCTTTCTGAGATCATATTCAAAATATCTGGATGATATGGTGATATCATCCATTACCATGTATATATATAATGTTGACACTTGCGTTTCGCTAAGAAGAAAATGCATTATTATTTCGAGGGACATAATTTATTCCTTTTCATAGAATGTTTCTCAACCAATCAAATTCCACTAATTCACATTAAAGTTTAATTGTTTACTGTTAATAGCAATATTCATCTCAGTTTCGAACAGATAACATACTTGAATCAAGATTTAAAATATCATGAAGAGTCTGTAAAACATTCAATATTACCTTTAGTACTACATAATTATTCTGTACTTAATATACTAATTACCGATGTGAGTTTTTACTTATATCACTTTAAATAACACAAGTAATGCATTTAGAGTAAGACACATGTACCAGTATATGTAGCGCCGCACCGAGCGGTCTTACAACATCTTTCATGATTTCAGTTTCCATGATCTTTGTTCCTCACATTTTGAAAATAAACGCCGAATTTCTAGTCTACCGTTTATTTACACATCACAAATGTAAACATTCTGAACAAATAATTCACAGTATAAAATCCAAGTAAACAAAAATCACATATACACGTAAATCCAAAACATAGATAAAATTAATAATCCAAGTGCTAAGTAGGTAAACAAGAGTAAGTCTAACTGTAAGTAAGTATGGGCAACTGCAACTGCTAAGATTCTGTCACTCTATTTTTACTAAAGATTCGCTCCTGACAATCAGGAGCACATTATAAGATCCTTACAATCAGGAGTCAATATATTGTATACAATTAATGGTCAGTGTGGAGTCAGCAGGGGGTGAGATAAGATGGGCGATTAAAGATACAGGTAAGATTTAAAGCCTAAGTGTACATAATGTGTGAACAATTAATTAATGAAGAATGATATTAATGAAGGTAACATATTAAACCGTTACATATATCCATCTTGTATCAACACTAGCATGCTTAAAGATCATACGGACTAACCTGCTTGAGGGTCATCTGGATTTTTGTCAGGATGATGATCTAAAACTCTTGATTTGTACTCTGTCTGAATTTGTTCAATCTAGTTGGAGAAAATAAAATGATTTAAATTTTAGCTCATTAAGTTCATTTAAGGTAATATATGTTAATATTGTAATGAAGTTCAATCATGATGCCGCAATACCTCATTCTTTTGCTGTCAAAACAGACTTAAATACATGTATCAAGAGGTAATGATCATGTGTGGATGATGATAACTAAAAATCATATAATTGCTGGATATTATATTATTTAAAAAATATAACACATACATATGTGATGTGTGTACTGGCTATTTCAGTGTAAATTGTGATACCTGCCTCAGATGATTTGTTTTTATTTTTATTTTTGTGGTTTTGATAAAGAGATTATATATATATACAAGAACCATACTATACTGTTATATCGATCCAATTTTAAGGTAATTTTGCATGCATGTACAGCGTTTAAGTAGGAATTAAGGAATAAAAGGGTCATTTTGATCTAAATAAAAAAGAATAAATAGAAAAAATAAACAGTTAAAAAATCTATGTACCGGTAAACATTGCATTTTGTCAAACCATTAAATTAGAAAATGGGAAATGAGTTGAGTTGAACATATTTTATTGACTAATGATGTCAAAAGGATTGGACACAAGTTCCAAAAACTTAGAGAGTCCTCTCCTTGTTGTACATAATATATTACAATGCCATACAATGCCAGTTAACATTTATAACAGGTATAGTACACTTAAATCACTAGTTTTGAATGCTGTAATACTGTAATACTGTGCAAATCTAAAATTAGAATTAGATTGGATAAGAAAGTTATGCAATTACATTTAAAACTTAGGTAAATATTGCACCTACACATAAGGAGCGGGGGACAGAAACAACGTATGTAATAACAATATAACAATACTCCTGTTAACAAAAGAATATGTACTTTTTGTAAATCTGAGGTAGAAGATGAAATTCATTTTATATTTAATTGTATATCAAACAATTAATACATTAAGGAAACCTTTTATAGAATCCTTGGATAGCTAATGTAAAATTTTTAAAAATCTATGTAAGAAAGACAAGTTTATCTGGCTAATATCTAATGAATGTGATAACGTATTGGAATTTTTTCAAACTACATTAATAGTTGTTTTCAACTGAGAAAAGCCTTATATTCAACTGAGACTGTAATAGACTCATCTTTTATGTAAATATAAACTATCATTTAGAAACCTTCTCTCTTTTTGTCAGTGTGTAATTATAGGTGTTGTTGTATTTATTTTATTTTATTTTTTCATTTTTTGTTATTACATGTACCTATATGAATGCCCAAAAGGGCCCATAAGTTGGAAATAAAATTATCTTATCTTATCTTATCTTATGTAATTAGAATGCAAAAATTCTCTGTCTGTCTCTCTCTCTCTCTCTCTCTCTAAAAAATTCTTTGATGTTAGTTGATAACTATGGTGGCATAGATCTGCCACCACTTGTCAGATAATAATATCGACTTGTCAGATGATTATGTCGACTTGTCAGATATTTATGTCAACTTGTCAGATCTTTATGTTGACTTGTCAGAAAATAACTATATTGAATAGAAACTCAATATTTTGTTGTCAAAGCCTGTTAGTGCCACTTACTGCCATTTACTTGTCATCATAATATCTGACAAGTCGACATAAAGATCTGACAATTTTACATAATTATCTTACAAGTTGACATCAAGATCTGACAAGTTAACATAATTATCTGACAGAAAAAATAAAATGGCCACTAGTTTAAAGAAAATTATCATTCATATTATAAGTCGACTTGTCAGATAATGATGTAGACTTGTCAGATGTTATGTCGTCTTGTCAAATAATTATGTCAACTTGTCAGATAATTATGTCGACTTAACAAATAATTGTATCGACTTAAAAGATGATTATGTCGACTTGTCAGATCCATATGTCGACTTGTTAGAAAATATTATGTCAACTGGATGGCACTAACTGGGCGTGTAAACGTTATGGTGTTGAATTTTTAAACACGTGAATAAGTGAAAAGTCGACATAAAGATCTGACAAGTCAACATAATTATCTGACAAGTCGACATAACGATCTGACAAGTCGACATAATTATCTGACAAGTGGTGGCAGAAATATGCCACCATAGATAACTGTCAAAATATCACTGCTGACAAAGATGCAAAACGGTAGCACCGTAAAACATAGGCTATTACTAAAAGAATAATTCCTTACTCCTTAAATAAATATGGTTTCAGGAAATATATTTAATGTATATAAATCATATCCTTACCGTAGAATGTTCGCTACAACCAAGAATGTTGTAAAAGTCGTCCTCTTCATTTCTCTCGTAATCAAACACATCATCCATCTCTTCTTTTCTTTCAGTTTTGATATGGAGAAATCATTATTTTAATAATTATCATGATTATAAAAAGACGCTGTGGTGAGACATAGCAATTAAAAGAAACATTTCCTCTCATAATTACATAAAAAATTGTGAGTTTTTATATTACTGGTAATTTTTTGAAAATCAATCAGTCATTTATTAATATCAAAGTTTGTGTTTATGTTCATTTCAATGATTGATCCCATTGCGCAGCTTTCCTATGCGCGAAAAGAGACTTTACAATGGCGGAAGATGTGAAAGATGATGTGACTGAAATTCCCACAAAGAGACAGAAACTTGACAAAGATGATGGTGATTATGGTATCAAACAAGAATGTACTTCAAGCAACAACTCTGCCACAGACAAACTGGTATTGAGTGAAGATGTGCCATCGACATCAAGCGGTACTCTGTCATTAAATTCATTATTCTCTCCCTTGTCACGTTGTTCAAATTGAAAATGAAAGTAGAATGTAAACAAAATATTATTTTCTTTTGATTTGTTTCAGACAACGGACCTCATGCTGAAAATGAGTTGTCCCGTGGGTCTCAACAGGTAAAATTTTATATTGACCAAATATTTTAATTGCTTAATGTCTCTTATTTAATACTGTGTGAGAACTCATGGTACCATGAGTCATGGTACCGTTGTAGTATTATACAATACTTTCATTCTCTATTTACAAGCAGTTGCCTGATCCAGATGATAACATGGATGACGATTCAGACAGTGACATAAGTGATATATCAGGCCTAAGTGAAACAGTTTGGAAAACAACACCAGGTAAAAGGAAGTGAAAAGTTAATAACAATAATTAAAAACATTAACTTTCACTTTTGCTTCAGTGTTTTTTTCTGACACAAATACCAAATTTTGTTTTATTTGAAAGTTGCCAGATATAGCCTTAAAGTACGGGTCTTTAAGAAAAGTGGAGATCTGTAATGTCATTTGGTGTCATTACTGTATTCTTTTTGAACATTGATGTCAGTGCTTGACTTCTAAGATCTTAGTGAAATGTAAATGGTGTGACCATTAATATTATGTTTGTAAGGTATAAAAATCTTTTTTTTAATGTTACCTTTCATGGTTTATAGTATTGTTTGAAAGGAAATAAAGTATTTTTTGTACATGTATAGAGTACTTAGAATTTCCTGCATCACCATGAAAGACTTTACAATGTATATTAATTCAACTTTTGCAGGTAAATTTTGGTATGCTAATTACTAGTACATGATTTAATGTTAATGTTTATAAAAATTGCAAATTTAACCAGTTTTATATCCTTTACCATCATATTTGTTTGCTACATTGAAATTAAATTGCATGCCAACATCTATTTCCCAGTTTTCGTGTAATCTTGAACCTTGTGATTTATCCATATTTTATGACCCATATCTGCAATTCAGAAGAATATGTGGTGTAGTGAAAATCCTTTTTTTTTAAAGTCATGCAAAGAAAATGGTTTAGATTACATGCAAATAAGTGGATTTTATTTTAGAAGTAGAAGATAAAACGTGTGTGTTATGACTTGTATTACAGGTGCAATGGCATGGGTGCATCGTCAAATGATGCTTGGTCAAAATCCAAGAGTTATTCTTAGAGATCTAATCTCAAAAGATGCAGATATTGATGATTTGGATGACTATGCAATATGGGAAATTATAATACGCCTCCTGTCTGAGCCACCAAAGCGAGACCGTTTGGAAGAATACCACACGCTGGATCACGCTATTGATCTCATCAAATCCTGTAAAAAAATTGTTGTCCTCACTGGAGCAGGGGTAGGTTTTTCTTCACTGAATGGTTGTAAAATTTTAAAATGTTGGAGTTAAGACAGATTAAAATAAAAAATACATGTAGTTATGTTTCATATAAGTACATGTATCACATAATTAATTTCACAATTCAGGTGTCAGTTTCCTGTGGAATTCCAGATTTCAGGTCGAGGGATGGTATCTACGCCAGGTTAGCAGTGGATTTTCCAAATCTGCCTGACCCACAGGCCATGTTTGATATCAATTTCTTTAGTAAGGATCAGAGACCATTCTTTAAATTTGCAAAGGTTTGTGTCTCTGTATGCATTGAACTCCACAGACATTGAATTTTTTTTTGCATGTATACAGTGTCTTACTTTTTGACTTTTACAATTATTTTTAAGGAAATATACCCAGGTCAGTTTGAGCCATCAAGGTCTCACAAGTTTATTAGGTTACTGGAAACCCATGAAAAGTTACTTAGAAACTACACACAGAATATAGATACTTTGGAGCAAGTTGCTGGAATAGAAAGGGTGATACAATGTCATGGTAAGATTAACTGTAGATTGAAAAATAAAAAAAAGTGGAGTGCTAATCAATAGAGGAGACATTGACCAGTGTTAGATTTTGTTACTAACAATAAATTTGTGCTGGTTTTGCATGTTATTAATATTTCATATAAATGCAAAAATAATTTTACACAACTAAATAAAGGGTTTTTAAATATGGTTTTAATATTTTATTTTAATGATTTTTATTAATTTTTATGTATTTTAGGTTCATTTGCAACAGCAACCTGTATGGCATGTAAGCACAAAGTTACAGCTGATGTAGTCAGGGAGGATATATTTAACCAGGTGCTCAGGTTTATACAAAGCAAAATCAAGTTGAACGAATTTTATAATCTTAACATTTTATGAATAAGATTTTCTATTGAAATATCGCTACTACCGGTAGTAATCATGGAGTTGTTCACTGAAATCAGCATACTTAATTTACTTGATGTAATATATATCCCACTCCAGAAATTTAGCTTGATGGCTCACAAGAAAATCTTTATGAGTCTTAACCTTAAAGGGGCATGGTCACGATTTTGGTCAAATTCTATTTTTCTGTTTTTATTATTTACAATGCTTTAGGAATGCATTTCCAATGACCAAATGAAATTGGAGAGTCAGTAGTGAAGTTATAAGCAAGACACAGGGCTCACAAGTCTTTGTCATGTAAACAAGGCTCGTGCCCTGTTTTTGTTTACATTAGTTCAATATACCGGTAAAAATTCTTTTTCAAGCTGATTTTTCCATCTTCTTATTCATTGTAAGCATAAATAAACAGATCTTAACGTTTACCACATTCATTTTCGGTATAAAACTAGAGTTTTCACTTCAACGTTCAAAATGTAAACAAAAGCTTTGTTTACATAGCAAAGAATTGTAAGCTCTGTAACTCGCTTATAACTCAATAAATGATACTTAAATTTTGGTTGCCTATTAAAAATGCCTTACTGAAGCATTGTACACATTAAAATCGGGAAAATAATTTTTGACCAAAATCGTGACCATGCCCCTTTAAAAATTTGAAGCATTTTACCTGAAAGTCACAGTTAATTAGAGAAAGTGGTTACTTCCAAAAATATTTCTTTAATTGTTGATTTTCCATCATCTTAACACTATATTTATCTGCCTTAACAGGTGATACCTAAGTGTACAGTCTGTCCTGAGGGAACAGAAATGGCTATCATGAAGCCAGACATTGTGTTTTTTGGAGAAAGTTTACCAGAAGAGTTTCATCAGCAGATGGCTGAAGATAAACAAGATTGTGACCTTTTGATTGTGATTGGCTCATCTCTCAAAGTCCGACCTGTGGCTCTTATTCCCAGTAAGAAAATTAGTTTAAAAATTCTTATAATTAATTATTAAAAAGGTAAAATTGAATTTTTTTTTAACCTTTAAAATTTTCTACTATATAATGACAAAATTCATGTAAATTAAATATATGTATACTAAAAAAAAAAGGAAAGACTTCCAAAGATTAAGAGGACCTTTCTCAGTAAACTTTCATTTTTCATTTAGACTCGCTACCTCAGAATGTTCCACAGATTCTCATTAACAGAGAACCATTACAACATTTAAATTTTGACATTGAACTGTTGGGTGACTGTGATGTCATCATCAGTGAACTTTGCAAGCGTCTGAAAGATGGATTTCAGGTTCTGTCAGATTCTTCCCCAGCTATGACTGAGATCTCGAGAGATCAATTACGCACTCCTTCGCCTGTTCCCTACCCTCAGAAAAATCCACTGGAATTTTCTATAGAGGATAAAGTTGATAGCCAGGAAGTTCCAATAGTAAGGGCAGACAATTTGTCAAGTTTGAATGACACTGAGGGGCAATTAGAGACAGAGAAATCAAGTTCATCAGAAGGTGACAAGAACAAGCAAGATGATGAAGGGAAAATTACAAACAGTGAAAATGTTGAAAATCTAGCATGTACAGATGGTTTGAATAGCAAATCTGCAGCATCTCAGTGCCTTGACTCAAACACTGTCCAACCTCCATTGGAAAATCCAATGGATAACATGGATGAAGCTATGCCATGTGATTCTACGACAGAAGAACTTAGGTCCATGTGGCAGCCAGAGAGAGTTAGTCTTGCCAATTACTTAGAAGGTAACAAACTTAGGTCTTTCCACCTTTCAGCAAAGATTTTTCTCTCTGTTTCAGTTTATTATTAGTAGATCCCTTACATATATTTTTTGGATTCAAAACTTACAAAAAAGTATATTTTTGACACATCAAGAATGAATTAAAAAAATTATCCTCCTAAATTCCAGAGTTATTGTCCTTTGCATATGCAGTTCTTATGGCTACTTCTTTAAGACCGTAATGAAAAGAGACTTTAAACTTTCACTAATCTCTTTGTCTGACTCAAGTATCTTTTCTACTCTCTATAATATAGGGAATCAATAACCTTAAAGAGAATTAATAATTACTCATGGATTTTAACATTATATCTTAAACATATATCCTTAATTCCTTTGACAAATCATTAAGACAGAGATTTCAAATAGAATTTTTCTCTTTGTATAGAATGTTAGTACATGTATTTGATAACAAAGACATTTCTTTATATTTTTTGGTATGTAGAGATTGGTAAATTAGTCAGCTATTGGCATTAACGATCTCCGATCCTCAGCAAAGTTCGATAACTCTAAATTATCCGGCATTCTTTTATTCGTATCATAAATCTACCTTTTATATAGACAAATTAAATTAGTCTTGAAGTGTTAATATTATGTTAAGACTTCAACGAACTGTTTGGCTAAGTGGCTTCACAGAGACCTACAACCTAGAAGGAAATGGGTTCGAGCCACCGATGCACCGGTACAACCTTTTTTTCTCTAATTTGATCTCAACTTGTGTACGTTATTTATTCCATTATATTCATCGTGGCCAAAATTGCAATAACTTCGAAAAATGCATGGATACCACAAAAAAAAATCTTTTTATTTTATTTCATTTATGAAGTTTAAAGGATAAATAACATTTTTATGATAAAAAAAAATACTTTGAGGCTGAGGATCGGAGAACCTTAAATGTAGTGATACATATATTCAATTTTTTATATTTTTTTAAACTTGTTTTACAGATGGGCAGTATGTACATCTACCTCCAAACAGATATGCATTCCCAGGGGCAGAAATTTACACAGAGGGGGAGAGTGAGGAAGAGGAGGAACATTTCCGAAACAGCATTAGCATGTCAAGCAGCTCCAGTTGTTCTTCACTCAACAGTCACGGCAATGTGGAACAATCTGACGAAGAGAACAAGAGTCTCGGGAAACAAGAGTCCAATGATGTGTCAAGTGATGTACAGATCTCTAGCACAGACTGTGATGATTCCAAGCATCAGGGTTCTCAGAAATCACCCACAGTGGGGTTGGATGCAAGTTCTTGTCACTTGGACGCTGAACAAGAGGGTGTAAGCCAGTCTTGTGTCGGACAAACAAGCGGAGATGTGAAATTAGATAAACAAAGTGCACAGCAGCCCAAGGAGGAAGATGTAGCTCTACCCGACTCCTCTAATAGCAGCATGTAAACTGTTATATGACACTATCTTATGCACACTCTTATACATGTACAAACATATTCTTATTATTTTGAGATCAGATTTACCTGTCTAGTTATGTATGTTTTAGTACTGAAATTAAAAGTAGTTAGTAGATTTGTTAATAAGACCATGGTATTATTCTTTTTATGTCAGATATGCCCACAGAATATTACACCACTTTATAGGTACATTTCTTCTATGGGAAACACATTTTTTTTCACTAGCCACAGAATGAAAAACAAAGAATTTTATTTGTTTATCATTTGGTTCACAAGATCACATACATGTACAACAGTTTGATAAATGAGTTTATATTCTCGGATTTATATATCTTACACCCGCATTCAAAATGAATCGATAGTCTTCACAATAGAGATTAAGTCATATCATGTTGAGAACTCCATAAATGACGATAACAACTACAATTCCAAGTATAAGGAACTGCATGGCTCTTATAACGGCCGTTGTTGGGGGATGTCCATTGCGCACATAGTTCTCTTTATTGGGGCGCTTGATCCCCCTTTTCTGTTCCTTGAGTTGGTTCAGCGCCTCCTTTATCCGAGTATAGTCCTGGAATGTAATGCTACTGCGCCGTCGACTGCTGGAATACGTCGTCATGTCCGATCTTTGTCGTCAGACGAAACACCCAGGGAAGATCATCATTGGGTACACACGAATTGAGCTACCTATAAGATATAATATCGCTCAATTATTGTCATCAAGGAAGAATATTCTACGGAAATACTATCACAAACTCTGAGATCATGGTATTATACGCTGTAATCACGGAGATATTTGTCACCTCTTTCAGTAAAGATGAAACATCACGATGGTAAGACCTTTTCCTGTTCCTGTTAGATGCATAACAAATTAAAAAACATTTGATAATGTTCAAATAAAGTTGCAAGTTACAAAGATTAGGAGGAGGCCAAGTTAACCTGCGGTGTAATTTCGAGTGGAGTTTGCATGCATGGTTCAAGAACCGTGTTTCATTGCGTCAATTCAACAACCGTGACTGACTTCCGACATGTAAAGGGTGGTCTGTATTTCCCCGCTATTTACCCCAATCTCTTTCATGTACGGTAATTATAACATACGTGGGAATTCTCTTTAACATGGGTGCATAGATATAGGCTATTTAATTTCAAAACAAAGGAATAAAAATATAAACGTCATTTATCTAACGTTTGAAAGATAATTGCATAATGCTTACACACTTTGTAGCGATTTTAACCTAACGCTAGCTGTAACCACTTGAACTGCAATTCGTCACAATATTATAAGATTTTTTTTTCAATGTAGCTTTTGAGGAAAGCATTCTTTTAGTTAATAGAAACTGTACTCACCAAAATACAGTCCAATAGACGGTTACAGTATTTTGCAGTTTTCAATTTGCAGAACAGACTTTCTGAGCGAGCATTTGGGGCAAAGTGCGCCATGTGTCCAACAAAAACAGAAGCATTAAAAATATAGACGAACTTTTTTATTACTCCATAGAATTGTATGCTTAATCATCTTATCGTGAAACAGGGAGGATCACTTCATGCAATACAAATCCGTCCCATATCTCTTAAAACATCTATACGTCGACCTTTCATTAACCGTTTTATTTCAATCGCATCTCATCAGAAAAGCCCATTGAATTATGATGCGGTCGAAGTTTTGTGAGAGATAAGTGTAAACGGGAGACATTTGAATTATTTCTCCCGTGGACTACGTATTAACCCCCACTGACATCTTCAATTATCATCCGGGGAATTTTATCACGACGAGAAATTTGCCTCCCCATATATTGTAGAACGTATTCACAAAATTCATCTGAAATGCCTTGTATTGATTGCGAATCCGTGTGGGTCAAATGCTTTGTGGAACCAGACACCATTGTGAGCGTGCAGGCTTTTATGTTGGGTCCATATTAAGACCTCGTCAATATTTATTTGTTTACCGAGTGAGTTTTCCATTCTGAGATTGGTGTTCCTAGTGTGATCTGATCCTTTAAAGTTTTTTGCTAAGTTCTTTCGCGTCAATACCACTGATCTCGATGAAAAAAAATCACAGCTATTATAAAGATATTTTATCTTTATTGTATTAAATGTAATATCACAAAGGAACAATTTGACAGGATTCTCAAAATACGGAGTTTAGAGCTTTTTTTACATTTCTAAATGTTAAGGTCCATATTGATTCTATTTATCAAAATTAGATTGAATGTCTAACTAATATAAAAATTTGCCTTCCATATATTGTAGGACGTAGAACTGTATTGTGTAGGACTTTTGTAGGAGTGTATTTTCCTTCAAAACCAACCCTTTTGCTTTTTCTCTAAAATCTAAATATTAGCATCCTATGTCATGTACTATGACGGAAGTGTTAATAAGATATAATACATTAAATTAACGCAAACTTTGCCTAAAAATAATAACGGTATAAATGGCATTTCACAGGTAGTAACGCAATCTGTGAGGTAACAACACTGGCGTGTGTGATTTGAAGCAAGTTGCGCATTAACCATATCAGATGTGATAATAGGGGGCACCTGGCATTATTTTAAATTTTTAAATGTTTTTTTTTCGAATAGCGTTAGTCTTCTTTTTATTTTATTTTTATTTTTTTATTTTTACCAAGCCCATAACAATACAATCAGCTATCTAGTTCACTGATATACCTTTAGAGTCGCCCTCGTAGTTTTTACGGTACACCAAACCTTTATTCCAGCAGTGGTTGCAATACTGTTGCGCATGCACTCTCTATGCTGGCTTCCGTGTAATTGCATGCTAGTGGTGATTACAACCCCCTGGGTGCTGTATTTGACCTGAATCTTCCACGCCGATTGTCATTTTTCTAAATTATTAACGGAATCACGAAAAATAAATTGAGATGGTTAATTAAATTTCCTCTAAGTGCTTTGCAATAAAGTCGGTCTTTTTTACTTCAAATATTCCGCATTAGATTACAAATAACGAATTGATTTGAAATACATGTATTGCACTATTCCATCGAAAGTTCCTCATTCTTCCACAATATAGCTCCCATACTTGGGTATTGTAATCCTATCAATGATATTATTATTATTTGAACTCGCAATCCCACCTTTTGGGGATTAAAACCCCATTCCCAGTAACATCAGAGGTGCATTTTTAAATTATTGTAGAGCATTAAAAAGAAAGATATGTGTAGCTCACCTGCAACGTTGCGGTATCAAGGTGGACAGTTCCATTAAACTTCCATTAAAGTAGTCCCCCAAGGAAGAAGAGCTTCGGAATCAATAGGCAGACAATTCCATCACCCTAAATCACCATTCTCCCTCCCTCCTCAGATTCATTAGATATGTAAACAAGTGCATTCAACACGGCCACCGATCGGCATATGTAAACTCATCTGACAATAACAGACACCAATGGAAGGAGCCTCTTCATTTGTGGCACTAACCTGTCTAAATACAATGGCTCAACTAAAGGAGATGGATCGAGACAATGCAATATATGAGCTCGATTCATTAGTGGCAAATTTTATAGCATGAGGTGATAATGGCCTGAACTTAAGTTGGACCAATAGTACATGTTCATTCTCTTGATGCTTGTTGACAGTAACTTCGTTACTAAACCAACTTTCAATCTGATAATGAGTGATCAGCCTTAAGTAGTATAATATATATATATATATAATATGATGTTGAATCAAACATGACATATCGTAACGTTTTATAGTTATCTGTCTTAGGGTAAATAACTGAATATGTTTAACCAAAAAAATTCCAAATCCACTCTTTGTTGAACTTATGTAGATCTGATAAGATAGGAAAGCCGTCTTTAACAGCAGTTTTTAAAACCCCGGGTTTGTTAAGTATAAGCATGTCTAATCGTAATACCATAATACACATTCTTAATATCGGATTTATGTATTTTCATATCTTACTTAATACCAAGATTATCCTAGTCTGAAAACAAATTGGCCATTTCCGTTCAGCCATTTCGAAGTTTCTTTTTTCCATTTCCATCAGACAGAGAGAGGGTCCGCCATGCAATGGGATTCTTGTTGCATGATGATCGGAATAACTCTGGAGAAGAGGGTAAGGTGTTTAAGTAGCCCTCTTTCCCTTCCTACTAAATCAAAGATCAAGGCAACTTAACAAAAACCACCTGACTGCGGCAGTTTTATGTACAGGAAACCAGCATCAACCTTCAACTACTGGTTCCTTCATAAATTATGACCCATTGTCTTTGTGTAGGTATTCTGGGAGTCAGACCGTTACTGTTAATTACTTAGCTGACCCTATGATTAAGCACTTGCTTAGCGATGGGGAAAATTTTTATTAAATTGGTTGTGTTTAGGATTAAGATCGATTATGAGTTGATTGACATTGACTAATAAATGAAGTCCAGCGTGTAATTCCACTGAAAGGAGTTGTTATCGGGTAACTACATGCAAGCATCATACTGTTAATCACTTTATTTTATTTGTCCGTGGTTTCGCGATGTTAACTGGCAAATTAATCATCGATTCGCAAATAATTATGTTTCGCGAATTAATACATAACCGTATTCCCGTGAAAATAAGACACCCCGTGAAAAAAGTAATGTACAGTGAGCGACAAATTATTGAAATGTGTAGCCCTTAGTATAAATTTCCGTATGAGAGTCTTTAATTGTTTGTGTATTGATGACCACTGGGTAAATTGGCAATATCTTGTTCAACTATACCGGTATATTGACAAACGTACCTAGTCAATGAGATGGTCACACCAATTGGTCTCCACCCATATCTTAAACCCAGGATGCCTACCAAACCAAGCAGTCAGGGTGATTTGATTTTCTTGAACAAAATAAATTTCGCTTAATCATTCACCACTTCTGAAGAAAAAATATTGCAAAATCACTTAAAACTGGCTTATTTTGTTGGTTATGGTCGACTAAGCAGTCTCATTCTCAGAAGCTTGATGTAAAGAAAACCCTCGTAATGTTTATAGGGTGTGTCTAAAACATTTATCCTGTTTCAAACCAGTATTTTTCCACATCATCTTTTCACCATGGTTAACGATGAGTGACTATCTATTTATATGTGTAGTTTTGAAGATTAATTTTAGCATTAGAAATGTAAATCAACATGTTTTCATATCTCTGAGGACGTCAGGTAAATATGTGTGCATCTACAATCATCTCTATTAGATTTGATAGATTTTTCAGAATTTAAAAATGGTTTAGTAAGTTGTTTATCTTACTTTGTAAATCGTATTGATTTTAAAAGAAAATTTACTGACAAGAAATTCTACTGTTATTCATCGACAAAAACGAACAAAAGTGTGAATGTAATGATCCTGTAATAACTAATAGGAAAACTTTTCATAGCTGCCTTGTTTAATCTCCAACATCTGGACCAAAATACCGATCAATGTTTCTTTGTATTATTGTTGTTTACATACCTGTAAGGAATTGCGAGAGCCATTGGTCGGCATCAATGGCTACTGACTGGACTTATTACTACAGCGTGTAACTGCCATCACAACTTGTACGTAGAGTTTGACAGTAGTTGTACACTTTGTATGTAGAGTTTGACAGTAGTTGTACACTTTAGATGTAGAGTATACATGTACGACTTGGAATTAAGGCGTGTAACTGCCATCACAGATTGTACGTAGTTTGACAGTAATTGCAGTACTTGAATGTAGCGTTTGACAGTAATTGTACACTTTGTATGTAGCGTATGTACGTAAGGCCTGTAACTGCCATCACAGCTTGTATGTAGAGTTTGACGGTAGTTGCAGTACTTTGAATGTAGAGTTTGACAGTAGTTGTACACCTTGTATGTAGAGCGTGTACCTATATTTTGACAACCATTACAGTTTTATGTAGAGTAACGATCATAAAAGTTTGTACGTAGAGTTAAACAGTAATTATAAATACGTTTAATTATTGTAGGTTTCACATAGTACATTCATTATTCATCTCTAGTTAGAACGTACTAAGTTTAACAATAATTAAAGTTTGTACTTAGTTTTTGACAGTCATTTAAGTTTGTATGTAGATTTTGACAGTTCAAGTTAGTGGGTAAGGCTGACAGCAATCGGAATAAATATAGATCTCTACAATAACGCTTTGTACATATAGTTTGACATTCAATACAGTTTGTTTAGAATATGTCACCAAGAGTTTGACAGTTAATACGGGTAGAAATCACTACGTAAAGTTAAAAAGTACTAATAATTACAGTTTGTATATTGTTTTTTGACAGCCATATGAGTTTCTAGGTAGAGCTGACCATTATATAAATAGCGCCTGTTTGGGAGGGTACCAGTTGAAATTGACACCCCGAGAAACCATTGTCAACCGACGCGAAGCGGAGGTTGACAATGGTTTTCGAGGGGTGTCAATTTCAACTGGTACCCTCCCAAACAGGCACTATTTATTTTATTATACTGAATGTCTTAATTTTATTACAAATTTTACTGCTTTTATATAGAAAATACGCGAGTTATACGACGAACCGTACGCGCATAACTTACGCGCATGTAACAATTCGTTCTATCGGCCCGTTGCCAAGTGAGTTGCTAACGCTGAGGGTATTAGAACGGATTGTCAACTGCGTCTAAACCAATCAGATTTCAGTATTTAACATGAAAGTATAATAATCAAGTTTGTAGGTAGATTAACAGTCAGTTCAGTTTGTACGAGTTATACATGTACAGCTATTGTAATTTGTACGAAGAGTTTTGACAGTTGTTACAGTTTGCAGTTGAGTTGAACAGTTATTGATATTTGTAAATAGAGTTTGAAAATTTACCATTAGTTTGTACTTTCTAGAAATTGAAAATATTAAACAATTTTACGTTTAGTTTATCGACCATTACACTTTAGTGCATAAAGATTTTGTGCATATTTTAGCAGTTATTACATCTTTAAAACACTCTGAACTTATAAAGTTCAACAGCCATAACCGGTTTGTACATAGTTTTAATTAATTAATTTAAGACGTTTCTGTAAGACTTTAATTGTATCTGTAGAGTAATGGCTTGGTTTATACAGGTTACAGGTAGAATGTATTTTTCGCCACAGGTTATATGGCAGCTGGGCTGGGGAAGACAGAAGTGATCGCCCTTGGCAGTATTTTGGGAGTCTTTGCCTTTCTGGTCTCGCTAGGAGTAGTGGCATACTGTTACAGGTAAAAAATGTTACAACACTTCTCTATAGCGTAATGAATATAGCGAAGTGTTGCACCCCCACTTCCCAAACGCAAAAAATAAATAAACAAATAATAAATTCACACTGTAAATTGAAACAGAGTGTAATATTTTACGACGCATGCATGTAGAGTAAAAGAAGTTTATTGTCTGGTTGGTAGTTTAATTGATTTGGGGGTGTTCGATTTGTATTACGCATTATTGTGATTGCTGTTAGAGGATCAAGCGAAACCTTACAGAATATTTCATAATTATGATAGTAATAAAAAGTTGTTTAACATATCGAGTCGTTTGTATTTACACATCACGAAGAGTCAATCATAAAAAAAAAATTTATAGGAGGATTGTCATTATAGAATTAGATCTTGAGGAAAACCGATGATTCCTTTCGAACATCTTCAAAAGTTACCATAGAACTATGATGCAGATGTATTCAATACTAGGAGATAATGGATTATATAACAGCTCACATAGATAACAAAGCATATGGATTAAATCTGTAACAGTAATGCTTTTAGAGAAGCATATAACTTTGTTCACAAAAAACCAACATTGTACTCAATCGATCATCATTGCATGTGGCTCGTGTAAACATGATACAAGAACGCGTATTCCAAGAGTAACGTTAATAGTTCAAAGATAAAAGAATAAAAAAAAAAACCATCGTCAATAAAAATAACTTTTTAACTTTCAACAATGTCGCTGTGGTTTAACTTGCAGTAATGGAAACAAGGACATCGACGGATGCAAACAGGTTTGAACGCACTTTGCTCGCATAACGCTAATATATTTCTTGTTATCATATATATATGAATACAGCTTTATTGTCGCCAAAACAGTATACTCGGATATATACTTGCTTCGATTAGTATAACAAATATGTCACAATTTGCCATTAATTTTCATTAATTGCCTGTTCACAAAACAATGTTTGAATCTGCACAGATTTTTAAAAATGTTTAGTAGTTTTAGTTGCATATCAAAATAATCGCAATGATAACCAAATATAACTGTCAAAAATTCATTTACACAGGATGTACGATATCTTTAAGCGAACAAAGCGTGGATCCTCCAATGAATCAGGAAGGAAACTGGTCTATGTGCAACAAGAAATACCAAGCAAGGCCGAGAAAATCCAGGCGCCAAACAAATCCCTTCGCAAGATCCTAAAAACGTCGATGCCACCCCCAAAACCAATATTACGCAACCCCCTTGTAATACCACAGAAAAGTATGCCTTTAAGAAGCAACAGGTCCCCACGGGAGGTCCAGATTCACAACTCCTACCCCGGGGGTGTTCGAGTGATACGCCTCAATCAGGACCACGCCAAACCAATGCTCGTGTACCGGCCCGGTCCTCCGAGACCCACGTATACGCAAACCCATCTCCCAAACACTGTCCCACATCTCCGGCTGGGAGACTACAGACCTAAGATTGTCAATGGATACTTTTCACCCAATAACGTCAGGAGCATGATGGACGAATTCCCCGTGGATTCGGACACTTCGTTAAACAGCAGTGAGTACTTCACCACTCATGTCTTCAGGTGCAATACCTACATTTTCAGATTTATTAAATCAAATCTCGAAATACATACCGGTAGTAACTGTACAAAGAAAAAATAAGATTCTCTGGCGATGTTGCATCACGTTAAATGTTGCCACGTTTATTAACTGTATTGCCATTTTCAAAAAGATGATAACACATTATTTATAAATTGAGTTATTTCCCCTTTTCAAACTTTGCAATTAACATATTTCATCTTCCACTGCATTATATTTTGAAATTTCAAGTCTAAGAAACTGAATTATTTTTAGCCTCAAATTTAATGACATATGTACTTAATATTTGTAAAATTGCTATATTCTTAGGTGGTTCAAGGTTCACATGGTAAGCGGTGTATCCAACCCTCTTTCCCACAAATATATATATATACTCATAACAACAATCTTATCAAACTAATCCAATTGTTTGCAAACTAAAATACATGTACGGTAATTGATGAAACAGTCACTGCTTCTACATGTGTTCACTTTGTACTGCATGTGGACATCACAACTTTTTAAAGTTCTGTCATGGAGTTGAATGAAATGGATAAACTAAAATCTTTATCTTTGAAAATATTTAATTTCAAATCAATGCAACATTGATATCAAATCAATTATTGGATCAAAGTGCATCATTCTGTCTTTCAGGGTACCTGCAGAACCAGAAAAGGTAAATCACCAAACAAGGCATTATCAACTAGACTGACTGTATTTGTGATGTAAAAGTAGTTTCATGTGCATATGTAAGATACCTCTCTCTCTCTCTCTATATATATATATTAGGTATCATACATATGCACATATGCCTATAGATAAAGACCCAAGCACCGTGATGTAGATTTAAAATGCCATTATCTATACATTTTTACCTTAAATAGCCCTTTGTAGATATACCGGTACATAAAAATTTTCTACTGACATAAAGTTTGTGTTCAAATATCCCAGGTAAATTTCATCCAGTTAGACGAAAAAGGCACTCAAACCAAACCAGCAAAGGAAAGACGCAAAGTCACAAGAAATTCAGCTACATCAACATCAGGTCACAAATTTCCAGATCCGACCACTGTAAAAACAATCAAACAGAACTCAGACCTAACCCCCCAAATAACTCAATACATAGAGACTGGTAGTAAATTTGTCATCATAGACTATATTGACTCGGATAATCAGAAGCCTGGAGAACTGCCTCTGTCCACATCTACTCCACGAGATTACCAGGGGCTGACAACTGATACAAATCACAATTTTGTTCCACGACAGAGGAAACCGCATGAAGGCTCTTTGGTGGAGATACCAGCCTCTTAGGAGAATTTTGTGTCAAACATTGACTACATTTCTTGTTTACATCAAAATTTACCATCATACTGTGGAACATTTTTTTACTTTTAAAAATATGACTGCATTTTTTTTTTTTTTTTTTTTTAACAGATTGTGACTTGGAAGAAAAACTTGTGCTTTAAAATTTCTATTCCGAGTAGAGATGAGTGTGACTATGTATGTTATTTTAATTCATATTTAATTTTGCAATGTTTGCCTAATAGTATACTGTATTTTGCAAATAATGTATTACTATATTAACTTGTAATCATACTTAAATTTCTTGTTTGTTACTGTAAAACAAAAACAAAAAATAAAAAATGTAATAAAACAGATTTGTTTAAAATTTTATTAACAATCATCTCTTCTTGCCACCTGCTTTGCCTTTCTTCCCAGCCTTAAACATTCCTTTTTTCTTGCCCCCACCACCTTTATTTTTCCCCCCTTTCTGTTTGCCACCATCTTCTTCTCGTCTTTTTCTTGCTCTAAAACAGTAAATCAAAGAAACTGAATATAAAACCTACTAGAGAAAAGCAAAGAAAAGGGTATTAACTTTAGTTTTTAATTAGACTCCACTACCAATCTAAGTGAATGTACAGAACATGAAAATATATATCTTAGAAAATATTTAACAGGGAGATCTACATGTACAATACTTAATAGATGATAAATCACTGTTGAGTTCATATTAAGAAAATTTAGACAATCTTTGCCTCAACTAAGTACGGTAAGAAAAAAGTATGTCTATAAAATATGGGGGAAAAATGCCATACAAATCTGAACTTCATAATCTATTACCTTGATCGTTGTTCCTCCATGATGTGGCGATTAGCAGCCTTTGTGGTATTAACAATAGGTATCCTGTTTTGGATGTGGTTTAGAATCTCTAACTGTTTCTTGCTCTCCCTTTCAACATCACCATAATTGGGTTGAAACTTTGAAAAAAAAAAAAGAGCAAATATGGTTGAAAAAGTAAATAAATAATTAATCTTTTGGACTAAAAAAAAACCCATTCTGCTTGAAACACAAAATAACAGCATTATAAATATGGACTAACATTATTTCATACTGAAAACTTCACAAGAGATCAAGGACTCTGATATAACAGCATCAGAAACAATCAGTACCTTTCTCTTTTTGCCTGTGTGTCTTGAGGGCTTCTCTGTGGGCAGTTTGTCCGTAAATTTTCCTATGGAGGCTGTGGATTTTCTGGCTAATGCTAGAGCTTTCCCTAGGTAATCCTTACTGGGAGCCTCAGTCGGAGTAAGCCCAACACCTGGTACTGAAAACACAATACAAGCTACCTTAAAATTTCAATTGCAAGCTACAAAATACATTTTATGTATTATTACCTTAATACCTACAAACATAATTTGCTTTTATTAAAATCAATATTCAGAAAATAATGTAAATTTACCCTTTGACTTCTGTGACCTTGCAATGTTACGCAGCCTTTGTAATTCATTCTTGGCTACCCGTTCCTTCTTCTCCTTATTCTTTTTGGCAAATAGATCAACATTTGGATCCTCTGTAAAAAGAATTCAAAAAATTGTTTGCAACATTAAGTACAGGTACATGTATCTGTTATTTCATTTAAGTAATATCCTTATTTTAACGACAGTACTTCCAAGAATGCAATAGACATAGTTAAGTCTGATGTAGAGCACTATTGTGACTTTACATGTGTATGTACCGGTATATATATATATAAAAACTGTAGAATAATTAAAATTGGTGGGGGTCAATTTTCTGGGATTGCTTAAATTTTACATGTTCGTGGGGATGTAATTTTTTGTAATATCATACTTATAAAATGAAATACGACTTTATAACCCTAATATATTAATTCGTGGAGGATGTTAATTCGTGGATGAGAGGTACCTACGAATTCCACAAAATTTGAGCCGCCACGAAATCTAATGATTCCACAGTAGTTTGATTTTATGATATTCAAGTTTCGAAGAACAGAATTTCATAGAATATTAGATCAGTTAACAGACCTGCATTATCAGGAACCTCTATGCACCACTCTTGTGTATCGTCATTTGCTCTCTTGTAACCCCACCTTGGTTTCCATTCCTACAAAAACCAGACAATGAGTACAAACCAGCTATAAACAAAATATCTCACTGGCTACCAGTATTTTGAAACAAGTTTGGGGCATTAAACAAGGTGTTCAAGTAAGGGAAAAACAACATTAAGAGAAACATACCTTTGACTGATCATCCCAGGCCATTCTACTCTTCTTCCTCTTTTGAATTCCTTTTAGCTGTGCATATTGTTGCCATTTTGTCAAAGGTTTGTCTTTAGGTACCTTCAAACAATTGAACACTCATTAGATACTGCAGCTTTTAAACCAATGAATTCTGGGACACGTTGTTGTTATAATTGTTGGAGTAAAAAGGATTTATATAAATGAGTATATACATACCGGTTTTTCTCTTGGAATTGGTGTTTTGGGATCTGGAAGCTATTCAATAAATGAAAACACATGATCACATGATATACGTACTGTAAATGTACTTAATTTAGTGCACTTGTACTCCACTAATTGAAGTACAGGCCCGCATATGTACATGATAAAAACAAATTACATATAGAAGCTTGGATTCAAATGCAAAATTTAATGGTTATGTGACAAACCCTGATCAAACAAGATTCATTACAAACTAGAATGTATCGGATGTATCAAATATTAGAGAGGAACATTTACACTGTTAAAAAATATACATTTTTTAACAGTGTAGACTGTTTTAATCCCCCCCCCCCCCTCCGCCCCGTACACTTTTATCAAATAGAATAATTTTTCTAAAAACTATATCTCAGCAAATCTTGCACGGAAATTGGCTTTTTAATTCATCAATTTTATGAAGGATGTGTATATTCTTGTCATAATAATCTCCCTTATCAGAGGGCCATAGTAGTTTAACAGACAAGTGAAGATGTTTTAATTCATACCTTTACAACTATTGCTTCATCTACTTTTTCTGTTGGAAGCTGCAAGTAAAATGTATCAAATGCATATTGTTTTTTGTTAAATGAACTGATTTAAAATCTACTTCTTTCAAAGCATTCTTACCTGCCACAGAGTGTTTATTAATAGCTGTGTGTTGTCTCTAGCCAAGCTTTTTATATACTCCTCTCTGTTCTTTCTGAAAACATCACGTAAACACATGTATTTAATTTTCAACTTTTCCATTTAATATTTTTTCTAATACATGTACAAAATGTTCATGCACAAATCATTATCACATTCATCACGAGTTAGGTTTATTTAAAAAATTCAAAACTGCATGATGCAAAAGTTTATTGATAAACAACAACATTACTAAACAGCTACAGTAGTTTACATGTCAGAAGACACTTCTTGCTTAGGAGACTCTATGTTTTACAAATAAATCATTTTTTATCAGTTGAAGAGTATATTAGTTACATAAGATAAAGGTCAATGAAACAATACATCAATACAATTTATTGTTGTCACTTTTACTGCCTCAGAAATTTTTGGTTTTCTCTATCTATTTCTTAATTCCCTTTTGATTGTATGATAAATTTTCAATCAAACTAACTAGCTAAAAGCATAGTTCGAAACCCCAGGCCAGTCTCGCATAAGCATATGCAAGACTAACCGTGGGTTTCTGTCAATGGCTAAAAGTGGACCCATAATATCCAGGATATATCAAGATTAAGGCTATAAATAAATGTAAAGTTTATGTAAAGTATCCCATGTAAAAGTAAGAAATGCACGTTCAACTTCAATTGAATTTGTGGGACAAAAACCAAAATTATTTGAACTGCAATATTGAAGCAGATAAGACCCTTTCATACACCATACCTCTAAAGTTTCAGCCATATTTATTTGAATTTTAAGAATTGAGTTAATTGATTGAAGGGGTAAATTTAAAATCCTACATGGTTGAATGTCACTGTTCAAACACATCATCAAAATGACATTGCAGCAAAATATAACAAGAGGCAGATAACTCTAATCCAGACAGAGAGGTTTGAATGTCAACATGGTGTGAAAATTTAAAGCAAATAAAATACACATAAAAAATTATTTCAATTTTTAGTCTTTGAATAAAACAATTTATGGTGGAAGGCATATACAAACTCAAAGGGGTTTGTTATGACTAATTTGGTAGTTATACCAATGTAAGCCTAAAAACTAGCACAAGTTTTTGTGCACTACAAATTTCAAGTTTTTGTGAGGAACTGTATATGTAGCTCTACAGCTTATTAACCTGAATTTCCCTAAGAGTTACAGACCTGCAGTTTTGTTATTCATACTGTATTCTTCAAAAATCATTATGAAGCAGAATCATTCTGATTTGTTACATATCAACCATATGAGACATCTGCTTCTGCAGTGAAAGCTGCAGGTCTGTAGCTCCTAGTCTAAAAACTCGGATGGAAGACCTGGGAGCTACAGTTCCCTACCTGTTAAAAAGTTGCAATTTATGGGACAAAAAAATTGTGCTAGTTTTAGATGTCAGATTAATCTTATTTCCAAACACATTCTATACAAATATTAATTGGTTCCAAAAAATTCCTCTGACATTTTACTACAGATATCGTCATTTTACTTTCCTCTGATATTCTTTAGTTTAAACACAATCACCAGCCCCGTAAAGTGAAGTGGTGCATTTGTTTACATGTAAAAATCTCCATGTGAATTTAAGATGCTTCCTTTTCTGAGGTTGGTGAGAGTGTTTAAGAGAAAATCTGAGACAAGTATTAAAGTGACAATATCAGTAGTAAATTGCAATTTTTGTGTGCCGTAAATTGCAACTTTTTAAAACGTATGGAACTGTAGCTCCCAGGTCATCCATCCAAATTTTTTCAGACCAGGAGCTACAGACCTACAGCTACTGCAGTGATGGCTTTTCTTGAGACACAATTAGGTTAGTCAAACTATACTCTGTCCTAAGTTTCTGCTTCCACCACTATTTGCTTAATATTTCAATAACCATAAATACTTTTGTGTCCAAACTATGTTCATTCACTGGTCAGGACTAGAATGAAAAAAAGTCCAGCATATTTTCTGTTTTAGATGCCCCCTCTACTGCTACAGGTTTCAATACACAACCAAAAATAAAAAGTCTACAAAGATTTAGTATTGCAAATGACATGAAAAGTACCCGCATTATAATGTTGAAAAATTGTGCAAGGTCAGCTGAGGTGGCCTGAGTCTGAAAAGATGTCAACATTTCCCAATATAAATCTCCATGAGAAATTTGTTTTCATTCATGTTAAGTTCCCCGTGTAAAAATAGACCAAGTGTCTTTGAAGAAATCTTGGATTTTTCCACTTGTATAGATTTCATTTGTACTTCTTTGACATGTATGTGTATTCTCGTTAAAATTCTTCAAAAAGTGATGGAAACAGTAACATGAGACAGACTAAAAATAAACAGTGATCTCGAAAACAAAATCTCCCAATTTCAAAACCAGATGTTCATGTGAATACATTGTGTTTCAGTTAACATCATCAGTCACCTTGTTGACTCAATTTGCAGAAGTTTGTATATTATTAATTTTGCATGTTTAGTATATTGCGAACGTTACTAATTTTAATTTGCTTCGTAAAGTTAATTAGTTCACACAACTTTATAGTATCCATGGTTATCTTTTTTACAAATAAAATTACATATTAAGGTCAATATTATAATTTTACAATACATAATACGTCTGCGAAAGATGTACTTGGATGGAATACAGTAACGAGATACACGTGTGTAACTGTTACATAGCCTTACTTTAGCTTTGGGACATCTAATGGATTTGTATCGACAGTCAGCAGGTTTCCTGGGTCTATTTCTAACTCAATATCCTTGTGAACCTCTATAGTTTTGTAGTGAGACTCTCTTTCTGCTGCTTCTTGTAACACTCTCTCCACGAGGTCTGCCATGTTTATCAAGATTCCAAACGTTCTTTCTAAGAACGATTTTGATTGGACATGCTGAGATAATTGATCAATGGGATTTCACCTAACAATAGGGAACTTGTCTGTCTGTTCGTCTCAAGTGAACTTCATTTCCTGTGTAAACTTAGGAGTCCTGTGACAAGGAAAGTTGACAGACGATGACAGTTCTGTGGATTTGCATGAGATAATACACTGGACAACACTAAATAACCTCCAAGCCATGCTGAAGAAGGAGAATCTGCGAAAAAATTTCCTCAGAGTGAAACAAATAGCAGACCAAAATTTGGGAAGGTGTGGTTTGTGTATACTTTATACGTACATATAGTACTGTTTAGTGTTTACATGTTATAGATATCATATAGCGCTCAATCGTACACACCTGTTAAAATGTATGTACGTGCATGGGAATTTTAACGTTGTTGCAAAACCTGTAACTCTTATAATTATTCACTATTCAGAGATTATAAAATACGGATGCACAGTTGATTGAACAATTTCCATGATTTGTCGAAATTTAGATATGAAATAGGTGCACAGTCTGACAGAAAAGTTATTTTCAGTATTTGTAGTAGATCTATACCTGTAAGAACTCATGTATATTTACTCAAGGATCAGATCAATAACTCTCTGAGAATGAGAAACACACTTCAGAGTAGATAGAATGTTCTATCGTTAAAATGACAGATGTCCTACGGACCCGGTTTAACGATAGAATTTGTCCCATATACTCGCTTCGTAGCAAATAAAAAAAATATATCGCGCTATATCTCGCCTAAATTTTCATATGATTGGTCTCAAATACCTACAATGTTGCTCTTTTATAATCCCATTTTACCTCGTAAACTGTTTTTGTAACGAAATCACTACCACTTGTAACATCACATTGAAAATTCGCTGTTTACGGTCGCCATGTTTACGATAAAATCCGAAACATTCCGAGTACGATTTCCTACAAAATGGCAGGCAATTCAAACGTGTTTATTAACAAAATGCCTTAGTACGACTAATTAAATGGATATTTTGTGGATTTAACTACATATGCATGTTCAAAAAGGTTTGTAATGTATAAAAATGTGTTTTTCCCCTGCAGATTATTTTTAACAGACTTAAAATCGACGCGAAGCAGATCCGCTTCGCGGCTGCTACATTGCAAGTATATGGGACGAATTCTTACTGTGACCTGAGCGTAGCCTGGTCACGGTAAGATTATTCTTTCTAACTTCAGAGCAGTAGGTGACAGGTAATGATTCCTTCCTTATAGATCAATCTCTTGATTTTTTTGTTCATGGTGATATCAATCATACAATATTGTTCAGTTGTAAATGTTATTTATCTGCACTCAAAATTTATATAGTAACATTATCAATTTGTAACTGGATATCCTTTGAAATTGATTTAACTAAATTGACTCAAAAGAGTGTTGCTTAAGCTTGGTTGGTAATGTCATACTACATGTATTGCAGTGGTCAATATCTCTAATCTGGCCTGTATCTCTGAACTTTTAAATGCCAGGAAATTTAAATCATGCATGAAGCAAACAAAAAGTAATCATGCCTTATATTGTCAATCTTATAGTAGGTACATGTACTCTAAAAAGTATTGGACAGGTAGCATTCCAAAGTAACTATTGTTGGCATATCTTTTCCCTTGGAACATGCCTACACAATCAATTGCACCATTCAGTTTTGTTATGCATCAACAGGTTTTACAAAACATGTTCAACATTTTTACTATTTAACTAACTCACATTAAGTAAGATTCCTACTAGAAATTTACAGCTTTCATCAAGTGTATGTACTAATGATATAGTCATACATGTAAATACTCATATTGAATCAAAAAGAGTAATCAGTATTAGTGAATTAAAAGATCTAAATTCTTTTTAAACTGCCTAGATCATGACAGCTAGAATAGCTAGATTTCCTGAAATTTTATTACTAGCTTTTCATAGAATAGGTCACAGATATTTTTGATATTGGTAATACAGTTTTCTAATAAAGAAAGTGTGAATGATTTTTATTTTTTTTTACAATTGAGAGATCCTTTGATTGATGTATGAGGTCTTGTCAGTCATGTTTTCTCCCTATTACATATGTTATGAAAATGCATTAACACTACTGTACATTTACATATACATCTATTGAAACTGGTAACATGTGGCATGAAAAACCTTCAGTTGGACTTAAAAAAAAAAAGATGCTAAATCAACAGAATATGATTTACATTGTGAATGCGTCGAGGATGTTTGCACCATAGTTTTTTAATATTAAATATATTTTTTTTAAACTTTTCAGATTTGAAATTAATTTATTGATAACACTCTTTCCTGAAATGCATATGCTATAAGGAAACTCCTCTTGTTTTACTATTAAGATCATGTCCAATTTTATAAATTGTGCCATGTACCGGTACATGCTATATTTTGATGATTAAAGTACTATAATCACAGTTTTAATAGGGGTTTTCTATTGATTTAATTTTGGTAATTAGAGTAAGTTTATACTAGACCCGATCATACTTTAATTGATTAGCATGTAATACTTAATATTAAATTACTGATTCATTAAAAACTTATGGCTAAGGAGGGTGCTCTGATGAATTTATTTAATCCACACAGAACAAGTAATGATTTTTTGCAATAACATACAAGTCTATCCCTATGATCTAATGTTATAACTGTACTACATACATACATACATGGACAGTGGGCACTCCCTGGCTGGGTGATATTGAATGGCCATCTACTGGCTCTACCTTCCCTGACATTACTGCTTACAGCCTTGTACATATGTTACATCACTATTACATTAGGCTGATCCTTCTACTAACATATTCTACCAATATAGAAACATTTTAGAAGTATCATTCTTGAATGAACGGTGTTCTTATTTGTCACCTAGCTTTTGAGAAATTTTTGTGCATGAATAGCTCAAGTGTTTGTGTAAGTAGCTGTACATACTATGAAATGCATGCATTTATATAGCTTGGCCTCAATGAACCTATGCAAATTGTTGTAGTACTCTAAAGCAATTTTAGTTTTGTAGTTTCAAAGCATTCCTTAAACAATTCTTTGGTGACTTGTATTGTAGACTGATTCTAAACTATGTGATGCATTATATTCTGTTATACTACAGTTAAGTTCTGGCGCATGGTGACCCGTTTTGAGCATGGCATCACTTTTTAAGAGGTTTTGGTAAGTTTTATTTAACAATGCACAGAGTGTAGTGACTTTTCTTGTGTATATTCTGCATTTACTCTAGATTTTCCATCATTTAACATCCCTGATATAAATAACAAGATCCATATTGTCTGTAAACAAAATGTAGCATTTATTCTGTGTCCTTGTATAATCAGATCTAACTTTTGATGTGGTAGAGTGACAGTTAGGAATCCGTTATCCTTCCATCTTGCTGGTATTACTTCCTTATTCTTCGCTTTACATGTTTTACTTTCATTGATAAAGTACAACAAAAGCAAAGAGTGGCATGATTTATTTGATATATTTCAGTGTTTTGCATAGCTTTTTTTGCTGTATACTTCTGGTGAAATTGATATTATCAATGAAACTATAAATGCTCAAAATTTGAAGAATTATATTGGGCTTACTAAATGTAATTGTATCATTTATACCTAGAATTAAATAACACCCCCCCCCCAAACCAAAAAAAATTAAATAAACTAAAAGTTTAAAGAAAAAAATTGACATTAGAATTTTTTTTTTTCAAAGACATACACATGTAAAAATATTAAATACTTTACTATATGGTAATTTTCATCAATATAATGGTCTGGAATTTGCGTTGAATTTAAAATAAGTACATCAGGTTGGTTGATTCCTGATCCAATTTCTTTGAAATGGGAATTGATATGAACATGGTGATCTTCCATACAAATAGTTGAATAAAGATTGTTACACAAAATCGTGCATCTCAAATGTTAAATTTCACTTTTACATCCTACATCTCCTAGATCTTTTAGATTAGAATTTGCAGCAGAGCTAGAAGTTTAGTGATCACGAGGAGTTGATTAGAACAATGTGATTTGTATTTTGCTTACATGGTGGTAGTGATACTTAGTAGGGATCACACAATGTAAAGTAGTTGTTTTGACAGATTGTTTATAATGAAAATACGTTTTTCAAAACCATCTATATAAATATCTTTGCTAGCTGAGGGTGCATGATGATGAGTTCCTCTTTCCTTTTCAAGGATGAAAAGAGAAAGATTGCTCAGATGATAAATATTAGAATTCTTTTTTTTTTTTTTTTAAATTTAAATCATTTTGCACTATAACTAATCACCAGTAATATTTTATATAAAACAGTGTTTAGGATACACATATTAACAAGTGTGTTTATTTGTTTTGTATGACCGCCCTGATTTACATTCACAGTAACCGTAGAGAAAGTGACGTTGAGTAAGTAACTACAGTGTATTAAAACCAAAAACATTCAAGTTACTGATTGATGTGATTTTGAAGTGATTTAGAAAATTTTACATTTTTATTTTAATTTTTTTTTTTGAGGGGGTAGGGGAGTGGGTTTGTTGGTGTAAAATAAAGATATGAGTTTTATGATCGTTTAAAAAATTCCCTATGATATGTAAGTACAAACTCTGGGATTATTTTCCAGAATATTATTTTATGCTTAGTACTGTTACTTTTTTTTTTACATGAAGTAGAATATAGTTTTAGAAAGGGGTTTGGATGATGGTTGATTATATACAGGAAGCACATACTAGTCCATACATCAGAAATCATAAACATTAAATCAGTGTATTATTATTTGAAGTACCAGACTGAAACAACATAGTGTGTATCTCTTGAAAAGAGTGATTTTTTTTAGCATAACAAAAATCCTTTTGATTATCAGAAAATTCAAGGGCACTTGCTACAAACAATTATTTTTAGAATCCATTAAATTAATGAACAGATTTTATATTTGTAAAAAGATATTGGATTAATATTTTTTGCACAGTATAAAGAAGGTGGAATATGCAAAAGTTTTATTAATAGATTTACCAGGTAGATAAAAATTCCCAAATGGTATAAACTTTTAGCAATTTTGGTCGCATTTAGCTTTTTGATCAAGCACTGTCCATCTGTTTATCCCAATGGGGGACACACAGTTCTACATAGATAAAAAAAATATTTTTTTTCTCCAAAATTTCTTTTCAAGAACTATGATTTGTGATTACAATACAGTAATCCTTATACAATAGTGTAGGGTCAAAATAGTGTAATAAAGAGGCCATGTGAGCAACCATTGTGCTTATTAAACCTCAGAAATACACGGAAGGCTTTATCGATAAATATTATTTTTATCAACCCGGGGATTCAGTATGTAACCACAATAGGAATTTGGAAATTAAGAGTTCAGAATTTTATGTAATATAAACATAGAAAGAATACCTCTTACTCAAGTGAGCAATGTGGCTCATGAACCTCTTGTTATGTTTGTAGCATGTTTTCTTAATTAATGAATGGATCTTGGGGTTAATCTAAGTCCATAGGAAGCTATATGTAAAGTGAATATCCATATAATATATATCACATAATACCAGGATACATTTTATGTCAGGATTCTTGCAAAATCTGCATGCATTTTGTTGTCCTGGTAATCACTTCTCACTGGTTTGTGTGACTCATTCTGTTTTACCACTAAAATGTCATAGTTATTAGATATACACCTTTTTATTTGTTTCAGAGAATTTACAGCTCTTATGAGCTTTATTAGCCTATTAATTTGAAGATGAGCAATTACCTCTCTTATTTTTTTCTCCTTCATTTCATTGAAGTTGGAATATATTCACTGTCAGATAGAGTTATTCTAGAGCTGTCATTGAAACTAGGCATGTATGTATAGAGGATTCCATATTTTCTGTGTATCTTGATTTCTGCCCAAAGACCATATACTGAGAATATACTTCAATCAAAAAACCAGTATACATGTATTTGAAAATTTTAACAAGGTTATTCCATCTTTGTTTATGGAATTAAGAAATAGAAAGAAAGAATACTATTAAAGGAAATTTCATTGAAATTGCAACAATCTAAACTTTAGATGTCATTTAGTAAACCAGTGGATCATACTTTGTGTTATTTTACTGAATAAGAACACTAATCAGAATAATCTTCAAACACACAGTCATTGATAAGTTAATTTGTTATCTTCAATTTAAACAGTATTAAATACATGTAGTAGGGAAAGTAGGGATAATTCTTATAGATCTTTTCAATAACTACTCGACCATTTCTGGTTCAACTTTTCACATTGAAACAAGAAATACTTGCATAATATTGATTTGATAATTTTATTTTCTAAAATTGTTTTGATATACCGGTATATTGATGTTGTGTTAACGCCCGATCACATGAAAATGGCAGCACCAATGACGTGTAGAATTGTTTTGGAATGATGAAGATCAGCCCTTGAACAAAATGAGCAGGAAAAGATGAAATGTTGTTCATATTGCTTATTTGACAAGGAAGAAGGAGCAATGAGGAAACATGCTATCTTTTAAAAATATAAAACACTTGTTAATTTAGAAAAATAATATCAAAGTGGGTGAATTTCTTAGTGCTTCCAATAATCTTTAACTGTAATCATCTATTGGTAATCTGAATAAATTTATTTATAGTAAAAATACATACAGCACTAGATTGATGCACAATCTGTTTTGATACATGAAATCTGAAGTTAGTTAGCTACCTAGCTACCATTGGGTTATCGTCAAGGCCATATCTTTAGATTTTAAATAGAAATATGATTATATAATAAAGGAAGTGACGAGTATGACAGAATGTAGATAACGATATAGATATTTAGGTTAGATTATGGCTCTTTTCATTGGTCCACTAGAAAATTGAATGTACTTAAATATAATGTACTTCAATTTGATCTGGTGCAATTTATATGCATGTATACCCAAAAGCGTTCAATGCATTTATTTATCTGAAAGTTAAAAATTGGATGTATATGTATAGATATTGTATAACGTATGGTTGGAGACATTTCATGGTACATCCTGTGGTTATAAGGAAGGAAAACAAGGAATTGTGGAGAATGCCACTTTCAATGAAGTGATAATTAAGAATGCACTTAATATGAGTCATGGCAACATGTTCAAGGACAATGGTCATACATATACCAGCAATGAACATCATCCATACAACATGAGGGGTTATTCATAGGAGTAAAAAGCCATCATGCAATTCATTTTAATCTTTAGGTTTCCTTGTTTATATATTACCGGTATACATGTACAAAAAAGGTGATAAACATGGAATAAAATTCACATATATCTACATATATCATTGATCTCCATACTGGTGCATTGTTATTAGCAATTAAAGCAGAATGCTACATTTTGGGGAAAGATATGGGCTGAAGAAATTTCATTTATCTGTTTCTCTTTAAAAGATATACCGGTACTGTAGGTGTTGTTATGAGGGTCTTGTTTTATTATAGAAAACTTCTTATTACTAGCTGTCACTGATTGCTAATGGTGTTTAACTGTATATACATTATGTAACATACATGTCTATTTGACAGTTGTGGTGTTGTAATTGTACATGAAGCATGACAACAGGTCTCTGGACTAAAGGTGTGCATTAACAGAGAGAGCACCTCCCTCCTGTTAACAAGGAAATCTCAGCATGTGTTAGAGCTAGTGTAAACCATCGTCATGGCCACATTCATCTCCAACCAATACACACTGTGTCTTGTGGGAGAGATCATTTTGTATATCGTCTATGAACCCATAAATTCATTGAACATTGTAAAATAACTCCACATGTTGGAGCTATCGCTATCTTACAGATTTTTTGACAGGTTGCAGGGTCTTGTTTGTTTTACGTAATATATTACATTTTCTATGAAGTTGCTGGGAAATAGCATTAAGGACATCATGGATACCTGTACATGTATATATTATCATGCTGGTTTTATGCAGAAGATGAAACTGAATGGGAGAAGTATTTTGTTGCATGTTTGAAAGTGTTCATGTTAATTAACAGATTTACAGGTTTAAATGAGTGTTCATGTGAGATAGAAAAATAATAAATATAGATTTTTTTTAATCTTTCATGACATCATTATTGTGTATATATTCAGATACTGCTTGGTTGAGGTAAAACAAATAAAATGTTCTATAAATTAAATACATGTATCAACTTGATTCATATACATGTACTGATATTAAAGAAATGTTTTGATAAGAAGACTTATCATGTTAAAAAATGTATTCAAGTTAAGAAAAATCAACACTTGATGCAAATATTTTGACCCCATATTAGCATTGTCACAAGATCATTTGTTTTATTGTTTTTTTCTGCAGAGTTGATGAATTTCTTGTATATAGTAGAGAATTTATGAATTTCAATGATGCATTTTATGTCTCTTTTATATTTCAGGGCAGAGAAGTCCGAAGTTTTGTCCGAAGATCTCCAAACAGTAGAAAAACGAGTAGAATTAGTTAAAACAGTATGTCAATCTACGAGCAAGAAGATTGCTGGCTGTCTACAGGGGCAGGGAACAGACTACGAGAAGAGACTGGTACAGGGGGATTTTTACCCTGAACTCAAGCTTGCTACTCTCTATATGTCAGATCCGTTTGTAAGACTTTGATATTTTCTGTCATTGTAGAGAAAGTTACCTGAGAATACTCTTGGTCTTGGGATGATCGAAAGTGGTACCCTTCTTGGCACAGACTCCGTTATGGGGTAGGTGGTTGTGCAGTGCTGCAGTGCTGTACTTATGAACATTTTAGAGCTATATACTGAAGAAGCAGAAATATTCGTTGAGGATTTAATTTCGTTACTTTTGTTGGCAGTATAAATCAATGAAGTTAAATCCACGATGAATTTTTAACCCGAGTATTCTTAAATACAGAGTTAATACTTGATGCATTTTAAAGATTAAAATGTGATGAAACTAAATCCCTACGAAATTTTATTTGGTTTAAAAACAGTGTAATTTTAAACCAACGAATATATGTGCCTCTACAGTAGTTGAAAGAATATTGTCTACTGAACAACTCTAAAGTGCTGATACTAAAAACTTCATATTTTATCACTGTGATGACATTTAGGAGCTTCTTTCTTCCAGAACCATGTTCCACACATGTGGAGAGTGTCAGACCACACTGGCCAAAGAACTCCTGCAGTTTGAGGTGGATGTGGAGCAAAATGTTCTAGCCCCTTTGCAAGAAATTTTAGATGTAAGAATCTATGATTTTGTTTTAATGTCACCCAATTTTATTTGACCAAAATCTTTTCATATTTGTATGGTAGTAAAAGAGCTAAGGATGTTGAAGGATAAGTTAACAAATTAATAACTGTTCATTAAATTTCTTCATACTGGTACTTGTGAAATGTTGAAAGCATTTTGAAATCGTGAATTAAAAAATGTTAATTTCAACAAATAATCTATTATTCCATATGGGATAGAGAAATCTGCAGAGTGAATTGATTATGTTGTACATGTTATGATGAATATTCCCTTTCTGGTTGATTTTAAGGTTGAAATTCCTGCCATAACAAAGTGTAAGAAACAGTTGTCTAAGTTAACTCTAGACATGGATTCCTGTAAAGGCAGGTGGGTGTTGAAAAGTTAGTTACCATAATTCATATATATAAGTACTGATCAATGATTAATAATTAGTAAGTACTTCTTGTCATGCCTTTCCAATAAGCTACAAGTCTTCAAGTACTCTGTCATTATTCAACAGATATTTCAAAATTTCAACCTATATATGATATGTGAATCTCATTTGTGACTATAAAATTCTAGGATGCAAATCCCAGTATTCGTAACCTCCATAAGATACAAAATCAATTTCAAATTAAATTTTCAGAATATTATAGTGAACCCCCCCCCCCCCCCCCCAACCTGTTCGAAAACTTTGCTCTATTTGTGAATTTGCTGCAGCTGTTTATTGACATACAACACGTTCATAGATACAAACCAAAATTAAAAGAAAAATACTGAGTTTTTTTATAGCTTACTCAGTAATTGTGTTAGCCTGTCAATAGCTTTTATCTCTGTGATAGGTGGAACCAAGCTGTCAAACAAACTCAAGTACATGGGGCAAACATGGCGGCTGTATCAGCAAAGGCAGACCAGCTCAAGGAAGAGTACGAAGAGTCCTGCAATAAAATGTACCAGGCTAGGGTAAGTACTGATGACTGTCTAGGACAGTAAGATGTACCAGGCAAGGGTAAGTACTAATGACTGTCAAGTATAATAAAATGTACCTGGCTAGGGTAAGTACTATTGAATTTCAAGTCAAAAGAAACTTTATAGACATGCTTTAATTGTATGTACTGGTGCATAAGCATGTACATGTACTGTAAACCATGCTTATAGCAAAATGTTATAATTATATGTATTGTTTTCATTCTATGTACATGTAATTGACATATTGTACATGTGCACGGTAAAAAATGCTTATAGCAAAGTACCGAAAACAAACAATATCTTACAAGTTTACTTCGTGTACCTGGTACCAGTATATAGTTTAAGCATTGGAGTAACAAGTAACTGGCTCTCAACCATGCATATTGATTTTATTGCAGGATAATCTAGCCACAGAAATGTTCAACTTTGTCGCAAAAGAAGCTGAGCACAGTAGTAAATTAATAGCAGTAAGGGCTCCATATTTTTCTTAAGTTAATAGTAATTACCAAGTAGACACAAATTTGTTAAAAATTTTGCTGAAAAATCATTACAGCTAGACTTTACTGTGGTACATTAAGTCATTAATTTAAATGATTTTGTTTATATAAATCTACTGAAGGATGCATTTTACATGTATGTGAATTTTCTACTCTAGATATTAGAAGCTCAACGAGCGTATCATAAAAAAGCCCTGGAGGCTTTAGATCAAGCTATACCTAAGTTGAATGAAGCACTTGGTAAGTATCTTATGTCAGAATTAAGTGAAGAAATGTTGTCAAATATTATGCAGGATTGTCGCAGATGATCAATTGCTTTGACTTTACAGAGTGTAACCCACTGAAGCCAGTGTATGGGGTTCCCTTGGAGGAGCACCTGAGGGTAACAGGGAGGGACATTGCTCTAGTACTGGAGGTCTGTGTGATCACCCTCATAGAGGGTGGTCTAGAGGAGGAGGTGGGTTCTGTTTGGTTATCTCTTATCTAATATTGTTGGATGACTAGACTGTGCTTAAATATAAATAAAATCATACCAGATCAGTGTATTTTGGAAATGTTTTTAATTTTACTTGCTCTCTGTTTTATAGGGCTTATTTCGAATAGCAGGGATGGCTTCAAAAGTCAAGAAATTAAGGGTAATTGTATATAATTTTTTTTTATCTTACACATTTTTTAATACTGGTACTAAAAAGTTTTGGCTGCCTTCCTTTGCATTTTGACATATAGATAAATACTGGTGTGACTGTTACAGAATGCTTGACATATAGATAAATACTGGTGTGACTGTTACAGAATGCTTGACATATAGATAAATACTGGTGTGACTGTTACAGAATGCTTGACATATAGATAAATACTGCTGTGACTGTTACAGAATGCTTGACATATAGATAAATACTGGTGTGACTGTTACAGAATGCTTGACATATAGATAAATACTGCTGTGACTGTTACAGAATGCTTGACATATAGATAAATACTGGTGTGACTGTTACAGAATGCTTTTGATGCCAATGTGATAGACATGGAGGAGTATGCCCAAGATTTACACACAGTAGCAGGTTCTCTCAAACAGTATCTCCGTGAGCTTCCTGAACCCCTTCTTACAACACAACTCTACCCTGATATCATTCAGGCTGCCAAACTGTAAGTCAATTGGACACTGTCATCGGCCCTGTAAAACATGAATTATAAACTTAATTTTAAAAGACTTCAAATATGCTGTAAAACAAACATATATATGAACGTGCTGGTACATGTATTTGCACAGCTAAACAATCATTTTCGTACAATTTCAGGCCACAAGAACAAAAATTGCAACAATTATGGTCAGCAGTTAGGAAATTACCTGAGCAAAACTACAATAATTTTAGGTGAGTACTTTACTCTGTAAAAGTGTAGTTCTTTCAGAATACCTCTTATCAATACATATATTCACTATAGAGTCCATGAATGTTTGTAGGATATTTTTTCATAAATTTTAAGAATAATATAAGAAAAACAAATTTTATTAATGACATTCCCTTTTGTTTCAGGTATTTAATTAAATTTTTGGCTAAGTTAGCCGAAAAATCTGATGAGAATAAGATGACGCCTAGCAACATAGCCATTGTGATTGGACCAAATCTTCTCTGGTCAGAAGGAGATAATGGGTAGGTCTTTATGCTAGTCAAGATACTGATAAACAATGATACTTTGAAATATGTAATTGTAGAACAAGTTATACAACTGTAACAATGATAAATAACACATACACTGATTTTGATGTTAGTACAAGAATTGTGTAATCCATAACATCTGAGATTGTTATTTAACAGTCCGAACATGGTGACGAGCGGGACCATTAGTAACATGATAGAACTCTTCATCACACATTGTGACTGGTTCTTTCCAGAAGGTAAGCAAGTCGTTTTACTATGGTACATGTACTTGTTTAACGATATCTTGAATTAGTGCTGGAGGCTGTGTTTATACATGTATGCAGGAAGACATTTAAAATTTGGCAAAGTTTATTTTAATTCTTCAAAAATAACCATGAAAATATATATATATGTATTACATGTATATATAAATGAAGGGTAAATCATGTATCAGGGGTGTTCTATATCCTGAATCAAATTATGAAACCATTAGATAAGAGATCATTCATATGAGGTTATGTGCATTAAAAAATTGTCATAAAGCTTGTTTATTGGCCAATACTATGCAAATTTTATTTTTGTGCAAACAATTATTTTCAGACGCTGCGTTCACTTTTTACCAGACTTTTTTACCACTACCCTCCCCCTCTCCCAAACGCCGTTTTTCTGTTCCTCGCAGATCACTGTCTTCCTCTGCATTCTCTTTTGAATAGCTTTTCCATTCGTTATGTCACCTGAATTTCATTTGATTGAACAATTTTATTTCTTTCAGTTTATATTCAGATATGCTCTACTTGGCAATGCAACTAAGATGGGTTTTTCTTGTATTGTTCTCAAACAAAATTAACTGCAGAGAAAATTGTTTTTCATGTACAGTAAAATCAATGGTACTGTTCCGACAATAATAGTATACTTCCAATCTGATTAAAATCAGATCCTCTATCCGCTCCTTGTTTTTCTATTGTCGTTAAACGAGGATCTGAAGAAACCCCGCTTGAGGTCACCTTATGGTGAACTTTGTTTTGACCAATGAAATCGTCGGTTCCATTCCTCAGTTACGTGTTTTGGAAGTTATGCCAATACAATCTTTGGATTCCCTGAGGTCGTCTAATATCAACTTATGCTCCGTCTCTAGCTCGCTGATACCGAAAGATTCGAGAACGTGTCATCGCTTCGTCATACGACTTCATTTTTGTTGGTAACCCAAAATTATCATTTCTAATACTTGCTCCGATTGGCTAAAATAACTCAATGAATATTCTTAAATCAAAGTTTACCAGGAGGTGACCTCAAGCGGGGTTTCTTCAGATCCTCGTGTAGCGACAATAGATTAACACGGAACGGATCGAGGATCTGATTTTAATCAGATTGAGTATACTTCACTGCTGGAATGGTTCTTAAACCTTATGTACACTGTATGTCACAATTGCGATATAAGTGCAAATACATGTATACTTTACAAGTACACAGGAATTAATATGTATCTGATGTTATGAGATGTTTACTGAATTTATCTGTATTGATGATAAATATTACCGTATTTGTATACCACCTCATCTTTTGTATTCCACGTTAATTTATTCTGAATCAATTTAAATATAAACAAGGCATGATAATATTAGTGTCTACCAACTTTCATGATATTTACCAATATCAATAAGCCTTCCTTGATAGAAGGAGAATACATGTATATGATGTTGATCCAGCTGATCTGTCATGACACTCTATGTCTTTTCAGTATCTTGAAAACAAAAGGTCTTTTAATGTTCTGCATAGTGCTAGCTCCCTTTAAAAACGATGAGTATTTGTAATGAAAAAATGTATACGGTAATTGTATATCGGGTATAGAATGCTGTTCCTTTGATTGTTCATGGACTGAATGAAATGTCTTACAAACATATATTTGTTTTGACAAAGCATGACTCTGGAGTGCAAATATCTGACTTAAGTATATATGGATTTTTTGGTACAGCTGTTGACTTTCATCATACTATACGTGGGACTGCTCCCCCCAAGTCTCCGGGGGTCAGGGAGTCACAATCACCTGTCACTGCTACTGTACTCCCCCTAGTCCAGGGTCCACAGCATGGGTCTGTTAGTCAGGCATGTGAAATGGCTTGTATGACTGCAATGGGAGCCATATCCTCCCGCATCACCTCTCTGTCTGATGTTTCTAACGAGGACCAGAAAACCCCCTCCCAGAGGTCAGCCAGTGTATCAGATGACGACGTCACGTCCAGCTCTGAAGGTGAAATTACACGGCCTGTTGGTCAGTTTGGGTGTGCCTCTTTCCGCAACAGTAGTGGTTTTCCCTCAAGTAGTACTAACCTAATTCATACTCCTAAGTTTAATGCCGATGAAGTGCGGGGAAGGCGAGGGAACTCAGAGAGGTGCCAGTCTGTACCACCTCAGAGCGAGGCGGCTAAAGATCTCCACAATGATGTCTATAACACTATGTTTGCTTTGCATTCACTGGGTGGGGACAAAAATGTGTCAGACTATCGAACCAAGGTTCGAGATTTGTGGGATGGCCACATGCAAAGACCAGCTTCTGCAGTTGTTAGGAAAAATAGCAGTACAGAGAGTGGAAGCAGGATAGCAGGAAAGCCCCGCCGCTGTGTAAGCCAAGGTTAGCTTCCCCTGTGAAGTCCTGTATGTTCTGCTTTCAATTTAATTCCCTTTTGTCTGTTTGATTTATAAAATTGGTTTGGTTTTATTTTCAATTTTTTTTAAATTCAAAAGAAAAAAATATGTTTGCATGGCCTGCTTTCTTCAAAAATGATCTCTTTTATCAATACATGTATATTCATTTCTGTTAGGAACTTCCATAAATTCAATTCACAGATTACACTTAGATTTCAAAGTCATTGACATTATTGTGACATTAACATGGCAATTTACTGGTAAGCTTTACACGAGATTTTTACTTTAAAACTCCAAGCAATATAAACTATCTGACATGGCTTAAAAATGTATTTACCACACCAAATCTGTTGAGTAGGATGCCCTATAAGAAGATGCCTTAAGGAAGATAATCCAATACCTGTATTCCTCTTTGCTGACTCCTGCTATCCTTCTTACCCTCCGCATTAGAAGGTTTTTTATGTTCAATTATTTTTTTACTTCAGTTTAATTTTTTTTTATTCTTTTCTTTTTGTTTTGTTTGTTTATTGGTTCTAGGTAAATTATTGGTAATTTAGTTTGTTTGAAGTAGATGGTATTTCTTGCAGTTCCTTCTCCACATCACGGCATGTGACTTTTTCATTACAGAGGCTGTTCTGGCTTACATGTAACCTTAGAACTTTTACTTTGAAAGCTGTTTGATTTTGCAGTGTGTGCTTTTCATACCTATTTTGTGTTATTAGTAATAAGTATATATACTTATATACTGTAGATTCCTTATTTTACTCGAGAACTTAATTCCACGATTCAACCATTTTCCATCAAATCGCGAGAATATAAACTTCACGAATGATGAATTTTTATCATAGTTTCATGTAGCTAACATTTGTCCAAAAAATAAAAAAGTGAGATTTTAGATTTCATGAGATGTGCTTCTTGCGATTTAACGTGGATATTAATTCCTCGCATTTGATGAGGAATCTACAGTACTTATATTAGTTACCAATCTGTAATTATTGGTTATTCAGAATGAAATATTGTATATAGTAACTTCATGTATTGCACTTTTGCTTAATATTTGTGTTTAAGTGTACTGCTAGCTTACAAACATACGAGTCTCAGTGTTTTTCCAATCCATACCAACTGCTTTTCTTAATCATCAAAGCAATGGATATAAGAAATAGGTTTCTTTATTTCATTTTTTAATGTGATTTTTAGATAGTAAATATTGATGTAAAATGCTGAGTTATGATAATTAATGTTGCAGTAAATAGAGTAAAGTGTAGGAAAGATTCATTTATAAAATAATTTTATAATCTTTAAAAACCTGTTTCAGAGGTAGAATTTGGAACCATGGCTTCATTGATGGGAAACAAAAGAAGTAGTTCTGATTTGTCGGAATTGGATCAATCCATGACCAGTCAGGAGGGTCCAGACTCCAATACTCCAGATGTGCCCACCACCCCACCTAACCAAGTGGAGCATAGAATAATCAATGATTCAGAGTAGTTAGTATCCTTATGTTGATATTGTTTTTGAAAAGGAAGTTTTGGTAACGAGTGCTTGCATGCATTAAGAATTTTCAAAAATTCTGCAACTGTACCTTTTACAGTTTTGTTTTTGCTAATAATGCATTTATTTATTTAATTTTGTTGCAGTGCTGAGGTTTCAAAAGTTCAAAAGAGGATTCCCAGGAAACCTGCACCCCCACCCCCAGATCGTCCAAATCTGCCAGAGCGTCCATACAGCATTGCTGTTACAGCTCAAGCAAGGACCCCAGCCCCTCAATCACAGACGTGGCCAAGACAAATGGAGGCCTCGCCAGGAGAGACTGTGCCAAACCAGGAGCAGAGTAGACCAAAAACACACCCCGAAAAACCTCCACCCCCAGAGAAACCACCCCACAACCCCCCACAGAGGTCAGCAAGTGAGAGACATTCTCATGCTGACAGGCCTACTGTTCCTCCTCCGGAGAGACCCAAAGTTCCTCCCCCAGCTGTACCAAACCACCAGCGGTCAGCGTCCACTGGCACCCCAGGACAGTTTCCACCAGTCTCCACTTTCCAAGAGAGTGATCAAGGTAGACTAGCCGCTAATTCTTATGAATCCCTAGATAAGCAAGGATCTGGTAATCTACTAACTCCTGATGGGCGACTTCAATCCTCGTCCAATGAGCATTTGTCTTCTAACCGCTTACATCAAGGTAGTGCAAGGCCTCAGCGCCCCCAGCCCCCTGTAATGCCTCCCAAGGACCCTCCCAATCCTACTATAGCCATTCAAGATGAGGAAACTCATTTGTAATGTAAACATTGTAATGAATGTGATATTTCTTAAGCACTGATACTTTGTCCCCTTCAATAGGCTTTCAACATTTCATTCAAGAATCAAATCCTTACTGCTTGCCAATTCAGCATGAAATGTTGCAATGCTATGCACACTACCAAGTATTAGCATTGTTGTGAATCATTCATATTTATGATACTCGGTTTTGTGATCATGTGCAGCTTTTAGAGGTACATCAGATGTACTGTACCAGCTTTCATATTTTTGTTTTGGATTTGAGCAATATTTTTTTTCTCCGAAAGTTATTTTTACTGTATTTATGAATTAATTAATACTTATGGTAATTGTTGTCCGTTTACCTCCAATCTTTTAAATTTTTTTTAATTTTAAATAGGTAATCAATGTATGTTAACGTTATAAATATTGATATATATATAGAAATTTTAGTTGCTGATCAGGCCAGCAGCAATATGTCAGTTGTATTACAGTCACTAGTACATGTATAAATCATTGAAGTTAGAGCAATTTAGGCCAGGTTATTGCACTACCTTAGCAGTAGGCCAGGGATAAAACTGTTTGTTTTATTTTATGGTGTTTATGTCATTATTGCAGCATGCACAATTGCATGAGACACATTTCAATAACATGCTTGCCTAATGTAAAGCTGAACCATAGAATCAGTAATGTTTATAGATTACATGTATACGTCTTCAATATTAGTAGTCCCTTTATTTATGTATTTGCAAACTTTGCTTTAAATTGTACCTACAGATTATTACTTTTTCTTGCGTATATTTGTATTTGGTACCAAATATGCCATTTTTTATGTAATAATCAGACTAAAAATGACTAGCTAGTAATGATGATGACTCGATTCATTCTTCATAACTAATACATGTACTTAAAAATAGTTCTTAAATGTAAATATTAGATTGTGTGTAAACTAAACATTATGATTATAATATGAAAGGCAAAGCTGGAAATACTACAGATGCAGAAATCCAAAAGTATTTCGTAATCAAAGTACATGTATTGAAGTGCAAAATATGTATGTAGTACATGTGACTTTAACGCTATTATTTAATTTTTGTCTTCTTTTCTAGTATTTGTTCGCAAAGGTTTTTGGGTTTAAGGTAATGATGCTGTATACTGGTCTATCTGAGGCTACATGCTGCTCAACATTTACTGAAAATAAACATATCATTATATATAAGATTATATACCGGTATAACAAGACCATCTATAATGATATGTACTATATACCTACTAGAGCAAATCAAAGGGGATCAGTGAACCACAATGTATACCAGTTGATTATCGGTACTCTTTACCTTGACAACGACAAAAATAGGTTGCATTATAATAAGGTTTTCAATCATGTTTACTTGCATGTGATGTTGTAATTTGATTTTTTTGCTTCACAATTTTCTAGTTTTTACCACCATTCAAGAGCACCCTAGTAGTAAGTCAAATGAATGATTTCTACATTTTTTAAATTTTATTTCTTTTGAAGTCATGCAGGGATATAACTAAGAGATAAACTAAACACCTGGCTGACTGTGTAACTGCATGCAGAAGTAATGGAGATTTATAGAATGAACAAATACATGAAAGTCTTGGTGATACTCTCTCTCTCTCTCTTTAGTTAAATTTGAATGGTTGAATATAAAATCAGCATTAACAATTGGAAAGATCTCAGTCAGGGAAGCCTGTTTATAGAAAGCATGAAGATGGTCACCTTCTACAAGTTTTGATAACTTGTCAATTTTTTTTTTATATCTACAAATCCTATGTACTAACATACAACTCATTTTACTGTGTAAGTGTGAAATGCATACATCCAGAACATGTTACTGCTTTTCATGTTGATCATTTGCAATACAAAATTGACCTCCATATTCTAATTTTCTTTGTTTCTGTAGCAGGACTACAGTGTATAGCAATCTTGTTTCCTTTGAATATTCACAACATCTTGAGTTTGCATTGTGTACTAGCTTCTACCACCCAACTTTACACAGCATTTTGCATTTGCTTGTTATACCGTTCTATTATTATTTTTTGCTTTATTTTCAAAGCATTTTTTTTAATAATGCAGTTAAGATATGCATGAACTTTTGTTTTATTTTACAAACCTGCTAAATGCTTCTAACAAATTGGGATAAAATTATGTCAGCATTCAGACAACTTGGCATAATGTCTATACAAAATATTATGATTGAAATCATTGCATTTAAATTTTCCACTCAACGATGTTCGTTGAGTGGTACATGTAATTACATGCATCGGATTATTTCGATAATTTGGATGCATATAGATTTTTAATTAATACAAGTTTAAAATTTCCACTGTAGTAATACCATTTATTTAATAAACATTAAGGAAGCTTAAACCACCACAGAAAATATGAAGTTTACTTGTGTATGAGTAAACATATTGCCAAGTTGTTTGATAATGTCTTGTCATGTGGAACAACTAATTCTGTGTTTCTTATTAACTTCAAATTAATTATAAATGGGAGAGAATAAATGTGAAATTTAAATGCATACATGTATAACCTTAAAAAAAAAACCAAATATTTTTTTACAGCAAATTGACTGCAAACAAATTTAGAAACCTTTTTCACAACAGTGCATTTTAAGTTGCTTTTCTTTAGTTCTAGAGTAATTTTACAGAGTTATTTGATTTATTTTTGTGATTAACAGTTTTAAGTTAATTGCATGCCTTGTTTACTTTGAGATTATTGTTTTGTGTGTATTTAATCATTTGCCTTATTTGCAGGTGGGTGTTTAAACAAAACTGGTACCCTGTAACCTTGATTGACCTGCCTCCATTAACTGCATCTTGCTTTCTTGCATTCCACATGTTTCTTGTTCATACTTTTTGTGGGCTTTCATTTTTTGATGTTGTAATTTACAAACTATTTGGTTGAAATAGAAAACAGTTTCATTTTGTCTCGTATGTGTTTTGAGCATACTGAAGTACAAGAAGTGCAGAAAAATGAATCGAAGTTATATGTGATAAAATTGGAATCCCCAGTGCTATCCTCAATCCCAATCATTTTAAGTGAAAGAGGCTGGAATCAAATACTAGAATTACAATAAACCTGTTATAAGGTCCTGGTAATATATCATTCTTGATAACATACACCAAAATAAATGTGCAGAAATATACAGCTGAAATTCAGGGTACTTGCTGAGTAGAATGATGACAAAAATTATTTATTTATTGCCAGACAGTGCTTGAATTTATAAATATATGGAGTTTCTTCCAAGGTTATATGGAACAAAGAAATAATTGTAGCAAATTTTACAAATAAATTGTTTTTTTTTTTTTATTTCAAAGTGGTTAAAAAATGTAAATCTGAATAGAGATGGTTTATTATCAAAAGATTAACTATTTTGCTTTACAGTTACATGTGTTAGTGGATATTCTCCGACATATTTCTAATGTCTCTTGAAATATATTTATGCAATATCTCTCAAAATTGAATTTTACATGTATTTATATATGTATTTGTATTGAAAATATTTTTTGTACTGATATGTAATCAGAGACGAGTCAGAATGTTGCTAGGTAGTTATGTTTGTGATGTCAGTGAATAAACAAGTGATAACACAGCTGAGGGTTGAAGAGAGATATGTACTTTTGATTTTTCCTTTGGTTCAGTCTCACACTTACAGTTGTGTATTTTAAATAAATCTTGAAATATATTGTCAATGAACAATGCTTTTGGTTTATTTTTTCCTCATTCATAAGAAAATGCATGTTTTGATAAAATTCTATGTCTCAGATTTATCTTGAAAGCAGCTGAGTTAATAGGAAACTGCTACCACCATTCAAAGTTTGAACACCAAACTAAATACTAGGAATCAAGTAACTAGGAAATGCCAATTACCGCTGTGAATCGCATCATCGGGTAAGGATATGTAAACATAGGTACTCGACTTTAAAATATAGGGTCAAATTAAACTCCATCATTGTATATTAAGGATGCCTTTTATACATAAATGGATATAGGTCTAGATGGTTTTAACTGTCAAAGTCACTTGCCTTTGTTATCATTCATATTTTGGTCTATTGGTATCGCAATCAAAATTGTGAATCTTCTTCCATCAGGTATTTGACGGTAAAAAAAACTTGCAGGTTGGCGATGAAATGTGAATTTTAAAGACATCCCGTTTACTGCCATATAAAAAGTATATTTCTGAAACCTTCTCAAAACAAGAGGAGTGAATAGGAGTGGGTCCTGATCATAACCATGAATGCAATTTTTTAAAAGTTGATAGGCTACCATATATAGTCAACTACTTCATGCCAAGCTTAAGGGGGATGTGCAGCCATCTTTTACATTAGAGGATAAGAATGTAAACATATCTTGAACTTGCTTGTTTCTGCCCGAAACTGGACAAAAATGTTGCCAAAAGATATAAAAGCAATAAATATGAAGTCCTACATGTCATTTTGTTTGAAAAGTATGCATACAAGAACAGGGCAATGCCTTTTTAATCACTCAGAACAGCTGTCGAACTGCACAGCTACAGAACTATTTTGAAGATTTAAAAATCTGAAAAAATATGAAGGGGGTTCATTAGTGTCCTCTCTACAACCATTTGTTGAGAAAAAGTTTGAATTTTGCTCATTTAAGTGGTAACTTTGCCTCAAAATAGGGTACCCTATTTTTATCAGTGGGCATGGGATCTATTTTTACAACAAGAAAAATCCAGTCTATACTTGGAACGTCTGTGTCTATGGAGACACATTGACGTTATATTTTCATAGAAAAAAATAAATATCAATTCAAAGCAATCCGTTTTGAATTTGATATACATCTCTATGTCCTATGTTTGTTTTAGGGTGATTTTTTAGTTCTATGAGTATAAATTAGAGTAAATTCTTTTTAGAAGTAGGATAGGGGTCCAAAAAAACCAATTGTCTTAAATTAAAAAAGTATACATCATATTTCAATGAAAATATACTTGCAATGTACCTCCATAGACACAGACAAATATATCCTTTGTTTTTTAGGCCCATTTTAAGAATAGGGTACCTTACTTTGAGACAAAGTTACAACTTAAATAAGCAAAATTCAAACTTTTTCTCAACAAATGGTTGTAAAGAGGACACCAATGAACCTCCTTCATATTTTTTCAAATTTTTAAATCTTCAAAATAAGTCTGTAGCTGGGCAGTTCGACAGCTGTTCTGAGTGATTAAAAAGGCATTGTCCTGTTCTTGTATGCATACTTTTCAAACAAAATGACATGTAGGACTTCATATTTATTGCTTTTGTATCTTTTGGCAACATTTTTGCCCAGTTTCGGGCAGAAACAAGCCAGTTCAAGAAATGTTTATGTTCTTTTCCTCAAATGTACAAGATGGCCGCACATCCCCCTTAAATCTCGTTTTTAGTTGCCAACTTATTGATAAGAGTGGGTACATAGAAAGTTTTTTGGGTTTTTTTATTTCAGTCTTTCAGGTCTGAAATGTATTGAACTTCCACACAGGTTCTTTACAGCTGTGTTGATACACATAAGAAACAAGAATAAAATTTTGAATTTAAAAATCCTTTACCCAAGAAGCTTAAAAAAATTTGGTTGGTGAATTTTAAATGTATCAGTAGGCAACTACAAACAATTTTTTTTGGGCCTCGTACATAGTCATCAAGACAAATATTCAAAATCCGAGAGAGGAGGCATAATTATACATATTAAAAATCTGGGGTTTTTTTAATGGACGGTGTTGCCAATATAAATGTAAACTAAAATAAATGAAATCTAATATCTAATTGTGTGGTAAATTTATTTTCAACGAATCTAATGTCAAACAATTTTATTTTCTGATTTATTGTTTTGATAACTTTTTGGATATAGAGTCCTTGAAAAACTGGAACACATATTTGCTAGCATCTCTACACTTGGACAAACATTGTTGAAACTGATCTAATGTGTAACAACCTTTTGCACTGACAGTGATCACTCCATAATTACAATTTTCAAAAACAAATGTCAACACGGCAACTGCACTTTGTTCCTGTGAAGTGTTGGGGTCCATAATGATGCTGCCATTGTCATTTATTGCACAAGACACTGCTGCCATGAGGTACCGCATACTCACACCAGCATCTAACATAGCCATGCATGTACTATTGATGCAGCATGAAAGTAGAGAGCCACGATTTTGGATCTCTTGAACAGTAATGGAAATGGATGACCTGGGATGAAGGTTTCCGAGGATGACTGTTTCACAAGAATTTCGGATAGTTCTTTCCAATAATTTCTCTGCACAGCCTGGCAGGCCCGATTTTGGTTTGTACACCACATCTATAGTAGCCTTGTCCAATAGTTCTTTAGTTACCTTAACTTCACCAGGTCCATACACAGCTGTGGTTACACACGTGTCTCCCTGGGACACTGTGGCATCCCCATCAGGACGGGACAAATCTCCCAGAGTGCTAGACAATTGTCTTAATTTGCTAACCTCGGACTCCATAGACTGAAATCACAACCAAAATAAATTATCTATAAACTACAGAAGCATATACAATTTCCTAAAAAATGATTAAAGCATGTCATGCATTATGACCACAAAATGTTGTAAATTGGTAAAAGAACCGGTGAAGTAATATTTATCGTTGGAATAATGAAATACATTTCAGATCCTCAAATTTAACATTTTGTAAAGCTACTCACGGCAGTGTGTCTGTTTAAATCTGAGAAATTTTCGATTTTCACATGGTTCAATTTCGGGGTGTTCGAAATTAAACAGTCGTACGTAAACTGATTCGTATGAAAACAAAAGGCCCATGGTCCACATTGCTCACCTGAGCAATAAAAGCCATAATAAAATCAGCTTTCTGGAGTAATATACAACAATATCAAGACAATGTAGTTGAATAGATCCTGTATAAAAAGATTTTCAAATTTTCTCCAGATATGCTTTGTTAATTATAGTCATGCATATCACATTTTGAGCACTGCAGTTCTTGAGATCATTAACTGTTTATATACAGGGTATATCAAACTTTGAACCCCTTGTGGGCCCCAAGAATTGTCCAGGGGCCACAGTCTAAACTACTACAAAGAATCAATTTGCCAAAATGCTTGCATTTAAGGAATACAATATATAATAACATTAAATTTTTTTTCTATGTAATTGCATCCCCCCCCCTTAATCTGGTCCCACCCTACCCCTGAAGATCATGATTTTAACAAACTTGAATCTACACTATCTGAACTTGCCCTCACTAAAATTAAGCTTTTTTAGGCAAATGTTTATTATGAGGAGGCTTTTAAAAGATTACTATTGAATCCACACGTTACAGTTTTTCTGGCCAATTAGTTTTCGAGAAGATTTTTCTTTATATATAATACCTATGCACAAATTTGACCCCAAAAAAATTTTAAAATAAGGAAATAAAATATAAGCATATCAAACTGATAGTTTACTTGTAGTTCATTCAAACACTAGATTTGCACCATATATCATGTGTACATATTTTATATAACAATTATAATTAAAAATATAAATAAATATAAATAAAAAAATCATGTTTGTAGTTTCAAAATAGCACAGATTCTTATGTACTATTCAGAATGTGAAGTCGTTACTGGAACCTAAATTAGTGTACCAAGTGCAAATAAATATGTATTTAATTGATTTTGTTACTATGGTTATCATTAAATAAATTTACCATCATTTGTATTACTGATAAATCAGTTGATCCTATATATGTGATTACTATTATTTTATTTTAATATATCAGATAATTAATAACAATCGATTGCATTGTCCTCATCTTTGTCATCCTGGCTGCGGTCAAGTAATAAAATGTCATCTAACAGGGACACAGCATTTGAATCATAATCCGTTTTAAACACAGAGTCATCCCTGGTCTTTTCTTTGCTTTCAGTCATTCTATTCACGAGCTCAGTGATCAGTCGACTACAGTGGGCACACATACACCAGTCACTTCTATTATCATTTGTTATTGAATTAATTTTCAAAACAAATTCCTCCAATGTTTCGCAAATCCAACAGAGTTCTTGACACACCCTCTCACTCACACTGGGATCATAGTCACACGAAAGTTTCAAAAGAACATTTACAGCAGTAGAAATAGACACATATCTTCTTTTACCATCCTTTCCATTTTTCAAGCATTCCAAAGAAACAACAATTCCCAATGATTGGTTTGAAGTTGCTTTGTCCAAATCTGCATCAAAACACCTCTTCAGGATAGCACACCAAAATTCCACCACAATCAGTTTTACTTCCCAGTCAAAGTCGGATGGTAGGGAAGTGGAGAAACACTGGATTATGCTTTGAATGGAATCTGACTGTAACAGGTAGCTGAGATCCAATAAGCAGTGGTAGAGAAGTCTTGCTGCACTTCTCCTTGGGAAAGCTTCACTGTCTGTCTTGCAGACATCTAACACTTGTGAAACAATCTCATCCTGAAAATGTATGTAAAAATAAATTTATACTTCTACACCAAAGACCTAATTTTAAACTGAAGATAAGATGGATCATAATCATAAGACCATACAATGAGGATTAGGTAAACAGTTTTATAAGTTTTATAAAACAATTTCTCTCTATTTATTAGATAACATATTCCATCTTTCAATTCCTAAGCTTTCCCTAGATATTCAACTAATTTATGCTTTTTAGCACCCTGACTGTATTTGTAGTCTTTTATTACAATATTCATTTCCAAATTAATTACTGTTCTTACTTTATTAATCAAATTTTTGAAACAAGGATAATTCCATTCACTTACTATTGTAGTGTTCATGTCCTGCAGTAGATTTGTTCTGTAGGAGGACAGAATGACAGTCTGTAGAGTACTCAGACTTGTGGCCCTGACATAACTCTCCCCATCACTCACAGCCTGACAGGCAAACACATGAAACCGAGAGTCCAGCATCCAATGTATAACATCCTCTTTGTCTGTAATCAAACATAATGAAGGTCTGAATAGAAGAATGAGTTTAGGAGAAATGAATAGTCTTGAAAAACCAATTGCAAATTCATGTAGACCTACAAATACAAATGTACAATGTGTATACAAGAACTATTTGTTTCCCTGTGAAGATAATCAGAGTGATTGAGTGGGATATGAGGGTGATTAGAATGAGCATTCCCACCTTTGTGTTTGTCCATGAGATTCCTGACAAATTCACAACTGGTGTCTCTAAACTCCCACTCCACACTGCAGAAGTTCCCCTGGACTGACTCTTTAATTTTACATAGATCTGACTTGACTGTGGATGTTTCTGATGAGTAAGAAGAGCTACACAAAACTTCCGGGAGCAGCTGACACAGGCAATGTAGGCATTTTCCATAAATCTGAAAATATAAATTTATATTAGAACTCTTTCTTACATTATTTTCTACAGGTACTGTATATACTAGAGGTACTTTTGATATTGATAGCAGTGATACAAGTAATGTATTATGTATATAAAATTATTTGAAATAACCACCTAGTATAATTACATTTTTGATACAGAAAATAGTGTTTATTTACCATGTGCTCAGTTGTGTGACCAATAATGTTACTGATGGAGCTGATAACAGACAATATCACCTCCTTACTGGTATCTGGAAAAGAATCCAGCAAATTTGTCAGCAGACCTTGACCTTTGACATACAATAGTACTGCACAACCATCATCCACAGGCAATTGTCGGTGATGTATTAGCCAAATAGGGGCCAGGGGAGAGAATATATGTTTTGGACAACACTTTTAATAAAGCATACCTGAATGAAGTTTGTACATCAGAGGTCAAGGTTATAATACCAGTAAATTTCTGTATAAAACTTTTATACAGAAATTTACTGGTATTATAACCTTGACCTCTGATGTACAAACTTCATTCAGGTAGCTGCACATTCTTTATATACCGGTATGTCAGATTAGGCCTTGGGTAAAGAAAAAAATATTTCAAACAATAGTTTCCATAAGACAGAATGACATTAACTTTTCACCATAGTGTTCCTAGAGAATATCCATTATAATGTATGATGGATATAGCTACATGTTAAATGTACGTAAACTGACAGATCCCTATGACTTTACTCTAACAGATTTTTAGTGTGATTTCTGATATGATCCTTAATCTGTATCATTTCTGATTTGTTAAGACTACCGCTAGAAGTGATACTTACATGATCCTATATAATCAAGACATTTTATTTGAAGTTTAGTGCTTCCAGTCAATGAATTACAACCAGAGCCAGTGAAGTCATCATGTCTGTTTTCTGTCATTTTCAGAACTTTTGCAACACACTTGCATGCCTCTAGTTTCTGCAAAACATTAAATCTTTTCTGTAATAGTGTAATTTCACAGGCACCTGACATTATAAATTTCTCTCATAATAAAAATAAATATCCTATACCTTTTTGGGTATTTATTTTTATTATGAGAAAATTTAAAACGTCAGGTGCCTGTGTGTGATTTCAATTATCAGTAGTTTGCATAAACTTTAAAAACTAAACAAGTATTTATACAAGTTGAGGCAGATTTAAAACTCATGATTTTAAGAACAGTACACATTCACTGTGCATTAAAAGCATTTAAAAGACCACAGACTTTACAAAGTACACTGTCCTTACTTGAATGTTACAATCATTAACAATTGTAAGACTCAGTGACACTTCATGTATCGAAGAATGCATAGCTGGTGAATGATTGGCCTCGTCCAACATCTGCAATGGCTTTAATATGATGTCTTCCAAAGCACTCCTCTCCAAGAGTCTGCAGATTGAAAGACAGAGCCTGATTATCTTATCACAATAATTTATTTTATTGCATTTTATAGAATGGTTCAAGATTTGTCATCAGCAAGATGTAAGGCAACTTTTTTGGTATGCAAACTTTTACTTTCAGTTACAATCTGAAACTTCTTAAAATCAAGCCCTTGATAAATTTATATATAAGATATATATGAAATCTTAATATGTTGAGTGTTAAGAAAGACAGATGCAATTTAGGGGGACACATATTAACATTTTTCCAGGAATGGTATATTGCTTTAGTGGGCATTTAAAATACAGGTACAAAATGATTCTCTATAAGAATATTCAAAATGCAAACTTTTTTATGATTGTACTGAACTTACTGAAGAGGATAAACAACCTTTGCAATATGAAGACTTTTAATAGTGTCAACTGACTGTATTGCTTCAGAAACAAGGGACTTAACTCTATCTGACCTTGCTCTATCCTGGCTGTAAAAGGAACAAAAAATCTCTGAAATTGCATAATCTTCTTGGTAGATCTATTAACACATAATATAAATTCATATGTAGGTATATTGGTAATAGACTTACCACTGGCATAAGCTATGAAGACATCTGGCAGCGGTAGTAGAAGATTGCATACTCCCCTTTTTCATCAATAAAATTAAGACATCTAAGATCTCTGCAAAGGAGTCATGAAACAGATGTGGAGCTTTCTCTAACACCCTTAAAGAACATAACATTGAAGGGGAAAGTACTCTGAGGGAAGCATCCATGTCAAAATTCGCAATAATGGTCGTTAGTTCTTTGAGGAGTTTCTTAGCCTCTTTAGATTCAGCCATTTTACTTGTGAATAACGAGCAGATGAAATCAGACACAGCTCTGGACAAGAAAATGCTCTTCTCTTCTTTTAAAATGTCAAAAGACTTCTTGAGTATATCTGAAACACAAAATAAAGAACTCTTGAATTATTAAAATGAATTTTCTTTCCACAGGGGTTTAAATACATGTACTAATGGAATTTGTCACTATCACCAGTCTAGCAAATATTTATAAACAAGAGAGATTTCATAAATCATTTAATCACCATTATCTATACATCATCAAAAACCCACAGCCATGCAGTCTTGCATATTCTAATGATAAGCGAAAGGGAGACTAGTCAGAGGTTTATGACAATGTCATCTATAATGCTATCAAAAATATATCAGAACAAAACCTTCTTTTAAAATTTGGAAATTATTACAAACTAGTAATTTATACATCTTTATCTTGTCTAAGCATCATAAGTTAATAATGAGGAGTTATAGCAAGCAGATATAAAAGCATTACTTTCATATTCATAGTAATATTTTTTTTGTATTGTTATATGTGATGTACTTACCCTGGAAATCAATATTTAAACAAAAATCATTTATACATGGACACTGTAGAATAGTTGTCAGGGTTGTGAAAAGAGCACAAAAGACAGAAAGATTGTCCACTGAAGTCCTCAGAGCCACAGTTTTGATCAGGACTGACATGGTGTTCAAGTGAATACCAGGAAGCTCCAGCTTTGACACAAGTTTCTCCACTAACTGGACAGCAAAGACCAGGCTGTCTGGACTGATATCAGAGTTATTGCCAGCACGCTGCAGGAAATCTATCACCCCACAACTTTCAGCAAACTCGGGGGTAATCACTGAAAAGAAAACAGACTTTAGTTCCTCTAAAATGTATGCATGTATGGACGATGGACTAGCATAGTTGATTGATTAACTTTAAAATTTCAGTAAAACTCTGTAATGAAGACAGTCTTGGTTGTTGTGTGTCCCATATGATATTGATCAGTCTTCCCAATGATACCCTAATATTCATTTCAAGTGATTAAATTGATATTATTTGGTAGTTTATGTCAGATATATGGCATTCCTACTAGCTAGTTTGTTAGAGTGCCAGAGGACTGGGTACAAACCCCAGCAGAGACAGTTACAGTTCTGTTACATTTGGTATCAATGTTGGGACTATATAGGTATTCTTTAATGGGCAAGAACAATTGTCTCTAGAACTTTGCCCTACAGTTGTTGGCACTCTGAAAGAGTCAAAGACAACTCCTTCTTAGAAGGGGGACAGTGTGAAAGTGTCATATAGGCATTCTTACTAGCTCTGGGTAGTGGGTTAACAAAATAACTAAAATAGCGTGATCGGTAGATCAATCGAGTGCTAAATTACATTACATTTACTGTTTTCTGTTCTATGTTTTAGGTACACCCAGTAAATAAGCATTTCACTTACTTTTCTCATTTAAGCTGTCTAAAAGCTTATGATACAATGTGTCATCATGGATATGGCAGGATGATGACAGGAGAAATTCAAAGACTTCTTGTAGTTTTTTACAATATTCTTGTTCGTTCATCATGTCCATAAGTAATGAAGTAAATCTAAAAATAAAGAAATTGATATTTATCTGTTAAAAGATCATGTTTAATAATTAATTCATTTCTGACCATTTTTATATTTTAAATCAAATGCCTAACGTTAGCTAGTTATTATTACAGTGCACTGTTTTACTTGATTCAATTTGTAGTATTCTACTCTATATCTAAGCAAAATTAAAATTAGGGAGCATTTCATTCTAAATTAAAATATTTTCAGAGTAAGCATGTGCATGGTCTTATCATGCTTATTGCTTATAGCAGGGACGTATATACGTCCCTGCTTATAGCAGAGACATAAGTTTTATGTCTCTGCTTAGCTGTTGTTAAAAAAAATTCTACACAAATTGTCACAATCATTCACATTAATAACTGGTCCAATATTAAGACTGACAAATGAAACATTGTTAATACGTACAATAACTCTTCTCGTTCTATATCATTTACAATATTTATGACAAGACTCTAAACAAGTGATGTACACGTCGGGTTCGGTGTCTTCAAGCCGAAAAAAAAACCGTTTTCATGTACGACCTAATTATTAAAAGTGCGCCATCTAGTGGAAAAGCGTCTTTGGATCCGCAAAATGTAACCAGAGACATAGGAAATATTGGTAGAGAATGTAAATACTGGCTGGTTCTGTCGATTACATTGATACTTAAGGTTGGTATGAATCTATTGAAATCAAACATTTACTATTTATGATTCTGTGATGAAAATTTCAAATTCAAAATATTTAGCTTACATTCACTATAGGTTATAAAAAGCTTTTGTTTACTTTTAATTGGTTGATAACCCAACGAGATTCGTGGATTACCTTGTATTTAAAGTTGTAAACAGTCGTTTTTATTTTACAATTTTTCTTTGACCATTAATCTCATTGTAAAATACTTGGTTTTCAATGTAATTTACAGGTTTATTATTTGGGTGAAGGCCAACAATGTCATTCAGCAAGTCAGAAGATGATCTTGGAGTTTTCAAAGAAGATTCAAGGAAATTTACAGCAAAGTCTGTTGCCAGATATGTTCTGGTCTTTATGCTTGTCGCTGTTATGGTGTGTATAACTATTCAATAAAACTATTTTCATTCAGCTATTAATTGTAAATATGTAGCGTAAGATTCCTAATACAGAATCCTATAAAGACCTACAGCAGAAGGGGAATTAAAGTTGATTAAGTCATACTTCTTAAAGATTTTTAAAAAATTATCTTTTACCGGTATTTGATTTCTATGATAACTTAAATGAAATAAAGTCACTTTTACATTTTATAGATTTTAAATAATTTTCTTTTTAATAAGTTGTTTGGAGACAGATGTATTTGATTTAACTTTCGCGTGATGTAAAATTATACATTGTATATGCTTATATTATAATATATGAAATTTTTATCCAACTAAGCTTTAGATTAAAACACATATATACATACTTTCTGGTAGAATGTGTCTAAGCTATATAAATGTGGAAACTCAACCATTCCCTACACTGATTTAGAAAGTTATGAAAATGTGATTTGAAACAAGATTAATGAATATTTTTGTACTACCTGATCGTTAAGATGTTTTGTTAAATATAAAATTAATAAGACATTTGTTCATATTATATTTACATTCCACATAATTTTTTGCATGTCAAGTGTGTAGAAAGCTACTGCAGTTATAAGACTGTTACGCACACAGGGTAAGCTACTGCAGTTATAAGACTGTTTCCTAATTGTGTATGGTCTTTTCCGTTTTTCTTGATTACGACAAAGAAAAGGTTACTGGTAAATGATGAGTTTTATTACGATGTCACAAACATTGAATGCTGTTAAAGTGCAATGTCACAAGCGAAAATCAAACTTCATGCTTGTGGCTGTTACAGTGGCTCTTCCATTAATTTAAACTTACCCACTGGATAATACAGTGATTTTGAGGTATATTTCACATTTGCGGACAAAGCAAGAAGTTAAAAGATGTAAATATTTATAAGCAATAAATTCATATTTTTGGATATCGTCGATCCTTTTACACATCAGGCCATGCAGACATATTATCTTATTATACTTTCATGTTAAATACTGAAATCTGATTGGTTTAGACGCAGTTGACAATTCATTCTAATACCCTCAGCGTTAGCAACACACTTGGCAACGGGCCGATAGAACGAATTGTTACATGCGCGTATATTATGCGCGTACGGTTCGCCGTAGAACTCACGTCTTTTCTATATAAAAGCAGTAAAATTTGCTATAAAATAAAGACATTCAGTATAATAAAATAAATAGTGCCTGCTTGGGAGGGTACCAGTTGAAATTGACAACCCCTCGAAAACCATTGTCAACCTCCGCTTCGCGTCGGTTGACAATGGTTTTCTCGGGGTGTCAATTTCAACTGGTACCCTCCCAAGCAGGCACTATTTATATAATACTGCGCTAACGTGCAGTATACAATTTATCTGCACAACCTGGTGTGTTATTGGACGGACAATGTCCAAAAATAAGCATTCAATGCTTATCTAATGGGAGATTGCTGCTAAAACTTTAGTAGATTTAAGAATCTTTGCAAGGTAGCAAACATTGATATTTCAGTCCAAGACACATTCAAATGTGTATAGACTATATCTATTGTTCTAAATATTATATGTGCTTTGTAGGTTGCCTCCTTGACAACCTTTGTTGTTGGGGTGTTTACCCTAGAGGCAGAGTATGGAAGTAGGGTGGTGTCTGGTCTTTTGGGTGAGGGGATGTACCAAGTAGACTCTCTCATGATGCTCTCTGCTGGAGCAGGGGCCATCCTTGTGTCCTCACTCGGGCTTGCTGGTGTGCTGTGCAGGAACAAGTGTATGCTGGGATTGGTAAGTTTTATCACATAACACATGTATAATTATTTTCATTTGTCAATGTTTTCCCTTTATGGCAATATTTATTAAATTGAATTTCAGTCTTTGTGTGATAATCATTGTATCACTGATATTCAGTCACTATTTTCATTATTAGATCACAAAATATGGAAGCTCAATACTAGTATTGGCACAATTCAGAAATTATGTCCATTCTTGCAAATACATGTACATGTATTTCTGTTATTGCTATAAGGGTCTGCATGCTTCAATGAAATATCTTTAAAGAAAAATTGAACTGTTTATCCTGTTTAAACAGCCTTTTTTATATCTACTTTAGCACCTTGGAATCCTGGCCTTCCTCTCGATTACTTTACTGGTAGCTGGGGTCCTGGGCTATATATTTATATCAGAAGTAAGTGTGCTTTGAGAATGTGGCTCAACTTGTCAAATATTCAATGTTTTCTCTATAAATACATTTACTGGTAGGCCATAATATGGTGAAGATTTATCATTGTAAAATTATGTATTAAACAAAAGTGAAAATTTCACAAAGCTTTATATAAAAAACAGTGAAACCTTCATTACTGTTAAGTAGAATAAGACTGATAGTAGCTACATTTTGAAAACGAAAAATGCAACACATACTGTAGTTCTGATATAAAAAATGTTTTAAAATCAATTTTCTTTCATAAAATTTTTTAAAGACAAAGCATTTCAAATTCATTTCAAATTTCAAAGTGTTTTGAAATTAATATTTTTTTCTTTCTTTGTATATGTAATAGTTAGAGGACACCGCAAAAAAATCGATGATTGAGGTGATCACATACAAGTATGGAGTTAATACAAACATGAACAGCAAACATAGTTCTATCACCACAAACTGGGATGAAGTTCAAAGATCTGTAAGTCCAAGGATATTTTCTATGAACAAAATATGCATATATTGTTATATGTTTTTGATTAATGAAAAAAAGACATTCTGGTAGTTATTAAATTCCTAAAATAAAAAAAAAAATGGTTGATTTTTTAAAATCTAGTCTAAAAGATGCAACTTGGTTGTTATGCAAATTGTAGTTTACATGTTAAATCCTACAAAATGACTTTTTTGGTTGCCAATATCTAGAAAAATGATTAGAAAATATAATGTATAGAACAGAGAAAACTATTATAAAAGGAACAGCTTTAAATAATATGCTATCAAATAAAGAGAGATAAGATCAATATTTATTAGCCTATCCATCTTATTTCTGAAAATCAAGTGAAAAATGTACATTTCTCCTTGTTCAATTTAGTTTGCTTGCTGTGGAGCATATGGAGGTGAAAACAGTACAACCTCTTGGTATATTTACCAAAGATCCAGCTATTGGTACAAAGACAAGTTCTCAAGTAAGCTGTTTGATAACAATTCAGTTTCGTTATTGTCTAAACTTATTAATAAATGAATGTGGAGGTGGGGGGGGGGGGGTCACCAATTTCAGAGTGAATAAATGATATTCATTGTTCATATTCACAACTATTTTTTACTATAAAAAGTACTACATTTATAAAACAAAATTTACAACTTGGCTTTGGTTTGATTTAGATGGAAGCTTGGTGCCACAGAGCTGTTGTGACCCTACAAGTGACATGGATCGTTGCCAGGGGCTGATCCCCTCCAACTCTCCCCCTTCCCAGGCTCCTCCTGTTGTGAATGTTCCTGTCAACTATACTCTATACACCACGGTCAGTCCCTATACACACAGTGATCCTTCTGTATTAACAAATCTTTGAAGCAAAGACCCACTTTACCTTAGAATGATGATGTTCCTTCATAGAAAATATCATTTGAATACCTTACAGTGTATATTAAATTGTTGTAAATTCAGTCGCTCAGTGGATAGAAGATAAGAGACACATTTGAAAGAATCTATTTTTTTTTTTTTTAATTTTAATTGGGGTTTGATCCCAACAAATTAAAAAAAAAATTCTTTCTTTAGTAATGATATCATGTTTTTGCATCATTATATGATGTAATAAAGCATGTATTTAAAGAATTAAATAGGTTTTTTGACAATTATATGATTTTTTTTTTACAGGGATGCTATGATAAACTGGAGGAATACATAAAGCAGAATGGGATCATTATTGGTACAGCAGCTATAGTCACAGCTGTTTTTATGGTAAACAATCGTTGCAATACAATTATTCCTGCTTCTAAAATACCAAGCTTGATTTTTATTCCTGATTTAAAGACAAGTTATATTTATCCATCCACTCACCCATCCATTAAATTATATAAAACAGAATTGTATGATATTTTGGAAATCAAGTTTATGTTTAATGTTATAGATCGTGGAGATGATTCTTGGGGTAATAGTGCACCGCTCATCCTAACTACTCTCGTGACCACCCCTTGGCCAGTGAGCAGAACTCTTATCTATGTTTAGTCAGTAGAGGGCTGTTTTTTTACATTCCTTATATCTCATCTGTGATAGGCTTTTGTTTAAAAGCTGTATGCATTGTATTAAGTGTATTTTTCCTCTACAGTATTTATTGTAGATAAGGAGTTCTTTTTTGAAAACATATCAGACTTTTATTGCAAAGGCAATATTATAATTCTTTTGTTTTTTTAAATAGGTGCGTTGTTGTTGTTCATCATATAGGTCATGTTTCCCTTTGTACTTTGTGTGTTGCTAAGTCATACCACACTTGATTCATGAAAAACAGGGAGAATTTGTCACAAAATGTGTTTAACTTTTAAATTGCATCTACTTTGTCAGTATTTTTTATTCTCTTGTATTTTAAATATAAACATACAAAAATGTGTTTATTTTAGATTAAATTATCATAAATTGTAACATCACAGGGTTAGAAACATACAAATTGGTTTTTCTTTACATTAAATTTCATAAATTGTAACATCACAGGGTTAGAAGCTCAAAAATGTACAAAGTTGATTTATTTATTGAAGAAAAAAATATATCCATTTTATAATGATACTTGACCAGCTAGATCTGTTTACAAATACTCTAGATGTGTATACAGATACTTGTTGGAATATGTAATCTGATCTGTCCTATTGTCTCAATATTTATCTATTATTTGGTATTGTTACTGCATAATAACAGTTGTCAACTGAGATGATTTTTCACATTGTTTTAAAAAAAAAAAGAATACTCACGTCAACATGTATGGATATTAATGCAAATTTGGTACGTGTATTAATATCAATTTTCTGTATAGATCAAAATCTTATTGGGTGTCTTTACAGGACCGATCACAGATTTATTTTATATTGTACATATTGATTTTATTGATGCAGAATTGATGCAAGACTTGATAAATTGGTTGTTAAGGGTATCAGATGCCATGGAAACAGATTAAAGGTGGAAAAATTGGTAATCATAAGATCGTTTAAGTCAAATCGAAAGCTTTGTCAGGACATTTAGACTTTGAAATGTAAGATTTAAAAAAATTTTATGTTACCAATTTATATACTGGTAATATATAAAAGAAAACATCAGTGAACAAAAATCAGAATATAAAGAACATTGCTCTAATGAAAGTTAAATATTTTATATATGATTATATAAAGGCTAAATGAATTGTTGTTAAAAAGTGTGATTTAAAATAAACATGTTAGGTATTGAAATTGACACCCATTGCTAGGTTACAAGGAAGAGAAAGAAAAATGAAAAATTATTCTTAGTTTAATTTTTTTAAAAACATTTTAGTACCATTTTTTTTTGCTTTGCTTTGATGCAGCACTGCTTAAAATTCAATCTTTAACCAATTCAGGCCTTACAGATTTTTTTTTGAAAGTTCTGATACTTTGGAAACAAATGTTACAGAGAAAATCATCAAAAATTATTTTTAAAAACTCCATACCTACAACCATATTTTTCTTTTAAAGACAGTTTCAATTGATATTGTATCAAAATTATGGACATATCTGACCTTTTCCATCAAATAATGAATATTGAAATATCGTGTTACAGGTATTATTTCAAATGTTCTTAAAACTGATTTTCAACATTTTATCATAGCAATGGTTTACAATTTCATAATCATTATGTTTCTCAGCCATTACATTAAATGATAAAATCGTGAAAAAAAAACTAGCTAAAACTGAAAGTAGTCAGATGCAGGTTTTTAGTAAATTTCTTGTTTTTACATGAATTCTATGTTCATACAATTTTATATTTGATATATGTATATATTTTTAAAAGCTGGATGTTTATTAATATAAGTATGTATTTCCAATGTAAATCATTGAGATTTCACTTCGATCAGTATTTCAATTTTAATTTTTCAAACTCAAACTTGTCTGTTTTAAAAGCAAAATGAATTTCCTCAACATGAAAAAATACACAAAAGAGGAACTATTGCTGATGATTATTTTTGTTTGGTATTTTAATTTCTCAAATTAAATTGTTTAGCATTTTGAAGCTTGCTACAGTAACTACAGATACTCTACATTGTAAATTTCCAACCCCCCCCCCCCCTTTTTAAAAAAATTTTGTATTTGAACAGAAATGATTCATTACAATATTTCAATTATTTTTTATTGTTCATTTTAAAGAATAATTATTAAGCTTATTTTGAAATAAAGTTACATTCCATATTAAGGCGTTTTCCTTCTTCATTATCAATTGTTGTTGAGAAGAAAGCTGATTTTCAACATTTTATCATAGCAATGGTTTACAATTTCATAATCATTATGTTTCTCAGCCATTACATTAAATGATAAAATCGTGAAAAAAAAACTAGCTAAAACTGAAAGTAGTCAGATGCAGGTTTTTAGTAAATTTCTTGTTTTTACATGAATTCTATGTTCATACAATTTTATATTTGATATATGTATATATTTTTAAAAGCTGGATGTTTATTAATATAAGTATGTATTTCCAATGTAAATCATTGAGATTTCACTTCGATCAGTATTTCAATTTTAATTTTTCAAACTCAAACTTGTCTGTTTTAAAAGCAAAATGAATTTCCTCAACATGAAAAAATACACAAAAGAGGAACTATTGCTGATGATTATTTTTGTTTGGTATTTTAATTTCTCAAATTAAATTGTTTAGCATTTTGAAGCTTGCTACAGTAACTACAGATACTCTACATTGTAAATTTCCAACCCCCCCCCCCCCCCTTTTTAAAAAAATTTTGTATTTGAACAGAAATGATTCATTACAATATTTCAATTATTTTTTATTGTTCATTTTAAAGAATAATTATTAAGCTTATTTTGAAATAAAGTTACATTCCATATTAAGGCGTTTTCCTTCTTCATTATCAATTGTTGTTGAGAAGAAAGCCCAGATATTATACATTTTCAAAAGGAGGTAATTGGACATTTGACATGATTGAAAAAATAGATACAATCAACAACGATTTTATGATTCGCTTTTAAGGACTTGTTTATTTTTCCAAATCACCGTGGACCAAAGATATCATCTCTCACAATTATATTCAATTACAAATAAAGGTGGAATAACTCATCATCACAAAATGGCTGACCTCTGATCGAAACGACATTTCGTTATATCAAAAGGATTTTATCGACGGCAAGTTGTAACCTCCTTCATAGCCGAGTGGATAAAGTGTCGGGCTTGTGATCCGTACATCCCGAATCCCGCTGGGGCTTTTGTAATTATTATTTACTGAATTGAATTTTTAGATATTTATTTTTTATCCTGCAATTTTTCGCTTTATATTTGACATATTTAAAGTTTATTTATCATATATCTTTCATAAACAAATAATTTACTGTTAATATGAGTGACTTTTTCCAGGTGTGTTATTCCACCTAAACCTATAGATATATTACCAACGTAAAAGAAAATCGCCAAATTATACATGTTTCTCCATCTTCACAACGTCAAGGTTTTGTGATTACGGAACTCCACACACGGTGTGGAGTTCCGTAATCACAAAACCTTGACGTTGTGAAGATGATGTTTCTCTTGCTGTTTGCATATTCAACGCGGTTCAGAGGTCGAATTAAGTCCGTATATAACTTTTTAAATCTTCAGACCGCCCCCCCCCAACTCCTCCCAAAAAACTGATACTAACCAAAAAAAAAGTAAATAAATATGCTTCAACCACGAAAAATGTACAGCCGTCAAAAAAAAACAAAAATCCAAAATGCACCGCCCCAGAAAACACTGGGTCATATGTATGTGAGTATCTTATTTATCTCAGCTTTATTTACATTTTCAGTTGTATATTTTGACTCCCACCCCTACTCACGTATGTGCTGCCCATGTAACTGACTCAATGTATTTCTTTCCGTTTCCATATAAAATTTAAAAATTAAGTCTGCACATTTGGGGTTCGATCCCGGCGCCTAAGGGTTTGGGTGCCGCACACAAGCTGAGTTCAATTTAATCGCGTTTTCACATAACGGTTACCTTAGGAGTTAATATTATAGCTGGGAACTACTACTTCTGAGGAGTTATTCGGTACTTGTGGTATTTAAACCCAGGATCCGGGCTCTATTGCCATTCGACAACTTAGCTACGACCAGTTAGTCGCAAAAATGCTAAATTTTCTTCTTCTTTTTTCTCGTTTTTAAAAGCATAGCTGATTCCGATGTCCTGGTTTCGGAAAGAATATCTTTTTAGGATGCAGTACTTGTTGCGGTGGATACATGTACAGGAAATAATTTATGTTAGGTTGAGCAAAGCGAAAGAGAACATAATTTTAGTGAATGCGTCTTGTTCCCTGCATGCGCCGCGATGATCGGCACAGTCTCCTATAGTCTGTCCCAAGTTATTGCTTCCATCACTTTTTGATGATTTTTTATAAAAATACACATACCTGTGAAAGAAATGCTGTTGAAATCAATAAAAGGGAAAATATCCAAGATATCTTCATTGACAAATTATCATTTTTCACTCATAAAAGTTCACAGGAACGAAAACAAATTTCTTACGGAGATTTATAATGGGAAATGTTTACATCTTTTCTCCATTCGGAAGTTCTCGGGACACCTCGCACAATTTTTCAACGTTATCATCCGGGCTTAATAATGGCTGATCCAATGCTAAATCTCCGTAGACTTTCTATTTTGGGATGTGTATTGAAACCTGAAGCGGTAGAGGGGGTGTTTCAAAACAGATAATCTGGACATTTTTCATATTATTGGATGAACATAGTTTGAGCACAAAGGTATTTATGATTATCGAAATACCAAGCAAAAAGTGGTGGAAGCAAAAACTCGGGACAGAGTATAGCGCTGCCTGACTAAGACGCTCCCTCCGGCTCCCTGTACGTCGGCACCGCCGGATCATGTGTTCCTTTCTTGCTACTGGAAAATAAATGTGACCAACCGAAAGAGCATTCAATTGCCATTCTAAAATGTGTTTGAACTGCCAAATTCGTCCAGAAATAAGCGAAATACGAGCAATTTCTGTATCGCTAATAAATCCATCATAGCAACCAATGTTCCTCCATGTATCCAAGGGAGGCTACTATGACGTTCAAGTGATTCTTCTATTTTTATACAACTAATATAGTAACAGACTTTAATTCAACGCCAAATATTTATTTGTGCACCGATATGAGTCTGGTTTTCGCTGTTGTGTTCTGTGCGCAATTTTCTGGCGATTTCAATGAATCTATAAGTACACAGTTATCCTAACGCAATTAACGCCGTAAGAAAAACACACTCCCAACCCTATTTTCAGCCCCGGAAATGAGACGCGTGTCCGCGTGTCCGCGTATCTCAGTTATCTCGGCTTTATTTACATATTGAGTTGTATAATTTGCCTCACACCCCCTACCCGCATATGTGCTGCCCATGTTACTGACTCATTTTAGTGTATGCGCCTCGTTCTCTGCATGCGCCGCGACGATCCCGCACAGTCTCCTAGCGCTGCCTGACTAAGACGCTCCCTGTACGTCGGCACCGCCGGATCATGTGTTCCTTTCTTGCTACTGGAAAATAAATGTGACCAACCGAAAGAGCATTCAATTGCCATTCTAAAATGTGTTTGAACTGCCAAATTCGTCCAGAAATAAGCGAAATACGAGCAATTTCCGTATCGCTAATAAATCCATCATAGCAACCAATGTTCCTCCATGTATCCAAGGGAGGCTACTATGACGTTCAAGTGATTCTTCTATTTTTATACAACTAATATAGTAACAGACTTTAATTCAACGCCAAATATTTATTTGTGCACCGATTTGAGTCTGGTTTTCGCTGTTGTGTTCTGTGCGCAATTTTCTGGCGATTTCAATGAATCTATAAGTACACAGTTATCCTAACGCAATTAACGCCGTAAGAAAAACACACTCCCAACCCTATTTTCAGCCCCGGAAATGAGACGCGTGTCCGCGTGTCCGCGTATCTCAGTTATCTCGGCTTTATTTACATATTGAGTTGTATAATTTGCCTCACACCCCCTACCCGCATATGTGCTGCCCATGTTACTGACTCATTTTAGTGAATGCGCCTCGTTCTCTGCATGCGCCGCGACGATCCCGCACAGTCTCCTAGCGCTGCCTGACTAAGACGCTCCCTGTACGTCGGCACCGCCGGATCATGTGATCCTTTCTTGCTACTGGAAAATAAATGTGACCAACCGAAAGAGCATTCAATTGCCATTCTAAAATGTGTTTGAACTGCCAAATTCGTCCAGAAATAAGCGAAATACGAGCAATTTCTGTATCGCTAATAAATCCATCATAGCAACCAATGTTCCTCCATGTATCCAAGGGAGGCTACTATGACGTTCAAGTGATTCTTCTATTTTTATACAACTAATATAGTAACAGACTTTAATTCAACGCCAAATATTTATTTGTGCACCGATTTGAGTCTGGTTTTCGCTGTTGTGTTCTGTGCGCAATTTTCTGGCGATTTCAATGAATCTATAAGTACACAGTTATCCTAACGCAATTAACGCCGTAAGAAAAACACACTCCCAACCCTATTTTCAGCCCCGGAAATGAGACGCGTGTCCGCGTGTCCGCGTATCTCAGTTATCTCGGCTTTATTTACATATTGAGTTGTATAATTTGCCTCCCACCCCCTACCCGCATATGTGTTGCCCATGTTACTGACCCATTTTAGTGAACACGCCTCGTTCTCTGCATGCGCCGCGACGATCCCGCACAGTCTCCTAGCGCTGCCTGACTAAGACGCTCCCTGTACGTCGGCACCGCCGGATCATGTGTTCCTTTCTTGCTACTGGAAAATAAATGTGACCATCCGAAAGAGCATTCAATTGCCATTCTAAAATGTGTTTGAACTGCCAAATTCGTCCAGAAATAAGCGAAATACGAGCAATTTCTGTATCGCTAATAAATCCATCATAGCAACCAATGTTCCTCCATGTATCCAAGGGAGGCTACTATGACGTTCAAGTGATTCTTCTATTTTTATACAACTTATAGTAACAGACTTTAATTCAACGCCAAATATTTATTTGTGCACCGATTTGAGTCTGGTTTTCGCTGTTGTGTTCTGTGCGCAATTTTCTGGCGATTTCAATGAATCTATAAGTACACAGTTATCCTAACGCAATTAACGCCGTCAGAAAAACACACTCCCAACCCTATTTTCAGCCCCGGAAATGAGACGCGTGTCCGCGTGTCCGCGTATCTCAGTTATCTCGGCTTTATTTACATATTGAGTTGTATAATTTGCCTCCCACCCCCTACCCGCATATGTGTTGCCCATGTTACTGACCCATTTTAGTGAATACGCCTCGTTCTCTGCATGCGCCGCGACGATCCCGCACAGTCTCCTAGCGCTGCCTGACTAAGACGCTCCCTGTACGTCGGCACCGCCGGATCATGTGTTCCTTTCTTGCTACTGGAAAATAAATGTGACCATCCGAAAGAGCATTCAATTGCCATTCTAAAATGTGTTTGAACTGCCAAATTCGTCCAGAAATAAGCGAAATACGAGCAATTTCTGTATCGCTAATAAATCCATCATAGCAACCAATGTTCCTCCATGTATCCAAGGGAGGCTACTATGACGTTCAAGTGATTCTTCTATTTTTATACAACTTATAGTAACAGACTTTAATTCAACGCCAAATATTTATTTGTGCACCGATTTGAGTCTGGTTTTCGCTGTTGTGTTCTGTGCGCAATTTTCTGGCGATTTCAATGAATCTATAAGTACACAGTTATCCTAACGCAATTAACGCCGTAAGAAAAACACACTCCCAACCCTATTTTCAGCCCCGGAAATGAGACGCGTGTCCGCGTATCTCAGTTATCTCGGATTTATTTACATATTGAGTTGTATAATTTGCCTCCCATCCCCTACCCGCATATGTGCTGCCCATGTTACTGACTCATTTTAGTGAATGCGCCTCGTTCTCTGCATGCGCCGCGACGATCCCGCACAGTCTCCTAGCGCTGCCTGACTAAGACGCTCCCTGTACGTCGGCACCGCCGGATCATGTGTTCCTTTCTTGCTACTGGAAAATAAATGTGACCAACCGAAAGAGCATTCAATTGCCATTCTAAAATGTGTTTGAACTGCCAAATTCGTCCAGAAATAAGCGAAATACGAGCAATTTCCGTATCGCTAATAAATCCATCATAGCAACCAATGTTCCTCCATGTATCCAAGGGAGGCTACTATGACGTTCAAGTGATTCTTCTATTTTTATACAACTAATATAGTAACAGACTTTAATTCAACGCCAAATATTTATTTGTGCACCGATTTGAGTCTGGTTTTCGCTGTTGTGTTCTGTGCGCAATTTTCTGGCGATTTCAATGAATCTATAAGTACACAGTTATCCTAACGCAATTAACGCCGTAAGAAAAACACACTCCCAACCCTATTTTCAGCCCCGGAAATGAGACGCGTGTCCGCGTGTCCGCGTATCTCAGTTATCTCGGCTTTATTTACATATTGAGTTGTATAATTTGCCTCACACCCCCTACCCGCATATGTGCTGCCCATGTTACTGACTCATTTTAGTGAATGCGCCTCGTTCTCTGCATGCGCCGCGACGATCCCGCACAGTCTCCTAGCGCTGCCTGACTAAGACGCTCCCTGTACGTCGGCACCGCCGGATCATGTGATCCTTTCTTGCTACTGGAAAATAAATGTGACCAACCGAAAGAGCATTCAATTGCCATTCTAAAATGTGTTTGAACTGCCAAATTCGTCCAGAAATAAGCGAAATACGAGCAATTTCTGTATCGCTAATAAATCCATCATAGCAACCAATGTTCCTCCATGTATCCAAGGGAGGCTACTATGACGTTCAAGTGATTCTTCTATTTTTATACAACTAATATAGTAACAGACTTTAATTCAACGCCAAATATTTATTTGTGCACCGATTTGAGTCTGGTTTTCGCTGTTGTGTTCTGTGCGCAATTTTCTGGCGATTTCAATGAATCTATAAGTACACAGTTATCCTAACGCAATTAACGCCGTAAGAAAAACACACTCCCAACCCTATTTTCAGCCCCGGAAATGAGACGCGTGTCCGCGTGTCCGCGTATCTCAGTTATCTCGGCTTTATTTACATATTGAGTTGTATAATTTGCCTCCCACCCCCTACCCGCATATGTGTTGCCCATGTTACTGACCCATTTTAGTGAACACGCCTCGTTCTCTGCATGCGCCGCGACGATCCCGCACAGTCTCCTAGCGCTGCCTGACTAAGACGCTCCCTGTACGTCGGCACCGCCGGATCATGTGTTCCTTTCTTGCTACTGGAAAATAAATGTGACCATCCGAAAGAGCATTCAATTGCCATTCTAAAATGTGTTTGAACTGCCAAATTCGTCCAGAAATAAGCGAAATACGAGCAATTTCTGTATCGCTAATAAATCCATCATAGCAACCAATGTTCCTCCATGTATCCAAGGGAGGCTACTATGACGTTCAAGTGATTCTTCTATTTTTATACAACTTATAGTAACAGACTTTAATTCAACGCCAAATATTTATTTGTGCACCGATTTGAGTCTGGTTTTCGCTGTTGTGTTCTGTGCGCAATTTTCTGGCGATTTCAATGAATCTATAAGTACACAGTTATCCTAACGCAATTAACGCCGTCAGAAAAACACACTCCCAACCCTATTTTCAGCCCCGGAAATGAGACGCGTGTCCGCGTATCTCAGTTATCTCGGCTTTATTTACATATTGAGTTGTATAATTTGCCTCCCACCCCCTACCCGCATATGTGTTGCCCATGTTACTGACCCATTTTAGTGAATACGCCTCGTTCTCTGCATGCGCCGCGACGATCCCGCACAGTCTCCTAGCGCTGCCTGACTAAGACGCTCCCTGTACGTCGGCACCGCCGGATCATGTGTTCCTTTCTTGCTACTGGAAAATAAATGTGACCATCCGAAAGAGCATTCAATTGCCATTCTAAAATGTGTTTGAACTGCCAAATTCGTCCAGAAATAAGCGAAATACGAGCAATTTCTGTATCGCTAATAAATCCATCATAGCAACCAATGTTCCTCCATGTATCCAAGGGAGGCTACTATGACGTTCAAGTGATTCTTCTATTTTTATACAACTTATAGTAACAGACTTTAATTCAACGCCAAATATTTATTTGTGCACCGATTTGAGTCTGGTTTTCGCTGTTGTGTTCTGTGCGCAATTTTCTGGCGATTTCAATGAATCTATAAGTACACAGTTATCCTAACGCAATTAACGCCGTAAGAAAAACACACTCCCAACCCTATTTTCAGCCCCGGAAATGAGACGCGTGTCCGCGTATCTCAGTTATCTCGGATTTATTTACATATTGAGTTGTATAATTTGCCTCCCATCCCCTACCCGCATATGTGCTGCCCATGTTACTGACTCATTTTAGTGAATGCGCCTCGTTCTCTGCATGCGCCGCGACGATCCCGCACAGTCTCCTAGCGCTGCCTGACTAAGACGCTCCCTGTACGTCGGCACCGCCGGATCATGTGTTCCTTTCTTGCTACTGGAAAATAAATGTGACCATCCGAAAGAGCATTCAATTGCCATTCTAAAATGTGTTTGAACTGCCAAATTCGTCCAGAAATAAGCGAAATACGAGCAATTTCTGTATCGCTAATAAATCCATCATAGCAACCAATGTTCCTCCATGTATCCAAGGGAGGCTACTATGACGTTCAAGTGATTCTTCTATTTTTATACAACTTATAGTAACAGACTTTAATTCAACGCCAAATATTTATTTGTGCACCGATTTGAGTCTGGTTTTCGCTGTTGTGTTCTGTGCGCAATTTTCTGGCGATTTCAATGAATCTATAAGTACACAGTTATCCTAACGCAATTAACGCCGTAAGAAAAACACACTCCCAACCCTATTTTCAGCCCCGGAAATGAGACGCGTGTCCGCGTATCTCAGTTATCTCGGATTTATTTACATATTGAGTTGTATAATTTGCCTCCCATCCCCTACCCGCATATGTGCTGCCCATGTTACTGACTCATTTTAGTGAATGCGCCTCGTTCTCTGCATGCGCCGCGACGATCCCGCACAGTCTCCTAGCGCTGCCTGACTAAGACGCTCCCTGTACGTCGGCACCGCCGGATCATGTGATCCTTTCTTGCTACTGGAAAATAAATGTGACCATCCGAAAGAGCATTCAATTGCCATTCTAAAATGGGTTTGAACTGCCAAATTCGTCCAGAAATAAGCGAAATACGAGCAATTTCTGTATCGCTAATAAATCCATCATAGCAACCAATGTTCCTCCATGTATCCAAGGGAGGCTACTATGACGTTCAAGTGATTCTTCTATTTTTATACAACTAATATAGTAACAAACTTTAATTCAACGCCAAATATTTATTTGTGCACCGATTTGAGTCTGGTTTTCGCTGTTGTGTTCTGTGCGCAATTTTCTGGCGATTTCAATGAATCTATAAGTACACAGTTATCCTAACGCAATTAACGCCGTAAGAAAAACACACTCCCAACCCTATTTTCAGCCCCGGAAATGAGACGCGTGTCCGCGTATCTCAGTTATCTCGGCTTTATTTACATATTGAGTTGTATAATTTGCCTCACACCCCCTACCCGCATATGTGCTGCCCATGTTACTGACTCATTTTAGTGAATGCGCCTCGTTCTCTGCATGCGCCGCGACGATCCCGCACAGTCTCCTAGCGCTGCCTGACTAAGACGCTCCCTGTACGTCGGCACCGCCGGATCATGTGATCCTTTCTTGCTACTGGAAAATAAATGTGACCAACCGAAAGAGCATTCAATTGCCATTCTAAAATTTGTTTGAACTGCCAAATTCGTCCAGAAATAAGCGAAATACGAGCAATTTCTGTATCGCTAATAAGTCCATCATAGCAACCAATGTTCCTCCATGTATCCAAGGGAGGCTACTATGACGTTCAAGTGATTCTTCTATTTTTATACAACTTATAGTAACAGACTTTAATTCAACACCAAATATTTATTTGTGCACCGATTTGAGTCTGGTTTTCGCTGTTGTGTTCTGTGCGCAATTTTCTGGCGATTTCAATGAATCTATAAGTACACAGTTATCCTAACGCAATTAACGCCGTAAGAAAAACACACTCCCAACCCTATTTTCAGCCCCGGAAATGAGACGCGTGTCCGCGTGTCCGCGTATCTCAGTTATCTCGGCTTTATTTACATATTGAGTTGTATAATTTGCCTCCCACCCCCTACCCGCATATGTGCTGCCCATGTTACTGACTCATTTTAGTGAATGCGCCTCGTTCTCTGCATGCGCCGCGACGATCCCGCACAGTCTCCTAGCGCTGCCAGACTAAGACGCTCCCTGTACGTCGGCACCGCCGGATCATGTGTTCCTTTCTTGCTACTGGAAAATAAATGTAACCAACCGAAAGAGCATTCAATTGCCATTCTAAGATGTGTTTGAACTGCCAAATTCGTCCAGAAATAAGCGAAATACGAGCAATTTCTGTATCGCTAATAAATCCATCATAGTAACCAATGTTCCTCCGTGTATCCAAGGGAGGCTACTATGACGTTCAAGTGATTCTTCTATTTTTATACAACTTATATAGTAACAGACTTTAATTCAACGCCAAATATTTATTTGTGCACCGATTTGAGTCTGGTTTTCACTGTTGTGTTCTGTGCGCAATTTTCTGGCGATTTCAATGAATCTATAAGTACACAGTTATCCTAACGCAATTAACGCCGTAAGAAAAACACACTCCCAACCCTATTTTCAGCCCCGGAAATGAGACGCGTGTCCGCGTGTCCGCGTATCTCAGTTATCTCGGCTTTATTTACATATTGAGTTGTATAATTTGCCTCCCACCCCCTACCCGCATATGTGCTGCCCATGTTACTGACTCATTTTAGTGAATGCGCCTCGTTCTCTGCATGCGCCGCGATGATCCCGCACAGTCTCCTAGCGCTGCCTGACTAAGACGCTCCCTGTACGTCGGCACCGCCGGATCATGTGTTCCTTTCTTGCTACTGGAAAATAAATGTGACCATCCGAAAGAGCATTCAATTGCCATTCTAAAATGTGTTTGAACTGCCAAATTCGTCCAGAAATAAGCGAAATACGAGCAATTTCTGTATCGCTAATAAGTCCATCATAGCAACCAATGTTCCTCCATGTATCCAAGGGAGGCTACTATGACGTTCAAGTGATTCTTCTATTTTTATACAACTTATAGTAACAGACTTTAATTCAACGCCAAATATTTATTTGTGCACCGATTTGAGTCTGGTTTTCGCTGTTGTGTTCTGTGCGCAATTTTCTGGCGATTTCAATGAATCTATAAGTACACAGTTATCCTAACGCAATTAACGCCGCCGTCAGAAAAACACACTCCCAACCCCATTTTTCAGCCCCGGAAATGAGACGCGTGTGTTTACAAGTGCAGTCCGACCTTTTGTGAGAGAGAGCCTTGTACTTTTGTCTGATGCCATTTGGATTTTAAGCAAAAAATTTGATCTTAAGTTCGCATTTGAGTCCGTATCCTTTCATTTCATTCCATCATGAAAATATTTCTTCACTGCTCACCAAATAAATGTTATTAACATTTTAGCCTTTCGATAACCATTTAAACCTAATGTCGGCCCTTTATTCAAAATTTTGAACGGTCCTTTCGTTCGAAGCTATCCCATGCCGCCTATAAGTTTACCTTATTTGAAATCGATCCAGGATTTGAAGTTAGAGGAGGAGCCAGTTTAGGCCGGCAGGGTGTCTAGGATGCGCCTTGAGGCCCCCAGTCGGTCCAGCCCCCGGAAGTTGCTCTTTTGACAGATTTTTACATAATAAAAAATGTAAATTTATTTAAATATTTACATATTCTGAGGAATCTGCAATGGCCCAGAGGGCGAAGCCCCCGATGCTCATGGATTCTACTGAGAGATTTGTAGGGTATACATAAAAACCTTTTTTAATCTTCTTTTTTTTTCACCAAAAATTTCAAGTCTGTCGTAAGCTTGTGGTGTGATGTAAAACACTGTTACGGCGATGTCAGTTACAATCTTTTTATCTTAGAATCACGGAGTATTGAAGAAAAAAAAACTTATCCGATGTAACGGAGTGCAGTTAATTATAATTGGTATTTCGTTATAAACATGTTTTACTGTAAATTTCGAACCCCTCTTTTCGCCTGTTTCGTTTGTCAAAATAGTCGCAGTAGCCAAGATGGGTTTTATTTTTTTTAAATTGTAAAAACGTTAACGTGTGCTATTAAGAAAAAACCACAAACACTAATGAAAGATGTTTTGCACCAAATACTAACGTCCCAAGTACAACTTAACTATAATTTATTTCACGACATGGTGGCAGGGGATAGTTTTTTTGGTCGAGGAAATGTGAGGCAGATACTGCTCATATATTTGATCTAATTATTCAGTCGATTTTTAAATTTGCTAAAATTGGTTTGTATGCACGGGACACATGGTCCCGACTCTTGAGAATTTTTAAACATTTCAGAATAAAACAAGTACAACTTACATATAGCACTATATAGAATAGCTAGGGAAGGTCTCAAAATTTTCTGAAAAATTACCCTTTTTTCACATTTTCACGGCTCCAGCACCACGCTCCAGTCCCGAGCAACTGCCATAAACTACCATGGAATTTGTTGCTTAATGTATACCTATGCAAATAATCACCAATTAATGGGGGGTCAATCACCTTCTTTTCGAGTGACATTTCGTGTTCTGAACCCACCCCACTTTTCAAGCACAAAACCAAAAGTGAACATTTTGGCCACAGTTTCGCATTTTCATTCCATATCTGATGAAAAGTGCTACCAGTATTAAAGTGTCATATATCAATAAAATTGACATTAGCTCCTCTATCCACAAAATGAATGCAATAAATATTCTAGCAATTTATACCCCTCAAATAACCAGCCAAACCTCAGGTTCTCCCTTTATTTCAAAATTTTGACCGGGTCTTTCGTTCGAAACTATCCCCTGCCACCCATGCCGATCTCGATGAAAATTTCAAGGAGTGCTCATTGAAACACAGTAGTAATGATTATAATGTAGCTTATTTCTTTCTGATAGTAATTTAAAATGTCGGTTAGTGGCTTGTGGAACCAAGTCTACGAGTCGGTGAAAGCTGTCACCCAGCCTGTGAAAGTGGAGGCCGTAGATGTGCCACAAGCTCCGTCTAAGATGACCGAGTTTACATCTCTTCTCCTAAGACTGGCTCTGTCTGCGGGTCTTTCTCTTGTCCTCGGCAAAATTCTGCTGGATATGATGGACCCGACAAGAAAAGAAAAGAAATCAGCTGAAAAAAGGGTAAACTCAAATACCGATACATGCACGTATATTTTGTATGTATTTATTGCGTCATGCCTGCAGGGGTCATCCGTTATCACCTGGTTACAGCGATTCTGTGTGTGTGTGTGTGTGTTTTAGTGGGGGGATTTTAGATAAAATGTTCATTTTGTACACTATTTAATCTTTGAACAAGGCACAAGCTCAGTTGACATTATACCACCCACTCTCCCAAGCAACTGTATTAAAACTACCATGGGAAATGTAGGATACTGTCTACCAATGCTATTATGACTGCCAGTATGATGTCGGGGCACAACACTAGACCATGGAACCAGGGTTCAAATCATGGTCAAGTTTGTCCTCCATTATATCACCTTCGATTCTATCCAATTACACAAGAATCACCAGCGTATCATCTTCGCTAGCCAAGTTTGTTTTTAAACTTTAATTGTCCCAAATTTCTGCTTCCACCACTTTTTGTGATTACCTGTTTCTCAATATTCATAAATGCCCAAACTACATCCATTCACTAGAATGAAAAAAGTCCAGATTATCTGTTCTGAACCCCCCCCCCCCCCCCTCTACTGCTACAGGTTTCAATACACAACCCAAAATAGAAAGTCTACTGGGAATTTGCATTGCAAACAACTTTAAGTACCCCCCGATGATAACGTTAAGAAATTGTGCAAGGTGTCCCAAGTACTTCCAAATGGAGAAAAGATATAAACATTTCCCATTTTGAATCTCCGTAGAATATTTGTTTTTGTTCATGTGAAATTATCTGGGGATGAACAGATGATGTATTGATGAAGAAATCTTGGATTTTTTTCCTTTAATCGATTTAATAGTACTTCATTGACAGGTACATAAATGTTTATCTTAATTAAAAATCGTATAAAAGTGACGGAAGCAATGACTTGGGACAGACTATAGAAAACTTTCTTTATCTTCTAAACCCACATTTTATCGAAACAAATAAATATTAAAAATTCAATTTTGTTTTACAAACTATTATATGAGGGTTGTCCAAAAAGTTTGATGACACAAGTAATTTTATTCAAAATAATGACACCATTTTCAGGAAAGTATTATAATATTTTAATATTGAGTATTGAGTATAAAAATTAATGTATAATATGTATACAAATCAGAGCAATGTACATTCTTACATTGGAGTTATCGTTATATATACATTGCATATACAAGGTGCAGGGCCCAGTCTGACGTTGAGTTATAACGACGTTTTAATGACATTATAGTCCTTGGGTTTACCATAGAATGATATGCTGCTTTCACAGTCTGGCAATAGGGTATAATCGCATGCTCCATCAGAAAAATTGCTTGTGTCACTTGTAGATAAGTGATCTCAAACTAATTTGATGTTTTTCCTGTTTCCTCCATCGTTTGTTTGGTTTCAATGGGGGTTTTACCCAATTGACACAGAATTTTATGATGGCGTGCTGTTCCATGGGGTCAGCCGACGTTGCTTTTTCTTGCGTTTTTAAAGACATGTTCTTGCTGTAATTTCTTTTTTAAATCCTATGCCCATTTAAAAATGGCTTCAAATGACATGAAAATGAAACATACACTACTTCACAATTGAAGATTACTATGTGTGGATATGCTCCATAAAAAAATGTAAATATTCACATCTAAAACCTCATTTTACACTTGGTCATGTGTACTTTCCGCGACCTTTTAATACAGTCAAATTTTAGTTTAATTTTATGGAAAACCTTCAAAACCACTCTAGTTAGATTTGGAATTTTAAAACAAATATTTCGGTATACAATATGTATATGTAAACCTGTTTAAAATGACAAAAACGTGATTGAACTTTTTGGACAGCCCTCATATGTGCTTGTACATGTAGACGGTAGTACCAGAGTTTAACAATAGAACCGTTTTAACAAAAGCTTGGACTTTCGGTGGGATGTTACTATCTAGTTTGCTTATCAAAACAAGCTTTCAAATATTGACCTCCTTTCTTCTAATTCGCTCAGAGACGCTCATTAATATTCATAGACTGTCAAAACCGGAAAGTTGTTTGCAAAGATCTGCCCTGCTGTGTGAAATTGATGTTGTTTCAACGAAATATACATCCCTGGATGAAGTCAGACGAGTGTCATTGCGTTCAATGCATTCATATCTATTAGCCAATGACTGGACAGTTAACCATGAGTAGACTCCGCCTTCGTCAAATTGGAGTTTGTCACGTACTACCCAAAGTCCAAGCTCTTGTTAAAACGGTTCTAAATTGAAATGACTTGATTAATTTGTAACCTTTATCTGTCTGAATTAAAGAGATAATTCTTTATGTTGCAGGCTAAGGAACTGATGAAAAGGATAGGGGTGTCTGGAGTGAAGGTAACTATAGTTGTTAAAAATTACCTTGTCAGTTAAAAGTAACCATCTATGATTAAGAATGCCTTTTTCAATCACAAAAAATAATTTAAAAAGAATTGTGTCTAATCTAGTTGACAGATTATGAGCTGTGTTTTGCTGCTGATCTGATTGAGCCAGCAAGGTTAGATGTGTCATGGAATGACATTGGCGGCATGGAGGATGTAATCAGATCGATTCAAGAAACTGTCATATTTCCTTTCAAAAGGAGAGATTTGTTTCAAAATTCTTATTTGCTTCAACCTCCTAAAGGTCAGTACCAGTATTTCTTTTTTGATTCAGAATTAATTTTTTAAGTATCGCTATTTTTTTTTTATGTACATTGTATTTTATTCAAAGAGATTTAACTTGTATTTTTCAATTCTTCATCTTCAACAGGCTTGTTGTTACATGGTCCACCAGGATGTGGAAAAACAATGGTTGCTAAAGCAATTGCTAAAGATGCAGGTAAAAAATATCCAATTAGAAAATCTTAATACTATACTAAGGAACATTTGATGGTTCTAGGGTTTACTTTATTGCAGTACATTATTGACTACTGTAAATTTTTTATTTTACCGGAGTACCGGTACCTAATTCTGCGATTCCGCTACTTTGTATCAAGACATGGGAATTTAAAATTGCGAGCACCAATTTTTTATTTATAATTTCAAAATAGTTCAAAATTATCTGAAAATTAAAAGCAAGATTTTAAAATCTGCGAGGGTTGCTTCTTACAATTTTATGCAGATATTTAGAATTCCTCATGTTAATTATGGCAGTATTTGAGGAAATGAATAACACAATTTCTCTTTCTTTAATACAGGAGCCAGATTTATCAATTTCAAGATTTCTTCCATGGTTGATAAATGGTATGGAGAATCCCAGAAGAGAGCAGAGGCAGTGTTCACTTTGGTCAGTTTGTAGTACATGTACTAGTAATCTGAATGCCGTCAGGATAGGGTTGGGGTTAATGTCCTTATAGAGAATGATGTTAATATGGTTAGAACATTCAAAGAAACAAATCTGCATTTAATTCAGCCATTTTAGCTTGTGAGCTATCATTAACAGATGATATTTTGCTGTAAGTTTGATGTTTGCTAAACTGAACATACAGATGTTTTGAGATCCTGTTTTTACAATATGTTTTGTTTACAGGCTATAAAAATACAGCCAGCCATTATATTCATAGATGAAATAGGTATGAAGTTTTTTTTATCTCATTATTTTTTATCATTTATAAACTTTAAATACATGTTATGGTAAATGAGATATATTTTTCTCAGTTATTGGACATTGTACCGTATTCACAAATCTTTGATCAGTTTGACAAGACGTGGGGAAGAGGTTATTGCTCCTCCTTTATTGATGTTACTACAAAAGTTATAGAAACAGTTAATGTTTTAAAGGATAGCGAAAAGTTATGTGTTGTTTCAAGGTTTTGGATCATGGCTCCTTTAATGCTTTGCCTCCGTTCATGTTTCCTGACATTCCCATAGACTGCTAACAACAGGTTTACAGTTATTTTTACTGACAACATTTGTAGATTCCTTTTTACGGTCCAGAAGTTCCCAGGACCACGAAGCTACAGCAATGATTAAGGCTCAGTTCATGAGTATGTGGGATGGGATCATCACGGACCCCAACTGTCGCATCATGATTGTGGCAGCCACAAACCGCCCCAGTGACATAGATCCAGCCATTCTTAGAAGATTACCGTGCCAATTTAACATCAAGAAACCAGTAAGAAACTTGTGTTTTTTTTAAACTATTAATGGTATATGTATTTTGATATTTCATAAATTTTTCATAGATGGAAATTGAATAAGTTTCGATGTGCTCATTTTTGGTGAAATTTGGGTTTTGCATGTGAGCAGGTTTTAATATATACATGTACATTGTAACATATGGAAACTTTTTTCATCATTTGTAGGAAAAGATCCAAAGGATAAACATATTAAATCTTGTGTTAGGTTTTGAAGATACAGAGGTATGTATAAAATAAATTAATCCAACATTAAAAAGGGTCCTAAAATGGATCAAATGATGACTTCAAAACATAACATCCTTTATCAGCAAAACTTTCATTTTTCACAAAGTATCCTTTGAACTTTGATTAAATATTTTCTTTGTTTTTTGCTCAATAAATAAGTGTAAGTTCTTTACCCATGCTAATTTTTTTTTTTTTTGTAGGATTTAGATTATGAGAAATTAGGCGAGCAAACAGCAGGAATGACAGGAAGTGACTTAAAGGAGGTGTGTCGGGTAGCCTCGACCAATAGGATCAGAGAACTCTTACAAGGCAAACACTCTGATGATTTATAGTAAGTTCACATTTTTTAATGTGTTTTATATCTTAATGTATATATGTACAGATTTTCAATGTTGAAAGTAGATTGAATTTATTGTATTCCATCAAAATTATCAATTCTTGCCCCCATTGTGTATTTTAGTAGGAAAAGAGCTCGCCATCAATTTTATTAATTTCTCATAATCCTTCTATAAGCTGGCCCCTACTTATATAGTTTCTGATTTTTACATGCATTTATTTTTAAAAATTTTTGTTTCAGTGAAATGAAAATAGATAAACTAAGACCTGTAACAATGAAGGATATGGAGATAGCCATAGACAAAGTGTCAAATTCTAAGTCCGAGTTGTTAACCCGATTCACAGGAATTCAGGTGGACTGAGTCCTGTTATTTATTAGATAATAAATGTTCTCCATAAGGAGTCCAACAGTATAATATTCTGCTGTGATATAATGATACAAGATTTTGTCTTCAACATAAACTCGACCACCAGATTGGAAATATGACATTTGCATGAATGTAAATGGTTCTATTCAGTAAGTACAGCCAAAGGCATTGATTGTGTGTAAGTAATGGAAGATACCTTGAATGTTTTTAAACTTTCTTTTTTGTGTTTCCATTGTTTTGTTAAGTTATTGATTATTTCACTTTTCTTCTGTGATTTTTAAAAGATGTGACTTGTTTAGTATCTTTACAAGATAGAAATTACAATGTTTTGACTGTGTTGATGTTTGGGTAAATTTTGAGGTCCCTTACTGTAATGGGGTTGGTCACCCAAGTGAGATAACTTTCTCTCCGTTCTGAGGGGTTGATTTTAAATGATTTAATGAAGAATGTAAAATGCAAGTTATTGCAAAATTCAGATGCATTGTCAAAATGCTTTGTCTCTCTTGTATTCATTCTTCCAACAAATTAAATCATTGATTGCATTTTAATTTCATTTGAAAGTCAGAACATCTATTTTAATTTATTCAAATATTTCAAATATCAAGATGGCCCACTTGACAGATTTTATGGTAATTCTTTTATTTTGTTCAACACCCACCATATTGAATCCATGTAACATTCCAATCATGAATTTTTTTTTTCATGCTGTTATCAGTGCTCATGTGTGGATCATGCAATGGGGGGAGGGGGGCTAAGGGATAATTGTGATTTCAGGGGTGTGGTGTTCTGAGGTCTATTATAGGTAAATTAAAAATTTTCAGGCGAGAGGTCTGGACCACTTGACCCCTTCCTCCCCCCCCCATAAGATCCGTGCATGTGTGCTTGCAGGTTTTTAAGTGGTAAATATTGTCCTTCATTTCTTACAAAATGTGTTTTTAAACAGTTTTGATATATTTTCTGCAAGATTGGGTTTTATTTACTTGTCCAGCATATAAAAAAATGAAATTTACATTGAATAATGGTGTAAATGAAGGAAAATGGTTTTACTTTTCTTTTAAACTGTTGATCTATAAAAAGATAAATAATTTATGTATTACCGTACTTTTATATATATATTACATGTATTAAGTACATAAAATAGAAAACTTTTAAAAAGTAATTTCAAAATAACTAATAAATCATTCATATATATATTTTGTTTCTACTTTGCTGAGTTTGAAAATTGTGCGAGAAAAGTTTTCTTTCTTTATTTTCAGCTGTATATCACTTGTAAATGGTTAGATTTATCCCCGGGTTCTTATACAGCATAGGGTTACCAGGGCTGCAGTAAGTGCTATGCTAGCAACTAGGTACTACGATGTAGATATCTAATCGTTACCTAGCCACATTTAAATGCGTTAATAGAGCACGTTTGGAGAAGATGTTGTAAATTAATGTCAGCCAAATAAAAATGAATATCACAACTGTTATGACCCGCCCATGTAATGGAACTTCTGACCAAAATAGATCTTACATTTTAAATACACGTCTTTACTTAATATAGAATTATATATCCTATTTTATTAAGTGAAAGTAACCAAGACGATGAGTGGTGGGTTTTTCTTTGGTTACGTGTACGGATACAGTATCAGTTGTATTCAAATATATATAGACGCGTAAATTTTCATTCAGAAATTCTTTAGAATAGAAATACCCAATGAAACGTGTCCGTATTAATTAATTACTGATGAAACAAGTACATGCGATGTGTGTATAGTATTTTTCCGTGCCCACATCTGTTTTATGTTGGCAGACAGACTTGGTAGGGAGTCTGGCCAGGGCTCGGTGGTTTATATCTCCCCGAATGTTAATGACAACAACACTGCTTTCTTTGTGTACGGTTTTTATGTATATAGCTGCATGGTTTACACTTTTTATCTATTACAAGACAATGCGCCCTAAATCTAGATAGCATGTATAGTGGAGGGAAAAAGCTGCAGTCGCAGATAAATAGATAACAAACATAAAACCATTAAATATTGATAATCCACACGTTATCACAGATTAAACAATCGGATAAAACGCAAACCGGTAAAACAGTCGATTAATACTGGAGGAAATCGCATTATCGTAAATCTTGAAAGACAACAGGGTTCGCAATATTAAAATCTGCTAAAGTATCTGTTTACGTCAATCCCGAAAATGGAGCCCTTCCTCGTTCGGGACTGCTATGTCGTTGATGATGAATTCGTCGTCAAAGTGAACACACTGGGAGAGGATGACCGTGGCTTTGACCGTGATGTCCCCAAACAGCTCCTGGGACTGCCGCATCATTCGGTCCTTTAGGGCGCGTTTAGTCTCCTCAGCCTCCTCTTGTGATATTGGGGTGGACATGAAAGTATGCAGGTTTTTGCTCCCTTCCACATATTTCCACCTTATTGTGGAAAGCTGGTCGCGAGCCATCTGTCCTGCCCCCAAAGGAATGCCATTGACAAGTCGTGGAAGTCGCTTGTAACAAGAGTTCGGGATGTCGGCTTCACAGTACACGGTTTGGAATGAGATTTGCAGCAAATAGCAATGCTTCTCGTCGTCTGATTTGCGCTGAGAATGCACCAGGCGTCCGGCATTTTTAGGACTGATGGTAAACTGTGAAGACGACTTGTGGAAATGGTTGATCTGTTGATTTCGGTCCCTGGATAAATCCATCACTGAAAGTCTGTCCAGTCTATTAAAAGACAGCCCAAGTTCCGCAAGTGAAGCCACCTTTAAGGTTGAAGTCCTTCCAGTAAAAGTTTAGAGGTTGTATGCTATACCGTGCGTACGTGTTGCATTAACGACCAAAACAAAAACAATGCACGTACGTACGTAGCTTAAGGTGGTATAGAACGCTCGGAGGAGGTAGGAGGGCGGCCGCTATAATTTCTTGCCAGGTCATGTACTAACGAACACAATCCAATCGCATTGATTATGGCACAGTTTGTCTGTTCGAACTAACAGTCTGATTATTAAAGCGTGTCAGACCAACACATGCAAGCTTGTCTTTTGTGTCCGCGCTAAGTTTCCAGCTTTTAAAGATCTCCTTTGAATGAAAATCCCTTCTACGTCAGTGTACATATGTCATTTAACAAGATATACAGCCAAGTAATTCTTCCAATATCGAACCAAGTTCTTTTTTTCTTTGATTCAATTCGGAGACCCCCAGAAGATTGACGATACCTATGTTGACATTTGTATATTGTGGGAATTTTAAAAATCTATTTTTATTTTGTGAAAAATTTTACTATCACAAACTCTTGCGGAAATTTTGTTTTAAATTTAAAGCGTTTAAATTCTTGATAATTTTAAACTTGTTGCGGCCAGGGGCAATATTTGATAAAACTTTTGATGTTTAATTTATCAAGGAACCGACAAAAAAACCGTGGTGTTTTATATTACAAAGTCTGCAGTTCATATGATACGATTTCAATCGCACAAAAGTATCACATTTAAGGGAATATTCGAAGTTAAAAATTCAAGATTTGATACATACTTATATATCATCAATCTTGTCTGTGATATAATATCAGTTTCAATAATTAAACAACGATTTTATAAAATATTATGTATGACGATTCTAGTATTTAGTTTATAAAAGAGCCAAATAGGAGTGTATGATTCGAACAGTTTTCTTCTTTGATTGTACTGATTTTAAAACGTTCAACGGTTGAATTACTAGCTAATCTCGTGTATATTCCGATTTGAAAAATTGAAATTCTTATATGAATTTAAGTTCCATGAAATGCTGTTTCATGAATCCATACCAGGATCATTGGTAATTTTCTCAACACCGTGACTTAAAGTAGTAAAAAGCAAGTGTTAAAATTTCACAATAAATTTCAAACTTAAAACCTCGAGATTTTGGAAATTTTTATCGATCTGCTCTGCGGTTATCTCGTTAATCGATTCTCGCTCAATTTACTGCACAGTGCATGTCAGGATAAGGTCTGGACAAGTTCAGGTGGAAAACCCATTTTTATAGTTACATAATATGACCTACAAATTGAATCATGAGTTTGGACGAAATTATCATTACATTTTAAATTTTAAATTTACTGTGTTGAGTTATGAGGTATGGTGTCCTCTTCGAAACTTTTATCTGACCCCCCCCCCCAAAAAATACAAACAAACAAAAATGGGGGAAAGTCTCAACTATTGCAGAAAGGTAAAAATGTACAAATGTGTACCCCCAATCAGTTAGACAGTTACAATGACTCATCGACATTTTGTTTTGTGATAACGCTTTTAAATACTATGTTCATTTTTAATATCAATTTAGACCTTCTGATTAAATTCAAATGAAACATATGAATAATCTACTTAATGAATAATTTACATCCATGATCGAAGATTATCATTTAATTGCCTCTGTTACATTTCCAAAACCCCCAAATGGCAGACGAATTGATTCGTCTGGCCCAATTTTGTCGAGTATTTTATTGTCGGGTGACCATTTTTCTGCATCTTCGCTAGCCAAGAGTTTTCGGTCCACTCTGCTCCCTTGGCTAGCGAAGATGATTTTTCTGTTGATGAGGCCAAGTTAATTAAAATTTAACTTCGAATTCTTTGCGAATTAAGCTTATTGAAGAATGTTTAGAAAAAAGGGAATACAGAAGCGAGAGTTTGGTTACTACTGGTCGACAGACTGTCGATTGTCGCTTGACTCGCATATCTCGCTCGACGTCTGTAGCTCGGCGTACGGTGTCGAACGACGATCGTATGAGGCGACGTTTTAGTATTTATTGTTATCTATTCGAATAGGTGATATCACTAAATTAAATGACAATAAATACTAAAAGGGCACCACATACAATCGATTGACTTGAAAAACTTTAAGGCTGCTATTATAATGTGTCTGCTTTTATAAAATATTAATGCAACGGCTCCGTAGCGACTTATTTTTTTTTTTTATGTCAGTTGTGTTTTTTGGCTGACCAAACAAATATTCTGGTTGTCCGACCATCAGCTTGCAAGTAACTGTGAAAAAGCATATCAAACATGTTTCACAGACACTCAAAAGTTTCACCGGAATAAAAATCTAAATTGTATTCATCACTCTTCACTATGACTTCTACAATGGAAAATTACCTTTTTATTACACTGTATGTTGTTACCTTTTTATTATGTTGTTAAAATAACAATAAAATTTAAAGTCGTGAGAGCTAAAGAGCCACAATATGCTAGTAAATTGGAACGATTCATTATTTCCAAAGAAATATAATTAAGATATTGAAAGGAAATAAAAAAGAAAATGGAATGTTATTTTATATTCATTTATTTTGCTTGCATTTATTTTGCTTGCAATTAATTCCTGTTCCTTGGTTCTCTAATTTCCATTTATATCACATAGAAATCTGCAAAAAAATTTCTGTCATTTGACGATCCTGTGTCATGACTTGCTAACATCAGAACTAATATCTGTGCTTTCTACTTGGTCCTTTACAGAAACGTTTGATAACTGTTCTCTTGTCTTTCCATCATCTACAGATGTTGTACTATTATCATTTACTGAGTCATTACACTGGATGATATTAGATAGTGATGAATCCTCAGGCCCTGTATCTGATTCGTCATCACTGACACACCCACTGACACACCCATCAGAGGTCTTTGTTTCTGATCGTGAATTAGTCTCACCAGCAACTTTAGCCTGAGCACCTTTCCTTTGAGGGAGAACAGCACAAAATGACTGTAACCAGTCCTTGGTTTCTGTGTATTTCAGGAGTATATCGAACACTGTTAAATAAATATGCAAACTATTTAGATATAAATGCATATACCGTAATATATCAATGTGACAAATTATATCTACCTAAGAGAAAACTTTTCATTTTGTTCTTACAAGTACTGTAACAAAATATCAGTCATAATTGATAGGATATGTCAAACACCTAAAGACCAATTAAATTCAACAACTTGCATACCATGGTTAATTGTGAGGACTTTTCTGGTTTTCATATCGAGGTACTCCGAGATGGGAAGCTGTGCATGACTCACACCTTTCTCTACAGCTAGTGCATGACAAAGGCCCTGTAAGGTCAAGTACGTGTACATGATCAAACATAAACATGTGAAAAACAGATAAAAGCTCAAGCATTCATGACATTTTCTTTGTAAATCTGATGCATGTATTTACTCCTCCTTTTCAATGATGAAAAGGGAGAAAACTCCTATATTTACTAACTTTGTGATGATTATGATCCACAAGTCCACCGATGATGTAGGCCTTTTCTGGCTCCAACTCTTGTAGCACATTATCAGATTCACTACTCAGATAAACAATGTTCTTCTTCTCAAATACTTCACAGTAATCCTTGCTGGTGAAATTCACCTGTATTTGTTTTAAAATTCAATAAATGAGACAATTTTTTAATGCTTGACCTACATAGAGTACTGTACTTGAATATGCATTTCTTGTCAATCTGATAAAAAGTTGATTATATATACTAAACGCATTTTGCTTCTTCTTGTTAAATAATTTAATTCTGGTTGTAACGCGGCATTTGATTGGATAGAAAAATTAAGTTAAATTTTGTATAACCTAGCTGGTTTGCACATCACAAGACACGTAACAATGCACCACCGTCAAAAACGTACTAATCTGCTTGACGTTACATTTTAATTTTTAACAGATTAATATCATTTTAAAAAGTAAAACGCACTCGATTTGTACAGTTAATTACAAAAAATTATAAATTATAAGGAACGAACTCAATATCTACCCAAGTTATACTCGTATAACCTGGGTAGGAGCAATTTAAGCCCTTTTATAATCCACTTCCGATTCACGAGTTATAAAGTGTAAACTGCCCCAACCCAGGTTATACTCGTATAACTTGGGTAGACATTTAGTTCATTTCTTAAATAACTGAGTGTTTAAACAGATCTAAATGGTGTAACAACTGATTTTATTTTGATTGTATCTCTAGGAAAAAATAATGTATATTGCATTATAATAGTGAATTAACCATTTTAATAGAGGTAAATTTTGATACAATAAGACAACATTATAGCACACTGTTTGTACACATGCATACATACATCCCAATTCTGATAATCTCCAATACACTGTAGTCTAGATTCTGTTTGACCATGAACTCCTGTGACAAAAAATTGCATGGGATTCTGTGACCGCCTATTGCTGGAGTAACAAAACTGAATCTGCTTCACCAGTTTCATTATATCCTGAAGAACATTTATCATGTTTTACACAATACTTATAAGACTTCAACATTCTAGTTAACTTTTAAAATGAACAAAAATTGGAAAGTATATTATTGAGAAAAACAAAAAGTATATATATTTCAAGTTAGTTAATCTTACCTTTTCACCCATGTAACTGTCCAATGAGCAGTCTATTACTACAGAAGTTTTACAGGAGGATTTTGCCATTGTATTACTTCGCAATTTTTTTCGAGTGGGTGCCATGGTATCTCCTCTCTCCAAGGCCTCTCTCCTTTTCTGCTTTTTCCTCTGTTTTTCTTTAGCTCTACAATAAAGTACGTTTCGGGAGTTTACATGCTTCTTCGGGTGTTTTCTCCACAAAAAATAGGAAATATTTGCATATCGCCTACACACATGTACATGTATAAACAAATGACATATTCTATAATCTAAAACTATCGGTTCAAATCGAGGAATCCCTCTTAATTGCATTCAATCAATGCTTTGGCTTTAAACAAATAAATTTACATGTTTTCAGATAATAATGTAAAGTTACCTCACTTCTGCTTTGATTGACAACCATTTCTCCTGCCGCTGCTGCCTTCTAAGTTGTTTCTTGGACATTGTTGCTGACATTTCTGGTTCTTGTGTTTCTTCCTTCGCAGACTGCGGATTGTCACATATTTCTTCCATTCTAACGGGTTTACAATTGAACAACAATATAAATTTCTTACTCAGACTCTTTCGTCATTTAAAATTTCACCTGACAAGTTTTATGGGGGCTGACATCTTGAATCTCGTTCTCGGCAGGTGCGCGACTTCAGTGTGAATTCGTCTGCTATGGCCAGAAATGGTTTCGCTTTGGTGTAGATAGTGGTAAGTTCTTCTGCTTTTCATGTCTTCATGAAAAAACCCTTTACTTTAGTATCAGTTCTATTTATTTTATCATTTATAATTGATTTTCTTGACATTAAGTATTTGTTTTTAATAAAAATAAGGAATATAAGTTCCTCAATGGATGCAGGATTACACTCGTTTATTCATAATGAATTTCATTACATAAAGATGTTGTTATCAGAATCGCTGGCGGGTGTTTGAAGCCTGAAGTATATATTTCCTGCATAATTATCGCTAGCAATGTTTGTTCTATCCAGTTCATGTGTTGTTGTGTTTGGATGATGTCTTTATCACACACTGTCAGACTTAAGTCTTTAGTCGGTAGAGGACCATGACATCACTTGTTATCGCACACAATCCCCACTATGTTAGTTTTTGAACTTTGAACGTGTGGACTTTACATCCTCATCATCTACAGAGTGTTTTATACACGTGTACAAAATGGCAGGCAGCACTGGTGTAAATCTGAAGTGTATTTTTATTTTCAGTGCTTTGTTTTATGAATGTAAGTTAAAAGTTCTATACTTTCCTTTTTTTTAAAATTATATATAAGCCTATTTTAAAAAAGTACAATATTCGTATAGCTAACTGATTTTGTAAACCTTATCATGGTATTAAAAATGGGTCACTTGCATTTTAGGATTACATTGCAGTTTTGTGTCTTTAAAGCATGGTATTTTTTTCAGGTATAGTTTACAAATATTGTGTTAAAACATTGCATTTTAAAAAAAAAAGGGGGGGGGTGTTCTTTTGGAATATAACATAAAATCGTTTGCATGATAAATATAGATCACCTTGCATTGTAGAGTGATTAGTTCTTGCTGTCTGCATGCATGTACTTCAGACCAGTTGGTTGAAATTTTTAAGATGTTTCAATACTGTATAGGCATTTTAAAAAGTTTTTAACATCATTTACATTCAGGTTTCTCAATCACTTTTGGACCAGGAAAAACTTACCAATATAAATATGAAACAATAGTGAATTTTAATGAAGCTGTTTCCTATGGAAAAACAGTTGGATTTCAATTGTCAACAGAATTTGAAATTGGAGAGATATTCAGAGCTGGAGAGACACAACTTCTAAAAGTTCAGGTACCACAAGCCATTCCATTTAGTTTTATTGCTGCTCAAGATAAATTGTAATATCAATTTAAAAATTGCAATTATTGGTATACTGAATTACATATACTGTACATGTATGTACATGTATTTGATATGCTATTTTAGTCTACTGGTACATATCTTAAGCTGCCAAGCACTGTTTATAATATATACTGGTATTGATTTATCAATATTACGATAGTGTACGTATTATGCTTGAAATATGAAATGTTATGAAAGTTTTTACATTCATAATGAAAATGTTCATTCCAAATTTGAACACTATACTTAGCTTTTAAGGGGCTTATATCTGAAAACAACCTGACATCTTCAAAATAAGCCTTGAACTTTAAGTCGCTCTTTAAAACAAGATCCATCTTTCAAAAACTTAAGCTTGAAATTAGGCCATGTTTGAAGGAAAGTTAGAAATAAGCATAATGAATTCTGATGATTTTAAAAACTGAATATCAAGAAAAGCATTAGTAACTACATGCATTGTCATAGCTCTTAAAGAGGTTCGTTCCTCTGATTTTGGGTAGCCATTTTGGGTCACCTCTAATCTGGAAATTCTGTGTCATATATTAATTCTACTTGTAAACTCCTATTTGACAATGCCAAATAAACTATATTGAATAAAATAGTTAAGGAAAAATTACATATTTACAGAGTTAAGTAAGGGACTATATTTTGTAGCGGAAGGTTTTTAAGAAGAAAATGAAGATTTTTCAAAACTCAGTTGTTTTAGAGTACTTTAATTTTAGCTTCCTTATTTTCAATGCAGACCAAATTTCCAGCTAGTTTATGCATTGGGTTATCTTCGTGTTGTTTCAAAAAACATATTCTAACAATATTTCAATATTTCTATCGACGTATATTGGCACATTTAACTAATATTTCATAAAAGTAACGAAAAAATGAACTCCAATTTTTGCCTAAAATTAGCTTATTTAATGCTATATCTCAAAATTTACATCATAGACCCATACTTTTGGTTTTATTTTCTTAATTTGTAAGATATTTTTGACAAGTCTATTAAAGTTTGAGAAAAAGTTTGAGACTTTTAAATAATTTTATTGCATGTTGAATCGTTAATGGATACAAACAGCATTTTATCAGTGCAAAAAGGTCAAAATATCAATTCGGTGAAGAAATTGCTAACTTTTTCTTTATGATTATTTTATTTATATTAATTTCAAATAATATAACCTTGTATTTGATGCCATAGTTTATTCCGATTAAAAGTTATTGAGGGAAAAGCGATTTATTTGCAATTTGCACTTTCAGTGCAGAAAGAAAGGTCATATTAAATACACTGTAACACCGAAAGGAGCATATAGACCCCAAAATTTTGTTTTGAATTTTAGTTAAGCTATGTATGTAGATTTTTAAAAAATACTTTAGAAAAAAACTTAAAGACTTATGATCGCAGGATCCAACCTCCTTAAGAAACATACTAGCTCTTTACTGCCATTAATACAGATTTTAAACAGATGTTTAACTTTAAAATAAGGAGTTCTTGAATATATATATCAACCTTATTTTTATTACCAAACATGAAATAAATTAAGCCCTTTTTCTGATTTTTGAATATGGTATTAAGATAGTGTGATGAAGTATTCCAATATAAACATATATCAGTAAGATAAGGTTCTTATGATGTTATCTGAAAGATTGAACTGATGGACTGCCTTATTTTGTATAATATCCTTCATTTACAGGTTACCACTGCCTCCATCTCTAGCTTTGCAAGACCTGAAGCCAAAGGAGAATTAGTCAAACTTATAAAGTATCCTATTTATTTTGAATATACCAATGGAATTATTGGGAGGGTATATACATCAGAAGTTGAATCCATATTCAGTGCCAATGTCAAAAAAGGACTCCTGTCACTGTTCCAACTCCAGGAGACTGAGGGGCAGAGAGATGAGGTTACTGTTAACTCTTGGCATTATTAAAATATTAATGATTCAAAGAAAATAATACCTACTGTCAATAGAGATATAGCTAGCAGTTGCTCATTGCAATGTTGTTTTTATGGCATGCTGATGCTTTGTATGATCTGTATGTGCAGAATTTCTATGGATACATGTATCCTTCCTTTTGAATCAAAATAGCCATCTGATGACATGTTTATAATGGGATTTTATATGTTCAATTAGTCATCATACTGACATGCTTTTATAGTTTGCATACCACCTTTGTATAACAGATTGATGTGGCCGGTGAGTGCAGTGCGTATTATGCAGTGTATGGAGGCAGAATTACCAAAACCAAGCAGAACTGTCAGAATGTGGAGATTGCAGGAGAATACGAAAATGTCAACAAGGTAAACAATTTAGCAGTTAATTTATACACGTATTACCGTACATGTATACAGTTACCAGAGAAACTTCAGAAGCTGTGTCCTCTTTTGCTTAGTTTATCTTTTTTAGTTTTGTAGTGTTTATAGTGGAGATTTATTTTTGTTAGATGTTCGGTGTGTCGCCTGACAACAGTTTTGTGACACACTATGACACAGCTGATGGCATCATTAAGTCAGCCACAGGCTCCTCCCGACATTCCATCGTCATCAATGCCAGACCACAGCTCAGTGCTGCTGTAGTGGCCATGTAAGTTGTTCGCCACGTCTTTTCTCATGACTATGCCATAAAGTACTCATATACATTTACCTGTATTCAAAGGTTGATTATTCATACAGTCACACCTACCCTAATTACATGCACATGAATTAGGATTTATCATGCTCCAAACTTGGAACAAACAACAGTGATATTTATCATCACCTACAACTATGCCTTCTACGGTTTTAAAATATTTAGAGTTCATTCTTTGATGTTTGTCAGCTCTAATTTTTCTTATGTATTTTTGCAAATATTACATGTAGATGTGAAAAGCAAGTATTGGTTGAGGGCAGAATTCCTGTAATTTACAGTTGCAGTTTTCCTATTTCTTTGTAGACAGCGGTTACATTACATCAGTGATGCAGCTGGTGCTGTCGCAATACCAGCCAATAATATTAAAGAAGCACTTGATTTAATTTATAAAGGTATTAATCTTTTTTAAAAACAGTACTTTCTTTCAATACATTATGATTTTTTGTATGTTCTTAGGTATCGTAAGTTTCAATCTGATTAAAATCAGATCCTCGATCCGCCCCTTTTTTAAAAAAATTTATTGTCGCTACACGAGGATCTGAAGAAACCCCACTTGAGGTCACCTACTAGTGAACTTTGTTTTGACCAATAAAATCGTCAGTTCCATTCCTCAGTTACGTGTTTTGAAAGTTATGCCAATACAATCTTTGGATTCCCTGAGGTCGTCTAATTTCATCTTATGCTCCGTTTCTAGCTCGCTGATACTGAAAGATTCAAAAACATGTGCCAACGCTTCGTCATACGACTCTAATTTTGTTTGTATCCCAAAAATACCATTTCTAACACTTGCTCTGATTGGCTAAAATAGCTCATGAATATTCTTAAAGTTCACCAGGAGGTGACCTCAAGTGGGCTTTCTTCAGATCCTTGTGTAGCGACAATAGACAAACAAGGAGCGGATCGAGGATCTGATTTTACTCAGATTGCTTAAGTTTGACATCTTATTTTAGGTGAGGCCAAAAAGTATCGGGAAATGTTATTGCCAAGTGGTCCTGAAGTACAGGAGTGTACAGAAAATTGCGAAAAAGTAAACAGTAAAAAGCTATAAAAATTGTATTGTTGGTATAAATGTTTAAAAATGATCTTTTTAGCAGATGAATCATGATGATACATTGAATAATGAAATGTATGTGTACAAGGATTTTTTATAATGTGTAAAATATTTTGTTTGTAGCCTGTGTCAATATTACAAAACGTAAAAGAGGACTTAACAAGTGAAAAATTGTCAAAGATTGTCTCAGGAAAAGCTTATTTAAAACTGTTGCGGGCATTTAGAAATTCTGGAAAAGCATCAATAGAAGAAGTTCTGACTCACAAGGACAGCTATAACATTGTGTAAGTATCCATTTAGTTGTATAACTTCTTTTAATTTTACCCTGTAATATAAAAAAAACTTTAAAATTGAGGGTTGCTAATAAAAACCCAACTTAAGAGACATTATTCAGTAATCAGTAAAGATTTGCTATTATTAATTAATCTAAATGGTTCAAATAAGGAGAGGGGTTTCTAATGGTTAATTGTTTCTTTTGTTAGAAAACAGCTAATAGATGTGGCTGCAGCCACCCAGACCCCTGCAGCCCATGAAGCACTGATGCAGCTCATTACATTTACTGATGAATCTGCCATTGATTACCCAGAGAGGTTCATATTAGCCTCAGCTTATACAACCCACCCTGGAGAATACTTATTAAAGGGCATGCTTGTAAGATTTACTAATCACAATGATTTCTTTCTTCTGTTTTGTTTAATTCTTTATTTGATATTTGAGTTTTTTCTTTAATTAAATCTAACCAGGAGTACCAGTATTTATATGTGCAGACATACATTGTATTCATATCAGTTGGAAAATATGCATTCCGAAGTAAAACATTTTAAATATAGTATACAGAAAACCACAGATTATATGATCACATCAAACAGATTTCCATCAAAGTTGATTTGGTTTTATCTACTTTTATTAGGAGCTGATGAAGAAGAAGGTGCCAAATGAGAGTTTACGAGAATCAATTGCCCTTGGTATGGGAGCAGTTGTAAATTCCTTTTGTAAGCCATATGGGAATTGTTTGGAGTATTCGGTATGTTGCAAACCTACATGAATTGTCACCAAATGTTTATTCATGTTGTCATTAAAAGTTTTCTAGAACATATATAGTATGTCTCTTTCAATCTTGCTCTGTTTTTGTTTTTCAGACAATTGCAGAATATGTGAATTATGTTGAAACTGAAATGAAATCCTGTGAAGAAGAGGAGTGTAAATTGTTGTATATTAGATCTATGGGAAATGCAGGTCTTCCCAAATTTTTGCCATCCTTGCTTAACCAGGCATGGAACTCAAAGAGTGCCACTGTGTCTCTTACTGCCATTCAAGGTCTGAGAAGAATGAGGATTAGTGATTTTAAGGACCAGGTGATTTCATTTTTGATAATAATAATTTTGATAGGAAAAAAACAGTAGTTGATAATCAATTTTGAATAATTCAATAAATCACGATGTACAAACCACTGCTCCCAAACATGCAATCTACATGTATTTAGCACTAATAAATAACTATATTTTGTAGTAGTGTTTTGCATTCTTAAACTAAGATTTGAATTTCATGTTTTTAAGGTGAATCAAGTATTGAAGTCTATATTTCACCAAAATAAGAGAAATTATGATTCAAGTGTTCGAATTGCGGCTCTGGAAGTTCTCCTACAGAATGGAATTTCAACAGGAGAATTGCGTAACATTGTTTTGTCTGCTATGTATGACCAATCCGAATTTGAAGTTTCAACATACCTTATAAAGAGAATGAAAGACTTGTCAGAATCAGATCCAAAGATCAGGTAAATCAACTTAATTAAAACCAAATTTTGTAAATCAATATCAGTATGAAGGAAGTTGAGTTTGATGAGTATGATGTTACAAATGGCTGTCATTTTAAGGTCAAGCTTAGCTGTGGTTCTGTCAGACCCTCTGGTGAACAACTACAATCTCTTTGCTCAGAAAGGAAAGTCTAGTGCCTTTACTGGATACCTAGCAGGTAATTCATAGGGTGTGGCATAGTCTTGGGTGGGGGTGCTTACCTTCTAGCATTTACGTTCTATTAGCAATGCATTGCATTGAGATTTGTGTTAACAATGAAATTCAAAAGAATTTTAACTTTCAACAGGAAGACAATTTCACATCTTTTACTTATAAACTGTTTTATATAAAACATAAAGTTAGCATTTCTATATTTATTGCAAGAGATTGAATAGTTGATATACATTTTTGATCACAGAGACGTCTAGCGCAAACTGTTCCTATGGTTTGTACCAAGAAAACACTAAATCAGGAGTCATGAAGAAAAGTGCTATGGTCGTCAACATTCTAAACAAACAAGCAACACAACCATTACTTACAGTAAGTGAAACCTAAGACTTAGACACTGATAGCATCTAGGCTAGCACTCAATCACTAGAATTTGTCAGCTAGTACATTTGATTGAAATGATTTACATGCTAATATTGCTAATTCATTAGAATATTTGTACGAACTTTACAGTTTGGAATCTATGCTGATGGGATTGAGGCTCTGGTGGGAGATGCAGCAGAAGGGGAGGAGTCAACAGATGCCACAGCTGGGCTCTCACTGACCATGATGGATGTCCTGCTCCGCCCAGTCGAGTTCTTTCGGGGAATGAGTGGACTAATGACAGCTGTATGGAATGCCCCTTCTGAACCTGTCTCTGCTCTGCAGGTACAGTGGTTTATCATACCAACGGATTTTAACATTATTAACAAAGATGGAAAATTTTGTTTGTTTCTGCAAGAATTGACTGTTTTGTGTTAGGTCCAAAAACAGACCCTGTGTAGGGAATGATCAGAATAAGGTCTTTGGAGTTCCTTTTTCAAAATGATATTGTGGAGTTACTATAGTAAATAATTTTTTTCTTCGTAATTACATGCAGTTATTGGTGCCTCAAATTCTCATAAATGATTTTACCTACACTGGCAAATGCACTACAAGGGATATTTTTCACTAAAACTGATGGCAATTAATTGTTCATTTTCAAATAACAAAATTGTAAATGTACAATATTTCAGGGAAATCTTCTACTCCAAGATTATTCTCATAAAATACACCTGTCCAACGGTTTGATTGTGGATGCCAGTGTTCTGGGTGTGGCTTCCATTGATCTGTCTGGGAAAATAAGCATCAGTCTTTGGTACAAAAACTCCCACTCAGTCATCACAAACAGGTAATATTCTTGTTTTTATTTTAGCTTTTTACTAACAATGTTGGTCATTTGGTAGGCAACTGAACTCAATGTTTTAAGACCAATAAGCAACATATTACTTGACTGTGTCTTAATTTCACACAGAGGTTGACCTTTGTTAGGTTTAAGGCCAAAAGGTCTAAGGTCACCAAGTTTTTCAAGTTCACTGCTACTCTCATACAAAACATTTTACAACCAATATCTTGAGTATATGCTTGATTGCTATAGGAATTAAAATTCCAGTTGCCCATTAGCAAGTGGATGACCTCTTTCAAATTGGAAATCAAAAATTATTATTAGATTGATCTGGTTTTATAATGCTTTCTTTGTGTCAAAAATTTTTCAAGCATTGTCTAAAAGAAAGAGGCTTTTGCGTGAATTTTATGTACAGGTGCAATCACTTGTAGAAAAGGTAAATTTTGATTTAATGTGATTGGCATTTCAGTTGTTGTTGCATAACTCTTAAATATATTGTATTGATTTACTTCATTTGATCTTTTTTTCAATTAGTGGAGGATTGGTTGTGGAAGGATCTTTACAAATTGATTCAGAGGAACTTAAATCAGGAATTAGATTTTCTACAGAATCAGAGGCCTACATTGACTTCCAGACTGATGTGGACTTCGCAGAGATGCCTGTTAAAATGTGTTTACAAATGAAGAGACCTCCTATATCTTCCAGGTATTAAAAATACAAAGTAAAAGAAGATTTGATTGTACAACATGCACTACAAAGCAGTAAAGTCTTACCATGTGACAAATGTTTTCATTCTAGAAAATGTTTGAATGAATTGGCTTTGAACCATTAAATTCTCATGTGGCAGAAAGAGCACAAAAGTCATGATAACAATTCTTGTGCATCTTGAAAATGAACTTCATTGATATGCCATGCCCTTTTTAGCTCACCTGAGCTGAAAGCTCAAGTGAGCTTTTCTGATCACATTTTGTCTGTCATCCGTCTGTCTGTCCGTCCGTCTGTCTGTCCGTAAACTTTTCACATTTTCAACATCTTCTCCAAAACCACTGGGCCGATTTCAACCAAACTTGGCACAAAGCACCCTTAGGCAAAGGGGATTCAAAGTTGTGAAAATTTAGGACCACGCTCTTTTTAAACGGGAGATAATTGGCAATTATTGGAAAATTTGGAGAAATTTTCAAAAATCTTCTTCTCTAGAACCATTTGGCCAGGAAAGCTGAAACTTATGTGGAAGCATCCTCAGCTAGTGTAGAATCAAAATTGTGAAAATCATGACCCCCGGGGGTAGGGTGGGGCCACAATGGGGGGGGTCAAATTTTTACATAGGAATATATAGAGTAAATCTTTAAAAATCTTCTTCTCAAAAAGTAATTAGCCAGGAAAGCTGAAACTTTTGTGGAAGCATCCTCAGCTAGTGTAGAATCAAAGTTGTGAAAACCATGACCCCCGGGGGTTGGATGGGGCCACAATGGGGGGTTGAATTTTTACATAGAAATATATAGAGTAAATCTTTAAAAATCTTCTTCTAAAAAAACTAAACAGCCAGGAAAGCTGAAACTTATGTGGAAGCACCCTCAGCTAGTGTAGATTCAAAGTTTGTTCAAATCATGACTCCCGGGACTAGGGTGGGGCCACAATGGGGGTTCAAATTTTTACATAGGAATATATAGAGTAAATCTTTAAAAATCTTCTTCTCAAAAACTAATCAGCCAGGAAAGCTAACACTTATGTGGAAGCATCCTCAGCTAGTGTAGAATCAAAATTGTGAAAATCATGACCCCCGGGGGTAGGGTGGGGCCACAATGGGGGGTCAAATTTTTACATAGGAATATATAGAGTAAATCTTTAAAAATCTTCTTCTAAAAAAACTAAACAGCCAGGAAAGCTGAAACTTATGTGGAAGCACCCTCAGCTAGTGTAGATTCAAAGTTTGTTCAAATCATGACTCCCGGGACTAGGGTGGGGCCACAATGGGGGTTCAAATTTTTACATAGGAATATATAGAGTAAATCTTTAAAAATCTTCTTCTCAGAAACTAAACAGCCAGGAAAGCTGACACTTATGTGGAAACACCCTCAGCTAGTGTAGAATCAAAGTTTGTTCAAATCATGACCCCCGGGAGTAGGGTGGTGCCACAATGGGGGGTCAAATTTTTACATAGGAATATATAGAGTAAATCTTAAGAAATCTTCTTCTCAGAAACTAATCAGCCAGGAAAAGTGAAACTTATGTGGAAGCATCCTCAGCTAGTGTAGATTCAAGTTTGTTCAAATCATCACCTCCGGGAGTAGGGTGGGGCCACAATGGGGGAGGTCAAATTTTTACATAGAAATTTATAGAGTAAATCTTTAAAAATTTTCTTTTCAGAAACTAATCAGCCAGGAAATCTGACACTTATGTGGAAGCATTCTCAATAAGTGTAGATTCAAAGATGTGAAAATTGGACCCCTGGGGGTAGGGTGGGGCCACAATGGCGATCGAATTTTTACATTGGAATATATAGAGTAAATCTTTAAAATCTCTAAAACTAAGTAGCTAGGAAAGGTGAAACTTATGTGGAAGTATCCTCAGGTAAGGACTAGGTAGATTTAAGTTTGTTATAATCATGATTCCCGGGGGTAGGATGGGGTCACAACGGGGAGGGGGGAGGGAGACAAATTTTTGACATAGGAATATATGGAGAAAAATCTTCTACAAAGCCATTTGTCTAGAAAATCTGTAACTTTAGTAAAAGCAACCTTGGGTAGTGTAGATTCAAATTCGTTAAAATAAAAATCTTGAGGAGTAGGGTGGGGCCACATTTGGGATCCAATTTTACAAAGGAAAACATTTTTAATTCACAAAAACTGAAATGTTATAATATACAGAGGACCCCGCTTAGTATAATACCTGTTTAATATTATAGTTCGGTTAATATAATAGTTTTTCAAAACACAAAACCATTTCTTAATAAATCATTGTATTTTACATCGGTTATTATAGTAGCTTAAATAGTGGACCCCGCTTAATATAATAGAAAGATCATGCCTGTCAATTGAGTTTCACACCTTTTTCTCGAGCTAGCCCCCATGAGAAGCTTGTATAAACACTCTGACTTCCCAAATCACTTTGAAATTTACCGACTGTGCTGGCCAGACAGGATTAGTCACGCCTCACTGCACGTGGCTTGGGTACTTTACCTATGCACTTAACAAGTGACATCGCTGTATTATTGAGGATTTTTACAGTTTGAATAAGTGAAAGCCTCATGTTTTTGTAAATAAATTTATAACAAATGGGACATTTTACATGGCTTAGCAGATGGTACATGATGTTCCATTTGACGATTTGTACTGCAGTGAAGTAGTGACAAAGTCTTTTTTTAATATGCCTCTTTTTTATAGGAAGAATGGGCTAAATAAATCAAAGAAAATAAGAAAATTCTGCATAACTTTGTGGTTTATTTGATTTTTAATGAAAGAAGTTATAAAAAACGAATTGTCTCATGAATGCCTTATTAGATTTAGTCAAAACCGGAAGTACAGGAAGAAAACAAAATGAAAGCATGTCAACTTATCGGAAGCATATTGGTGGATCTTGCAATTTTCCAAGCTTGTAATAGTAAACTTTATACATGAAATTAACTTTTATGAAGCATTAAAAGTAAAGTTTTAGAAGAAATCATCAATTATTGTGGACATTACATTGTCTAGAAATAGATAGTAATAATACATGACGTGAATAGGCACATATCATACTTGTACACATTGAATTTAGCTGGGTACGCTTATTATTATAGTCCGGTTAATATAATAATTTTTCCTGACAAAATAACTATTATATTAAGCGGGGTCCACTGTATATGGTTTTACTTATATGCAAACATTTTGCCAATTAAAATTGTTCAGAATTTTGCCCCTGGACTATTATTGGGCCTCACAAGGGGTTCAGAGTTTGATGTAGGTTTATATCCCATGTATAAACAATTGTCTAGGATCTTGTTGAGAACTGCGATGCTCAACATGTGATATGAATATAAAATCATCCTGTTAGAAAAGGGACTTGATTATAAACATAAGAATATCTACATGTATTACTACATTGTCCAGATATTTTGTATTATGTCGATTTCCATTAAGCTGATTTTATCATGCCTATTGTTGCTCAGGTGAGCGATGTGGCCCATGGGCCTCTTGTTTTAGTATTTCTATAGAAAAGTTTGAGAAGTCCAGATATTTTAAGAAAAGACTGACCATTAGAAAGAAGAGATCAAGTTCTACACCTCCGGTTTCATACTTCATTAATGAGAAGAACTCCTTTATGTGTACCACAATGGACCCTGACCAATGAGGTATATTTTAGTTTGCCAAGTTGATGTAAATATTCAGTATTGATCAACAATAGTGGATTCTATTCAGAGAAAATTTGTGGCTTCTTTGTCTAAATTTGCTAAATGTTTTTATTTGTGTTGAGGTCAAGTCTAATATTCAAGATTCCACACATACAGTTTTACATTAGTTTATGTAACTACTTTTATCTATTTGTTATTTTTTCCTAGATGGTTAGATCATTAATAATATCAAAATCTGTAGGTAATCTTGGGTAGGTTTTCTCTTTTTACTGGATTAGACTTGCCTTGTTTACTGATTAATTCTACTGGTATTGATATTTCCATCATATTTCTTTTTGACTACATGCCTTTATAAAAGCATCAAATCAATTTCAACATCTCATTTTGAGAAATAACATCTTTTCAACATTTCATTTCACATGTAATTTTGCACAATATTAGATGGAGAAAACACTGCTAAGATTTTCTTTTTGTAATTCATAAGAATATTTTTCAAGTTTATTTTTGGATTTAGTTTTGTTTATTCTGTTTTAGGCACAGAAGACCATAGCTATTGACAGACTCCCTTTTCAAAAAGTATGTCTATACATGTGGAGATTCATGATGGTCATATATTCCTTTGTGCAAACATCAGTGCAACATTCAAATACTCAATGAAAGAATTCCAAAATACTCTGTCCAATATTTTACAAACAATTTTTATTATTTTTGTTACAAGCCCAATATTTATGAAAAATAAAACTAAAAGACATGAAAAAATAAGCATAGTTAGAATTTTATTTGAGAGGTTCTACCAATTTTTTCTATATGGGAAAAGTGGGTATGATGTTTTATTTCATGATAAAAATTTACCAGGTAAACAAACTGTGGTTAATGTTTCTCAATTAAATTTGGTGCAAGGGTAAAAGATTTGATTCCACACAATCTGACATCCACCAAATGCCTTAAAGAATTTCATTGGCTTGTTAAAGATTTAGAAGTACATGTATATGTATATTTTAACTTGGCCAAATAGCCATCTTCTTTAGAAAATACTTACGATGTAGTATCATTCATCCAGAAAGAATATTGAGCAACAATTCATTTATTCTTGTACGCCTTTTAATGTTTATGAATCACAACACAATAGCATGCAGATTTGAAAATGATAATTTACATCTTGTTTGGCACATAAGGACACTTTTTTCAGGATTACAATAACTTGCTTCACCTTTTACGGAGACACTGAAAACTAAACGGATTATCATTGACATATGAGAGAAAAAAACCCTACGCATAACAAAATCAAAAACCATAAATAATATATAAAATATCTGCATCATACACAGTACACAAAAAAAGACCACAACAATGGAAATGTTTAAGTATATGAAACCTCAAAAAAAGAAAGAAAAAACAAAATCCACAGCAAATATATACAAATAGTTCTGGAGCAGATCTTCTACCATATACAAATTAAAATCTTATCTTTGGTAACATGTATTGTTGAAATATACCACGATATGATCCCAAATTTACATATTCTCTTCTCAAAATCACATATCACATAATTGAACATGAACTGAATCAATCAACCCATAAATTTACACACATAATTGTAAATTTACAATCAATATCCACATTTTATCAAATGATAAGTATTTTATAAATGTCTCTATGTCGAAGACAGCGAATATATGTTTTTAACAACAAAGATGGAGTCTCCATGAACTGTTCTAAACCAATCTCCAGCTGCCTTTGGAAGCTCCTCCTTTATAAATGGATCATAATTATTTATTTCCTGACACACAATACTTTGGTTATATGTTTTACATGTATGTGTCTATCAGATATCAGTACAATGCATCAGGAATGTGTGAAAATCCTGGATCTGTCCTCAAACAACATCATATACAAAGAATTACTGTCAACCTAAAATTGACTTTTTAAAAGGTACAAAATTTAATATGTCTATCAAAATTAAAAAATTCAAATATACGGGTTTGAAATCGTAGATATCATACTTTAGATAAGGCGAAATAAATAATTGCCAGATTTTATACTTACAATAAAAAAAATACCTACCGGTATGTAAATAAAATCAATTTTTCCCATGTGATTAAAATCCTCATGGACTATAAAAATATTATTTTTTTTTGAAAATCAAATGTCCTTTTTTTAAAGGGAGAAGAAGCATTGATACTTAAAATTTTTCATTAAATACAATTGCATCAAAACCAATTAAAAAAATTGATATACATGTAAAATAATATTTATCTAAAAGTAATTTCTCATGAGTTTCTCTCATTTATATGATTGTACAATTTTACTAATTTTTATTTTATTTTAAATCTCAATCACTCGTTAAACCCCTCTTTTTAAACAGGTGGAAATCATCTACAAATCCATGTAAGAATGGAATAAAATGTTCAAGGTCTATCAGTTTCAAGGGTATAGTTGCTTACAATGCACATTTAACAAATAAAAATCATGTTTCATAGTGCATTAACACAAACGAGGAATTTGTAAGGAGATCGAAAAAGGTTGCATTTAGGTAGTTCTCCTACAGTAGAACCCCAGGCTCTTGCATTTCTCACAGAGATGTTGAGGGTGGACCTTACTTTGGTCAGAAACATCCAATCCATCAGGCATGTCAAGGGGTCTCTGTAGAGGGGAAGAATTAGAGCTAGTCTTACTTTCTAAAACCTTTATCATTATCTCAACTAAGCATTAATTTTGCTGAAGTTTTGCTGATATGTTTATCTTTAAATTTCAGAAAAAAGTGAGTTATTGAATTTATAACATTTTTTCAAAATCTCACAAGTGAAATGGGTTATGATAAGAACCCTTATCTTTTCATGTACTTGAACAGAACATGAAGAATTCTGACTATACAGATGTACAGGAGATTGTTACCTGTTTGTGGGGGTAGACCATAATGTTACACTTAATACAGGACTGCGAGGTGTTGGCCCAGCTGTTGCCACTCATCCACTTCCTCTTACACTTTGGACACTTGTACTCCCCAAAACATCTCTTCTTGCCTTGGTAGGGTGTCAGCCCCTCCCCCTTGGGTCTGGCCTGTTAAAATCCATATTATACTCATTGCTCAGATTAGAGGACATGAAATTTTTTCTGGTGGAATTTAAATAATTTGAAAAGAACGGGTAGGTTTGGCTGAAAATTAAGTCGTAGTTTGTGTTGAGATTAACACTTGCAACTTGTGCCAAAATCGATATTTGCAGTGATTCTTTCTCAATCATCCAATCAATTAAACTGTTATTATATAAATGTATATTTTCTGAATGCAATGTAGATGCATGATGTTGAAGATATTGAAGATATGTTACTTGAAAAAGAATGTAGGTTACATTTTTTTTAAACTTATGATTAAAAGACATTTCCAATTATTAAGGTAGAATCAATGAGGTACTTGTATGATAGGCAAATCAATAATCTGTTGTAAAAATACAACATCTATGCTTTACCATGTTATGTTAAATCAAAACAAAAGATTTAAAAGATTTCAAGTACCGTACCTTCATGTACTTTCAAAGTGAATCTTAAGGGTCCTCCACACTCCCCGACATGTAACTTTTATGACAATATTACAATACTTCTTATCAGATATGATAGACTTATTTATAATTCATTTGTCTCATGCAACTCGCATGTTTTTCCGGGGGGGGGGGGGGGGGAGCATTTTCGGTAATTTTACTGTGAATGTTAATTTTTTAAATAATTAAGTTTGAAATTTCTTGGTTTAATATTTGATTAATATTATTTTCTATTTTGAGTAATTTTTCTATGTGAAGTTTGAATTTTCCTGCCCTTTCCCACCTAGATCTGTGTGCGACTCAGTATGTATAAAATCAGACTACTGACCCCCGTGTTTGATAAGACAAGTTTCTGTTGACAAGAAGAGCAATTATTTTCAAAAATTACTGTTTTTATGATTTTTTTTTTTTTTTTCAAATGAGCACCAATCTATATCAAGTTTAAAGTAGTTAGTGCTTACATGTACCGGTAATTGGAAAATCTTTCCCAAAAGGTGTTGAGAGTTCATTCAATTTAAGACATTTTTAATGTTTATAGCTTTTAGCAATGCATTTATCACTAAAACACTGTGATGATTCATTGTGTCACAGGCCCAATCTGCTAATGCCTGGAAAAACCTTCAAGGAAACATCAATGCAACCAACACCAACAAATATTTCTATATTCCCAACTTATCAATGAGTTTAATTGTTCTAGACATTTAGGCATGGAAAAGAGCTCTTATTAAGTTATTTATTGGCTATCAGATAGGTGGTGCTGCTCAACCCCTTTTTATTACACAAGTCCACAGCTAAATGTCACAGAAAATTAATTCCAAAAATTAGGTGTGTTTTAAAACTACAGTTCTACTTTTCTCTTAAACAGTTAATTTGTGTATAAAAATTTGCGGGGCAAAGATTACATTTGATTTTTATAATCAACATACTGGTGATTTATAGTTTTTAACCTGTGCTATTTGACACTGCAAATGTCAGATAATGCCAAAGCATGTCGGCTCATGCAGACAGCAATAGAATGAGGGTAAAAAAAAAGTTCTAGAACTAAAAAATCCATCAAATAAATGGTTTCAACAGGTGTTGGATAATGATAGGAATTCTTACCAACATTGAGCTAACATTGGAATGAAAATGAACTTTGAAATATTTATTATCACTCGTTCATTAGAAATACATATGTATATATGAATACCGGTAGACCTAGGATAATATGTTGCACACAAAATAATTCATCATTTGATGCATCAAGGATGTAGATGCTGAGCATCTGATAACAAGTGATGAAACGTTTGGTATAACATGATAATGCTAGTAATACAGCTCTCACTAGGTGAATGTAGTCGCTGTATGGCTTTATTTCTGTGTACCAACGATAAGGCACAAACAGCTGATAGTACATGAGTGAGGGTGTATGTGTGCGAGTGTTGGATACACGTGCATACTGCCGTGATGAGAAAAACATGGCATCTGAATCATACCGGCTCAAAAAAAATCTATATAGATATAAACATCAAAGCACCTGCCATGAGATCCAAGAATCTTGGTGTGTCAAGTGTCTTGCACAAGTAGTTATTTTGTGCATAACTGAATTAACTGTTACTGTTATGTATACATTTAAGATAAACTGATGGGGTTTTGGAAATAAATGTCATGTTTGTTCTTAAAACTAATGGATTTCCAAGCATATCAGAAATTTAATTCTACATAGATATACACAAGTGTATCAAGTTACCAATCAAAACCAACCTTGCAAGGTGAGCAACTTATTATTGGTGTGTGTGTTTGGGGGATGGGGGGGTGGGGATGGGTTACGACAGTGAAAACCCAAGACAGTATCGGGGTACCTACCTGAGGGCAGTCTCGGATGAAGTGACCTTTGGTGAAGCATAGATGGCAGAGGTAGGTACTAGGTGGACGCTTGTTGATTTTTTTGTTAACGGACAGCGACAGCTCACAGAACTGATCTGTTAACTCGCTAATATTGTCATATCCAGCTGGAGGCAAGGCCGTTGTATAGGGGTGCTGAAAAATAAAAAGCCAGGGAGGTTACACATACTGGTGTCATAAAACAGAAATGCTGTAATTGCATCACATATTGGATTCTTATCATGTACACATTGCGTTGCTCCTATTTGCTACAAGGGAGCACCGTTGGGGGTAAGCTTTTAACACCATGCTGGGTGCCTAGCTGCGCCCATTCCTATCTAAACAGTCAAAGAGTTTTTGATTCAGAAACTCGATACAACTACAAGTAACTCGAACTCATCACGGAGGCATCCTCAGCGTGCCGTCTCACCCACTGCTAGCTTGATGTTATCTGTCATACGCTCTGTCATGACGTGCGAGTATACAAAAGCCGTGTTTTGCGTATATTCTAAGAAGATATACTCTTAAACATTTTTGATCGTAAGAAAGCAATAAATAAAATACTTACTGTGCCGTAGCTGTTGATGGGGACCGTATTCCAATCCTGGTTGAAGATAGTCTGGCCATTTTTCAGAAGAGATGTTACTGTATTCACCGTGTTAACTGTCGAAACGGGGCTGGACCAAGGATCCGAGTACACGCCCTGCCCCCCTTGCATGGCTCCTTGGTCGGTCAAATAAACCCCCCAATTCATCAACATTTGGGACGGATACTGTTGGTACGTGTCCATGGCTGCAGACGGGATCACCCTACCACACCGCGACGTTCTGCTCACAGCTTCACAAGTGATGGGGGAATTATCAGTCGTGTGCCTGTGGGGGTGCCAGTCGAGTTCATCGGTCTGTATTTGGGAAAAGGGGCGGGCTCAGCTCTGTCGACAGTTGGAGCGAAGGAAATTGACGTACGGAGCGTACGTTTCACAAGTTGACGGGACTTTGATGTAATAACTGAATGAATCGCGTAACGTTGTTGATTTCAATGAGTTATGACTGAATTGCCGACAATGAAATAGACAAGCCAAACGTCACAGATCTCAAACAAACGAAATTGGCTATTTGTTGGGTTTTTTTCAAATCAAACAACATACAAAACAAAAAATTGTTCGAAGTGTTCAGTATTTTTTATGCATGCATAAAATAATTGGAAACAGCCTAGTCCTATCCATATAATTTGTTTAATATACGAAGAACGAGTTTACTATCGATTAAGATGTAAAGTTTCAAAGTTGAAAGCTTTTTTCTTTTAACTATTATCATAAGTTAGTTGCACTGGCTACGCAATTTTGCCTCATACGATCCTCCTCATATTTATACTTCGAATTAATTCTAAAGTTCCTGCAAAGAAGATGCTTCCTCCTCTAGTTTCTAATTTCGCGAATCACCTTGGATCCTTTTCAAGCTTGTACACGTATTTATACATTAATTGAAAAACAACTACTAGTAACTAATAAAATATGGCCAGATTAGAAAAACGAATATATTTACTGGTAGTTTTACTGTGACGCTTTCTCTAGGCAAGGGACTTTTTTTTTTTAATGTTTCTTCAATTCTTCTTAGATGTATGAAACGCTCATTGAGGACATTTTATAAGCTTTTAAATATTTTCGAAAAAAAAAAAAACGAATAAGGCGAAACTTTCGCGATTAAACGCGTAACTTTCGCAGAAAAAAAAGAAAGAAAAATAAGTGTTACTTCCGCGACGAACCTTGTTATTATTATAGTACACGACATATTTGTAACGTGATTATTTAAAACAACTAAAATGTATTCGTTTTCATTCGTTTTTCATACAGTGTTCCTGACAATGGTTCCTGTTCATAAATTCGCGATAATTTCGCGTTTATTCGCAGTCATGGCGTGTATTTCGCCTCAAGCGATCCTCATTTAATAAGCGTTGAATGCTTATTTTTGGATGTCGTCGGTCCTGTATCACGCCAAGCGGTGCAGACAAATTGAATACCGCGCGTTAGCACGGTATGATAATTTGTTTGCACCGCTTGGTGTGTTACAGGACCGACGACATCCAACAATAAGCATTCAATGCTTATATTTATATTCATACTGATGTCTGTTATTATGAAATATATGTGTATTGTCGCTGTGAAGCCATTATATACGCTCTTAGTCAGTGATATAAAACGTACATGGAACAGCCATATTAACATGTTATTTAGTTCACTTCCGCGACTAAAAGTATAGTGCCAGAAACTTTGTAGAGAAAAAATCGTTTTTATTTAGGAGTAGATATAATTTGATGATTATTTTTCAAAATTACATATCAAATTGGTTATGTAATATTGAACATTTCATACAAAAATAGATCTACCCAAAACACTTGAAGACGTTTATTTTTGTGCACATGGCGCATGAATTATCAAAGTGTATTCATATTTGTATATATACACTTCGTATTGTCTTTAATCTGTAAATTCTTTACTTCCTGCAAAGGAGATGCTTCCTCTAGTTTCTGTAAACCAACTTTAGTTAAAGACTTCGCATTTCGGGACTCACCTTTATACATACAACGCTGTGAATATATTTCATTAAGGATTTGATTTCATTAAGGAATCATCCCTAGTTAGTGAAAACCAAATTCGTTTTATGGAAAAAAGCAGAACATCTGATCACCTTTTTTACTATTAAAACTATATCTGAACATTATAGAAACAAAACACAAAAGGTTTATACAGCTTTTAGTGATCTTCGCAAAGCATTTGACACCATATGGAGAGCAGGACTTTTCTAACTTCTTCAATCTAATATAGCTACCGATATGTCTAATATTATATTTTCCATGTATGAAAATACAAAGACTAAGATAAAGTTTGCAAATGGTCTAAGTAAATTGTGGGGTTAAACAAGGAGATATCTTAAGTCCTTCTCTTTTTAACATTTTTATTGATGGCATTGTTGACGAATTAAAAACAGGTAATTGTAATCCTGTTCACATTGGTGACATCTCTGTAAACTCTTTATTATAAGCTAATAATATAATATTACTATCTGAAAGCAAAAGTGGGCTACAGAACTGTTTGAATGTTTCAAAAATGTCAGATATCTCCTTAAGGCTAAGTTCTGTTTTAATAGTAAATCTTCATCAGTGTTGAAAATAACTCTCATTTATCAATAAATGTACATCATACAGAAATAGTGCACAAGCTTAATTGTCAGAACTATTTCCCTCTCATGTAAATGTAAAATATAATTATACATGAATATCTTTCATACTGATATGTAATAAGAACAATACTTCTTTTTATGCATATAGTGGGCCTTTGCCAATTACATGTATTGTAATTGTGTTTGTGCCAATAAAATATTTGTATTTGTATATTTCTGATCAAGCGTAACCAATATTTCTATACCGTAAATTAAGTCAGTTTACAATATCATGCTAAAATAGAAATGCTTATCTAATAAGTTATAGGTTTGTATTTGCTTTCATCTGCTTAGTGCACTGGGTCAGTGCAGACACCCACCACCCCACCCCACCCCTAAAGAATGCAGCCCAATATAATTATTTTACGATGGCTGCTATAGGATCTTTGCACGTGTGATATTTTTTATAAATTCGTAGCCATTCTTTCCCACGGTATTAGATATAGTTCCAACGAAATTTCTTTCCCACGAAATAAATTTCGTTCTCAAGAATGTTATCTATTTCCTCGAAATAAACAATGTATCTATAGTGGCAACATATTTTGGTAAAACGAAAATAGGACTCTTAATTTGTTACATTCACTAATTGCAAAGAATTCAATGCTTATATATATTATAGATCATTGCCATATAAAACGGTAATGAAAACAGTCGTGCTGATGATTTACGGCCTTCAAAATCACCTATTGCTAACTCCTTATATAGCGCCTTTTCTCGCTATTTTATGTCAAACAAAAACTAAACCAGAATTATGTGTTTTATATACAGGTCATTTCAATATGCAATATGAAATAAAACAAGAGGCCCATGGGCCACATCGCTTAATGGAGTCGTAATACAAAATATCTGGACAATATAGTACAATACGATAATGTGACTTTATTATACTTTCATGTTAAATACTGAAATCTGATTGGTTTAGACGCAGTTGACAATCCGTTCTTTTACCCTCAGCGTTAGCAACACGCTTGGCAACGGGCCGACAGAACGAATTGTTACATGCGCGTAAATTATGCGCGTACGGTTCGCCGTTAAATTCACGTCATTTCTATATAAAAGCAGTAAAATTTTCTCTAAAATTAAGACATTCAGTATAATAAAATAAATAGTGCCTGTTTGGGAGGGTAACCGTTGAAACTGACACCCCTCGAAAACTATTGTCAACCTCCGCTTCGCGTCGGTTGACAATGGTTTTCTCGGGGTGTCAATTTCAACGGTTACCCTCCCGAACAGGCACTATTTATATAATGTAGATCCTGTTTTAAATAAAAAATCGATTTCCCCCTGGATATTCTTTTTTATAATTACGCCCCTTTCCTAACAGGATGATTTTATAGTCATATCACATATTAAGCATTGCAGTTCTCAAAAAGATCCTATTCAGTTGTTTATATATATATATATATATATATATATATATATATATATATATATATATATATATATATGGGATATAAACCTACATATGTACTTTGAACCCCTCGTGAGGCCCAAGAATCGTCCAGGGGCCATAGTCTTAACAATTTTAAAGAATCAACAATATGTCAACATGCTTACATATAAGTAACCATATATTAACCATACATTTCAGGTTTTTTTTTAATAATTAAAATGTTTTCCTTTGTAAAATTGGATCCATAATGTGGCCCCATCCTACTCCTGAATGCCTTTAACGAATTTGAATCACTGAATTTGCTTTCACTAAAGTTACGGCTTTTCTAGGCAAATGGTTTTTAGAAAAAGATTTTTCTCAACATATTCTTATGTAAAAATTTATTTGTCCCCCATTGTGGCACAACCCTACCTCTGGGGATAATGATTTCAACAAACAAGATTTACATTTAATATTTCAATGTAAAAATTTGACCCCTATTGTGGCCCCACCATACCCCCAGGGATCATGATTTGAACAAACTTGAATCTACCGGTACCTTACCTAAGGGCCTGGTCCTTCATTGTAACAAACTTGAATCCCTTTTACCCAGTGATGCTTTGTGCCCGGTAGTTCTGGAGACGAAGTCGAAATTTTAAGAGTTTACAGACGGACAGACAGACAGACGGACGTCAGACAAAAAGTGATCAGAAAAGATTACTTGAGCTTTCCGCTCAGGTGAGCTAAAACTGGTATAAAACACGTAGTACTTCTTAAACTATTTAAAAGAACATTTTTTTTTCGGGTCCACGAATTTACAAAAGATATCTCGAGCATATGTCCGTATCTTGGTGATTGTCACTTTACTATAATAACATATTATTTCCACTAATGACGGAATTCAATTAAAAAAAAAAATCTAAATCTTGACATTCGGCGAATCATTTTATACAAACCAATTATGTTAATTTACTATTTCCTTTTCCATCATTAAAATCATTCTCTCATATGAGAGGGGGGGGGGGGGCCAAAAGAGGATAGATTGGGCGAGTATTCAACCATTTATAAAACCTTCTTCCCAAAATATAAATGGAAACCCCAAAATTACACTCGTAGCAAGTTTCGATAATATCTAAAGAATAATTATGTACGCAGCCAATTTATATTTTCATTAAAAATTAAGATACGTTTTAATCACATCTATTGTTCTTAGGTAAGTAACTCTTTCCGAGACGCACTAACAAACAATACATGTATATCTTTGGTGATTCATGCGCATATGAAGGTAGCTGAAAAATATATCTGCATGTAAATTTTGTCTGCAATGATAGCTATTTTTATAGCATCGACGTCCGTATGAATGAATCACCCCCAAAAACCCCAGTTTACTGTTTATTACTGTTTATTTTACATCTATCTCAGCGAGTAAAAGTATGTATATTATTAGTGTTGTTGACAGAACATTATATAAAAGGAACAATTAATTTACCATATATGTGAAGGTTACTTAATAAATGTAACCATCTTTGATCGGTTCGTGCTCCCAATGTAGCTTAAAATTCGATCGATCAAGAAATTAACCTCGCAATTCAACACCAAAAGTATAAAATAATCAATGAACAATGTATATAATTATTTATTATAGCTACTTGAATTAAGGTTGACATTAATTAAGCTTCAAAATGCATTTTAAAGCCTTTTTTTTAAGTTAAAGGGATGTTTATACATGTATAAATCATAAGCAGACATCGTTTCACTGGATCATGTCAGTTTAGAGTCGTATAAATTAAATAGATTTTCTTTATAGAGGAAAATACATTTAAAAATATATACACAATGTAAATATATTATTACCCTTTGTAGAACTTCAGCATCTCATTTTATTATACTTTCATGTTAAATACTGCAATCTGATTGGTTTAGACGCAGTTGACAATCCGTTCTCTCTCCCTCGCACGCTTAGCAACGGGCCGATAGAACGAATTGTTACATGCGCGTTAATTATGCGCGTACGGTTCGCCGTAGAATTCACGTCTTTTCTATATAAAAGCAGTAAAATTTGCTATAAAAATTAAGACATTCAGTATAATAAAATAAATAGTGCCTGTTTGGGAGGGTACCAGTTGAAATTGACACCCCTCGAAAACCATTGTCAACCTCCGCTTCGCGTCGGTTGACAATGGTTTTCTCGGGGTGTCAATTTCAACTGGTACCCTCCCAAACAGGCACTATTTATATAATGCACTAATGATGTGGTTTAGAGAGAAAAAAATTGTCCTTGCCTGTGTTCGATCCCAATTATATACAACAACAAGGAAAAAAAGTTTTCTTTAATTTTATTCTTAAACAACATTGGATTCCTATTGCTGTCTGGTGAAGTTTGAATGATTCTGTAATAACACACACACAATAACAATAAGATAAAAGGTACAGCATCTCCGGTGATCTGATGTGAAGATTTAATAGAACTTTGGGAGTCTCTGGGAGTCTACCACCTATACAGATATGTAACTACACACCACAGTAGCCATTCACACACACACACACACACACAGAAACACTGGCCATATTCCATCACAGTATCTGTATACAATACACACAGAAAAAGCAGGAAATACAGTAGTATTTGGTGTTTGATTATTTTTCATGTATTTTTGCTGTTAATGTATATCTTTTCCTTTGAATTGATATTCTCCATAAATCAATAAAAATTAATTTCCTTGGATCTTCTTTTTTTGGTCATTTTGTAAGTAAACCAGGACTTAAATTCCCCACTAGTTTATCAAACTCAGATGTATGCATATACAAATTTTGACGATTTTACATAATACAGTAGAAATCATTTGCCTCATCAATGACTAAATCCTGTTATTTGGTTGCAGTTATGTATATAATTTGGTCTGGTTAATTGATATGAATAATATGAATACATGTACTTGTAATGCCTCAGAAGAAAAAATAATCACAATATACATAGTAAAAACATAAAAATACAGGTTGGATAATGTGATATCTTCAAATTTGTGTGAAGAGATTCCTTTATAAGCATAATTTCATACAACATAATACTAAGTGATGATTAAGGTTAATGAAATTAACAATATTCTCTTCTTTCATCTCTTCTGCATCAAACTTTTGCATGCACGGATCCAGAAAATTTTTCCAGGGGGGGGCCCGAATTGAAAGTAGGGGGGGGGGCTACACTATTCATCAGAAATGTTGACAAGCAAAAAAAAAAAAAAAAACCTTATTTCCCAAAATCATGAAATTCCTAATCCGGGGGGGAGGGGGAACCTAGTATACCTATAACTCGAAAAAAAAATTGTACCTGTCAAAATTTCCCCCCCCCCCCCGATATTCATGATATTCCTAATCCGTTTGGGGGGGGGATATACCTATAACTGCAATTTCCTCAATATCACTCTTAATATTTCCGCTTACGACGCCTTTCCAAAACATATATGTGTTTTCCAGGGGGGTTCCGTGTCATATTTGCGATAATTTCACTATGTAAATTTAATAACTTCTCATTTTCCGGACCCCCCCCCCCCCCCCCCCGCTAGATCCGTGCATGTTTTGAGTCCAAAAAATAAATTAAATACTGAATATGAAACAAATGTAAAAGAACCCCCTATTATGTAATAATAACTTTAAAATCTACATGAAATTTTAATCTGTAGCAGTAGAGAGTCTTTCCCGTATAAATTGGTGAATCACCACTTTGCTGCATTTTAACACGAAAAACATGAATATACTGATCACACAGAAGTGAATTATTTGGCATAAAAAATATTAACAAGGAAACAAAGCTATGCATCATGCTTCTAAAATACAGCAGTTTTTTTCCACAATTTCCTCTTTTTATAGATGGACATAAAAATAACCTCTTATACCCCATGTATTAAAAAAAATCATGATTCAGGTGACAACCAGTAACAGGCAAGAAATTTCAACCACAATACCAGAGGGTTAAAAGTAAAATCTCTTTGGATAATCCATTGTATTTTTTTGTATATGCTGAGAATTTGAGTTGTTTTCAATTACATACAATAAATACTTGAATCAAGACTAGACCGACAAAAATATGAAATGAATGCTGAAAATGGAATTTGTCCTTCTTGAGTATACTAGGATGAACCCTCTAAAGTCAACAATTGACTCAGAAGATCAGTGTAAAAACTGAAAAGAATATGAAGACAAATTAAAAATTTTCCCAGAACTCTTTGGTCAGTCTTGAAAAAAAAAGTAAAAAGTAATAACTTCTATTCAGCACAATCAAAATCACCTCTCTGAATGTTTTGGCAAACTATTATTGGAATAATACATAGAGGGTAACAAATAATGCTTCCTTAGAATGCACTAATAAAATAATTAAAAATATCTGATCGCTGCACTTCGAAAAGCTCCAGAATTCAGAGCCATAATAAACCAACAAATGAAATATTTACCTTTGTGCCCTTAAATTTGTGTTAGATCAAAAATCTATGCCCAACCAGAAACAAACATTTTGATAACAATGTTAATTGTTTACAAAAAGCTTACATTCATGACAGACCCCCCCCCCCTTCAACTCTTTAATTGTCTTAGAGTTTATCAAACTTTCATAACTTGGATAAGTGAGATAATTTTGAATTAACCCTACCATTACCTCATGACTTGATACATGTTAACACGATAAAACAATGTAACTGATGTGTTACAATTTAAAAAGTTGATACAATAAAACTCTCATCCTGTTAACAAGCATTTTATGTACTCACTATGGAAGATAGAGCATACCACAGAAACAGATTATTTTCTCTCAATAGTAAAAAAATTTACCGGTACAATGAAGAAATGCAATGAGAAGTCTTAAGACTTTAACAGTATCTTTCCACTTGTGAATAATACTTTTACAGTGTTTATCTATGTAATGTATCATACCACTCTCTCTCTCTCTCTCTCTCTCTCTCTCCATTACTCATATTCAAGCACTAGATATACAATGTACATTGTGATCTCATATATACACACCTAATGATATCCTTGATATCTCTAAAAACTATCACCTATTACTTAGATATTTTTATTTACCCTACACATTGCACTGATATTTTTTATTTGGTCATGCAGTCATCAAGAATACTTGAAGAAGGTTTCTGAGATCTTCATTCAAATCATCTGCTTTTCTTTTCTCTCTCTCCCTCTAATATGGCACTCGCATGAAATTGCTGTGAACTGACATTTCAGTTTTTCTAAGTAACATGCCAAAACACCTGTAGCCAAAAGACTAATGTAGATGAGAGTTAGTGCAAACAAAGCAAACAACTCCGATATATTAAAAGTGCAATACTTGTCATATATATACAAACTCATTCGGAACTAATTCCGAGAATTTCCATATTGTGTCTTTTGCACTGTAATCTTAGTTTTTTTTTCAACGTGTAAACAGTGTATAAAACGTCACGACTACATGTCAATAAATATAGGTAAAACATAACAAGTATATAAGGTTAACAATTCATCCATTAAACTGTTGGATATGACTTGCTGCAGGGTTTCAGGGTCGTGATAATCTCGTTGACTCAACCAACCTGAAAGTAATCGGTGAATGTCTCATCCAACACAACACAGTCTTACTTCAGTATATCCAGCTTTTTTTCTAACAAACTTCAAAAAATCTTATGAGTGATGATTTGTTTTACAAAACAATTTCGCCTTACAACCAAATCTATAAATACTTATTAACCATAAGCAGATCAGTTACAAAATGTTTCAACTTATAACCAGTAAAATATGCTTGTGGCTAATAGAATATTTTGGAATAAATATTTTGGTAGAAAAATTTAAGCTCAGGAACAATCCATGAGACTGAAAAGATTGATGATGATTGTGGCAAGTTCTTTTGTAAAATGATGCCTAGACACTGCATTTTCGTACATTTCATATTGAGATAGCTTTTATTTTACCTGTTGAGATTGGATGAGGGCCCCGGACCACTGAAGGAACCAGTCAGACTGCTCTGTGATGCCCGGCTACTCAGTGAACCACTGTGATATGACTGTAAACTGCTCATGGAGCCCCTGTGAGAATCAAATACAGACATGCAATGGGAATTTCAAAATTTCCTCATGGGTAATTTTTATCAAATACGAAGTAAGAAGAAAGTAATTTTGTACATATTCACATGCAAACTTCTAACTTAACAAAAAGACAATTATTTCTTAGAAAATATATTTTTCAACACAGATTTTTAAATTATGGTAACAATACAAGGTACAGATTATCCACCTTTACTGAGAAACTTCTAAGCAAAACATAAATAAAATTTTTTTATGAAGAGACTATAATTTATCTTTTGACAATGATTTCAATCCAGCACTGACCAACATCTACATACCTGAAAGCTTCAGACCGCAGCAATTCTGTGTGATACATGACTTTAGATTTATGAGGAGCGAGTGTAAAATCAAAGGAAGTCTTGGCTGAGTCAAAGTACTTCCATTGTAAAATGTAGCTTCCAGATTCACTGACAACATGAGATCCCTGAAAAATAAATCACTTGTTTTATGTCTCCACAAAAACACTTTAAAATACAACATACATAAAAGGTAAATGAGGCTTCATTCAATTCTACTGGCATTATAAATCACCAATATTGTACAAGTCAATGATTCATCCATTATTATAAGTCAAATAGTTTAAACAAGATTAACTTCAAACATCGGGGTAATTTGCTACAATTTTTTTCGCTATCAACCAGTGATAAACTTTTTTGCAACAACTAATTTTTTCAATGGACCCTATGTTGATAATATACATGTTAATCAATAACAAGATACATTAGATCACTACCGGTAATTTAAAGCAAGAAATCTTCTCAACGATTAAGGAATCAAGATTTGTCTAAAATTTACTTTAATAAAAATATTTTTTTAAATACATTAAAAACTGAAATTACCTGTACACTATCCCCGTCTCTACATATAAGGGGTCGTTCCACAATACTCAGATCGGGGCCGACCTGCATGTTTTTGTCAATGTACTGCACAGACCCTATCCCACCAGTGGCCGCACTGACGTGGTGCTGGTGGACTGGATCCGCTGATATCGACCGCTTACAGCGCAACACAGTGAAGGTGACATCACCTTTCAGAATGTCAAAGTCCCAGGTTATCACAGAACCTCTCTGAGGTACTTGAATCAGGACCTGTGTAGATCAAACAAGCAGAATCAAAGTACTGGTATACACAAAGATCTCACTCACATTTCATTTACTCCTAAGTGTTGCACATTGACTTGGTTCCTGATTGGGTTAAGATAAGTAGGGATAATGAACAGGCAAAAGTCTTGTAAATCTGAAAACTGTGTTATGTATTACATATATCCTACACAGAGAGTGTGTTGATTTCCTACCTCATGGGGAAAGTCCTTGACTACATGACTAGTGTTATAACAGCTGTCTACACTGAGTGGGGGGCCCTCTGGAGACTTGTCCTGATATTCTTCTTTGTACAGGGACTTTGGGACCAACCCACCATCCGGAACATCACACTAAGTTAAAATAACACGAAATTTACTCCCATAATACAGGTGCACCTTTTAAAAAAATGAATGCATGATTTTTTGAAAAAATATGTAAAAGAAGAATTCATATCTTAGTAAAGTAATCTCACATAGCAGTGGCCTCCTAAAAAGTCTGGAATATATTTCTCATCAATAAAATCTCGGAGTCCACCTGGCTCTTGATAATCATTTCCTCCATAAAACATGAATTTTTGACGAGTATTTTCATCAATGAAAGGGCTAATGAGGGTCCATAAAACGGGAAACACTCGAGGAGCCCTGACAATTAAGAGTCTTCCCATGGTTTCTGGGTAATTAGCCTCCACCACCTCAATGATGCGGAGAAGGGCCCTGATTCCTGGCCTCCATAAATGCCTCATACTGAGTCCCTCTAGGTCAACTATGCACGTGCAGGCACTGCAAGCAGAGAATTTGAATTGTAAAAAATTCAGATTGAGAAAATTTGAAATGCACTTTGTTAAATGAGTTAAATTGAACATAACGTTATCCGGTATATTAAATTCATCTAATACAGTAAAAAAAGAAATGCCTGTCCATAAAACACATATTGATAGTTTTTTTTATAAATATGTACAACATAGATCCATACACACTAAATTCATTGGAAACTGTGTAAATCTTTTTTAAATAATTTAAAAACATTTTCCCAATATAACCACGTAACACCAATATTGCAAATACATGTACTGATGCACACTGTAAACAAATCATAGCTTAAAATGTATATTTTGTAGAAAAACTATGAAACAAAAAGATATTTTGTACATTATGCATTATTAATTTTTCATCTATTATTTAGAAAGCTTTCTGTTAAAAGGAATTTATTGATTCTAAACTATTATAAAGCTTTTGTTAGCAAAAAAAAAAAAAAATAAATAAATACAGTATTGTAAGAGAAGCTTATACTTTTCAAAAAGTTTATTTTAAAAATTATAGCAATCATATCTTTTTGTTTTTACATAGCCTGCATCAACAGTTAAGGAAAATATTTTCAAAAAGTTAAGGAAATTGTTTCAACTTTCCCAAGTTCAGTGAGTGTCTGAAGAGTGATTGATAAAACAGATATGGGTACTAAAAATATATATAGCCCATACCATACAGACCCAAGTCATTGAAACAACACAGGAAAACATTTTTTGTATTTTGAATATGTCATATAGAGAGAACTGTGCATGAGGCATACATGTAAAGAGATAAATATGTAATATACATGTACCATATTCATTTTGCTCTGATAATAATTTTTAGTGTTATCTTGTGTCTCCAACAAAACCAAAAATGAACACATAAAAATTATTTCTACCAAGTGAACAGCTAATCTTACCCTGAACATAGAAGTCTTCAACGAAAATTCAACTAAAATTACATTATGTGTGAATCATTTAACATTTATACAATTGTGCATCTACACCAATTTCTTCATTGCAGTTAAAAGATGTACATGAACAAAGAAAATCCAATGTTTAGTTTTGTTTGAATTTAAAACGTCAAATGTATGCATAGACTACCGTTTAGAAAATCAAAACAAACCTTTACAAAAACAGAACCCCACAGCAAATCCAATTCCATCAAATGTCCTATTCAATCTGATTAAAATCAGCCGTTCTAATATGCTACCGCTCTCGAACATCTGAAACAAGCCGCTTAGAGGTCACGTCCGAACGACCTTTCGATAAGCCAATCAAATTGTGGCTAGCAAAACTCTGCCAGCAGATCATTTCCCACAAATCTGTGCGGTTATATTTACATTGTCGTTACTTCACCCGATAGTCTTTAAGAGGCGGGGATTCTCATTGGTCGAAAAGGTCACGACCTGATATTTAAATATTTAGATTGTCGGGTCGTTCGGACGTGACCTCTAAGCGGCTTGTTTCAGATGTTCGAGAGCGGTAGCGTATCAGAACGGCTTATTTTAATCAGATTGATGTCCTATTGAAAAAGAAAGACATGCTCAGCAAGTGACCAAAGCTCCCTTTATTAAATACTGTGCAGTCTCACAATGCAAAACTGAAACCTCAAAAGCACAATAAAATCTAATAAAACCTAGGTCAAAACTGTTAACATTATACTGCTAACTTTGATACGTAATATTTTCATACCCTTTCGGTTTCTAAATAAGAATTATCCAAGGTTAACAAAGATGGGACATCAATATATCAACACAAAGCTAGTGTCCCTGACCAGTAATAACTCTAGTTGCCCTTTGCTAGAGGAGTTTGAGGTGACTGACTTCACTGGATGAAAACAAACAGCACAAACTGATCTCCTTGTCAACCAACAAACTAATCAACCAACCAACCAATCAAGCCTTATTCTCTTCATTCCAATCTACACAGGATAAAAAGCATAGGTACATTTTATATATTTGTGTATTCTCCATACATAAGTTACTTTCCAGCATTATTACTACTTATAATCCATACAAGTATGTATCAATATTATATACATGTATTTTACACATAAACTTGCAGTGATAATTGGCATCTGCTGTAATAAAAATGATATAGTGGTGATTGCAATAAGCCAAATAAATCATTAATGTACTTTTCAGACTTAAGTTACTTCAGTTTCTGCACATACAGTTTTCAAATTTTTTTTAACTGCGCCCCTTATGACTGCAAAGAAATTCTGTTTAGTTCAAGTATGTACTGGTATGTCCCTTCAAAGCAACACCATTATTCATAAATGCCTATCTTTTTTCCAAACGTTGATGGGTCTCACTAAAAATTCAACACCCTCTATCTCAAGCTTTCTACAGTACAACAGTGAATTCACACAGACCTATATTGTTAAGACTTAAAAGCTCTGGGAAATGGGATATATATTTCTAAGGTGCTTGATCTGCTCAACATTTGCATTCTATTTCAGAAGAAGAAACAAAATCAATCATCATCATAGCTAGGTATCCTCTGTAATAATTGTAATGACTGATGAATAACATATAAACAGCTAAGATCTATAGAAGCTGCGAAAAAGGTCTCCAAGTCAGTCGGTTAGAGTTGAATACATTTAACACTGTTACATCACTCTTAGTTACCTTGGAAACAAACCATCATGTGACCTGTTTGAAGAAATCCAGCACAAATTTATACCAGTAACACCATAACATTTAAAACATTTTTTTTTTAGCGAAGTGCATCAACATTCAAGCAATGTAAAAGGCAAGAAATAAAAGTAAAACAGAAGCATAAAGGGGACACAACTCCAAGCAAATACTGAACAGTGTCTGTTCAGAATCTGTTGACCTTTGACATTTTGACCTTACCTGACAGGGTAACCCCTGGACTTTGTGGCATCATCTGCTCTCCTCAGCCCCTCCTCATTGACATAAAGAACCTGAACAATTGACAAAGAAGATAAATCCACTATTAAAGACAATCAACAAATTGATAAATCAAGAACCTAACCAACTGACAAAGAAGATAAATCCAATAATTACAAGAATCAACAAAAAGCTATTGTATAACAAATGAAAACAAAAAAATGAACAAGACAAGAAAACCTCTTACAAGAATCAATCAACTTGGTAAATTACTACCTCTTGTTTTTATCTCCCTGTATATTAAACTGTGAACTTGATTCCATAAAATCTACCACGGTCTGTCGTTTTCAGGAAGATATCAAACTAGATAGAACTGACTTACATGCTTTAAGATAGCCTCTTCTCCCACTGATCTCATCAGTCCCTTCACATCCATCTGACCCAGTTTCAGCACATACAGGGGTCTGCCATCTTCAAAGTACAACAGAAAACATTTACAGTAATTGCTTTATGAAAAATTTCAGACCAATCGTTTTCCCTGTGTCTACATTGACACATATTGAGAGATTTTCTGCAAAAGAAGAAAATTTTTAGACAGCTAGTTTTTAAAATAATTGAATGACTCCTTTTTTACTCACACAAATAATTAAAAATGACTTTTAATCACATTTTATTCAAATAACAGTTATATATACTAGTAATTGGACCAATACAACCAAGATATGTCCTATGTAATATTCTAGAAATGAAACATATTGGCAACGAAATATTTTGGGCTTATCCAGCAGTTGTGCTTGTTTACCTTTATCTGAGTAATGCCAGCCACCGCTGTAGTACTGCAGCAAGACCTCACTAGGTGTGTAGGTCTCCAGCAGCTTATCAATTCTGTGCAGCTTCCTCCAGGCCAGAGAATGGACCAGCATCTCCCTGGCTTTCTCCACACTAAACTCTCTTGCTCTCAGGAACCGCAGTATATGTGCATCTTTAGGTATCTAAATGTAAGGCCAATATTTTATAAGCTGCCACAAAAGAGCTAGACATCATTGAGACAGTGACCATCACAAATGGTTATTAGAATGAAAAACCATTTGACTTGTTTGTCATTAACCTCTTGCTTTATAAATTGATTCAAGGTTTATTGCACATTTTTTCTCTAACAAACACTCAATGAGTAATAATTAAGACAGATAGGATTAAGCAGATAACATTCTCTTGATTTTTAAAAAAATAAAATGTGCTTTGACATTGACTTTAATAAACTCAGTTAATGGTCACTGCACACTTCTTATTAATTCACACTTATTTGGGAAGTTTTGAGGCAAACTCTGCAAAATGAAAATATGATCTGAACATGGTTTTCTAAGAGATCTGCTATGACCTTCACCTTCAATGATACTGTACACTGTAACAAGCACTCTTTGTGTGAAGTATGAACCAGTTTAAGACAAAGAAAAGAGAATACATGGCCAAGTGTATGATACTGACCTTTCCTTTGTGAGTTTTCTGTAACCACTGCTGTAGTTGAACCAGGGCACTCTCCTGAACCAAGGACAGATTCCCCAAGTACCTCTCTATGTACACATCCTCCAACTTATCTGGCGACGAAGGTCCTAGTAAGAATAATAATGGAAAGCTTCAGATAGTGTTTCAACATTATTAACATGTCATTGTATTGAAGTGACATGAAATTCTTCTGAAAGAATCCCATTTTATTCTGAAACAGATTACTTAATTAATCTGTTATGAATTAACTTAAACAATCAGTTTCTGTGTTAAAGAGAAAACAATTTCAAAACATAATGCCAACAAGACAGGAAATAAATTTTCACATGTACATGAACTTTTAATCTTTTGACCTGATATATTAAAGGTGCGATCAATTCATCTTTGTGGACCATTGTCATGATCAATTTATTTCATGTAAAGCAATGGTACACAGGATAATTGTTTTGAAATGGTCTCGCCAGCAAATAATGTTCCAATAGACACAAAACAAGTTGGTCATAAAGCTGCAGTAGATTTATACCGTCTGAGACAGGCGACTTGATGGTCGCTGCTGAAGCTCCCAGCACCAGACTGGACATGCTGCTACGACTGTGCTGACTCGCGGAGCTGTTGGTGCGACTTCGGAGTCCGCTGTCTTGAGAAGGAGTGTCCTCGGAACTTGGAATCTCAATTTCTTTGGATTTGAGGCCCTCTGGTGGCTGCCAGCGTGGAATGGTCGACACTCCCTCGCTGATCAACTCGTTGATGTAATACTCTATCACTTCCTTGCCCTTTTGGGTAAGAAAAAAAATGTTATGAAATGAAAACAAAATGAATGTTTTCCTTGTTACTGTTATTCAAAAATGGAAGATCAAATCTAAATACATTATACATCTATTGACTATGACACTTTTAAATCAATAGAAAGCACAAACATTAAATGATCCTTTGTAACCATATCAAATGGGTTGCAAAAAATAGACCATTAGTCCTAGTATGACATAATACTTCCAACGTATGTTTAAAACCAAAACAACCAAAACAACCAAAAAGCCAGCATGGGTTCATTGAAATACCCAATATTCTGTGATATTTTACCTGGTATACCTCCCCACCCCCAATTGCAAAAACTGTCACTGTCTGTTAACAGTGATAATCCTGATTATAATTAACCCTCTCCTTAGCATAACAATTCTTCAAATGATTGTTATTAACTATCGCTATCTGTTTGTAAAATTCATGATTGTTCATTCATTCATTATAATATGTACATTATACATGCATGTGTTTACAGTGAAACTAGAACTGTCTTAATGGGACTAATACCCCCGCAAGGCTAATTTCAAATGGGACAAATAATTGAATTGAATAATAAAGGTTTGCGACACATAAATAAAAAAATTCTAGAATTGTAAAAAACTAAATTAGTTAACAAAGAATAATTAAAATCAAAATTTTAAAAACTTCACTGTAAATACAGAGGTATAACAGTAATACATTTACAAATTTATGTATCTGATGATATTTTTTTATTTCATTGTTTTAAACCAACAAACTGACAATAATCCCTCCCTTTGCAGTAAATGAAAATAGCCAAGCAATGCTTTTCTGTTGATAAAACTTTGAATATCTTTCTACTCAGAGTCTTGACAGATGCAATAGTTGTTTCAAATTTTCCTCACTTTCTCCTATGGTACAATGCAACTCCATATCAGAAAATTGATCCCATAGGACTATGATTTTCTTTGATGAGCTTGTTAAATTGGATAAACTTCCAAACCATTATCATAGTTAGCATACTATGTAAAAATATGAAAAAAAGAAAATTTAATATTACAAACAATTTTAAAATTGCCAAAACACTACAATCATATCAGTAATTTTAAATTTCATTTAAATTAATGCCCTATAGGGTCACTTCATCAATTTACTTGACTAATAAATTTAAACAGCTTCTAAAAATAGTTAACTTCTTTACTAATAATGATATTATTTATTTCCTTATAGTGATAGAAACTTTTGGTTTACATGAAGCAGAATTAAAATTACCCCAAAACCACCACCCATTTTACAGATTATCAATTTTCCCTAAGCACATGCTCCATCTAACCATGGCTCAGATAATGGCCCCCTTGGGACAAATGAATTCAGCCAGACTTGTCTTTGATGTTCTTTTAGCTCCGAAGAATTTATCATTGACAAACAAAAATTTTGCATTGTCAGTTGATAGAATACTTATAAAAAATAAATTTAGTTAAGAAATAAAGACAAAAACCTCCATCTGGATGTATTAATATAAATATATTTTAGAGTGTTTACTATTTATTAATTAATAAAGTCTGTAAGGATTACCTTCCTTACTTTTCAACATCAGTGTACAATATATAGAATAAGGAAAATGAAAACTGTCATAAAATCATTAAATCTTGTCTGATCTAAAAAAAAATTGCAGGTGCACATCTTCAGATGGTGTTCAACATATGTACAAATTTTCAGACTGTTCCATGCAGTAGTAAAAAATTCTATAGGGGGGGACAAAGTTGCGTCTACAGACAGACGGACAGACGGACAGACAGACAGGCGGACAGGGTGAAACCAATATACCCCCCTAAACTTCGTTTGCGGGGGTATAATAACATACATTTTATATGAGTACCTAGTTCACTAACTTCATTTACAAACCATGCAGAACATACAATAATAGTAAGATAATAAACCTAAAATAAACACCATGAATATTTCAGTGAGAGATAATTGAGATACCAGTTGTTATAATCATTCTATAGATTAGTACTCTTCAAAGCCATTGTTCTGTAAATGTGAATACATCAGTAAAAGATGCAGCTAGTTAGCCTGCCATGCATCCTGATTTCCACAGATCATTGCACTATTGCTTATTAACAATCACACTTATTTCCCTCTAGCAACAAGCACTCACAACATTTGTTGCACTTGGCCATCCTACATGCAAGAAATTGTAATAGGAAAGAAGCATATTTTTTTTCTTTGGAAGGGGGGGGGAGTGGTTCTGAAACTAAGCACAGATATAATGCATTTTACCTTTTTAATATTTGCAGCATATTGCTTCATGGCAATTTTTTCCACCATGTTTTCAAAGTTGAAGAAAGACTTTATATCCAGACTGGCACTCTGTTCAAAACATGTCCAGTCCGAGTTCTCAGGATGTACCTAAAAAAACAAACCCACCAAAATTAAATGCAAAACAAAATGTTTACCACAGGTATTATAGTCATAATTAAGTACATATAAAGAATTCTGCTGGCCATTGTTTATTTGCCAATTATTAGGAAATTATAAAACAAAAACAACTAACACCATTGACTTATAATTACATAGACTACTGTTATTTTGAAAAATTCATTCAGTGATATTGTAATGTTGATAAATATGGAACATGGAAGAGTATTGAGCAGGAGTCAAGAGGAAGGAGTTTGGGAGGAAGTGGGTATCTTAAAGCAATAAATGACACAAACACTTACAGGAGTGAAAAGGATGGACATCACATTTCCTAATGTGAACCAATCTTTTTTTACTGTTCATACTTATCTAAAACTTAATGATCAGTATCAAAAATCTGTGTTTTTATCATTTCTCTTTTTCAATTCAACGCAAAAAATCAAATCTAGTTTTAATCTCACAGCCCCTTCTAAACATTTTGTGTTTAGGTTTTATATTTCTTCAGAAAAATATGACGAAAATATGAACTTAAAAAATCATTAATCCCTTGAGCAGGTGTTGCTAATTACTGAGTAACATGCAACCTCACTCTATCATATGGACGACAAGAATGTTTTTAGATGTTACAGCAACCATTCATCTCTACATCGATCTACTCGACTCTATCTACTCTATATATTACACCATTTTTTAACTCATGGTTTTTAGAGGGGAAAAATAATCAAAAAAATAAACAATTATGCAACTCAGGCTATTAGCACAAAGAGAACTTGTGACAATACTGACATCTTTTTAGAGGCACAATATGGAGAGCCACTGAGTTCTTTTCAGGATACTTAGAACACCACATGATTTCTATTATCTTGACTATGGATTTCTTATAGATTTTTTCCTGTAGCTGATACTGATTACGTACTGAGTAGAAGCAGCTCTCCTTAATGATGACCCTGTTGGCAAAGCTCTCGTTGTGGGCATCTATCTGCAGAGTTCGGTTACGTCGGTCCAAGGCATTCACTTGTCGGAACACAACATGATCAACTCCAGCTATCTGCATAAATTTAAAAAAAAAATCATGGACATTACTATTTGGGGTGAAACTAGCTACAGAGTGTTAAATGAGCCCTATACATTTCAAAAAATAAAGGTTATGCAGTCTTCATTAAAGTTTGTCCTAATTGATTTCAGTAATGGCATTACTTATGTGAGCAACGCATTCTGAATAATGCGGCTAGCATCAGTGAAACTAGCTACAGAGTATGCTAAATGAGCTGTTCATTTCAAAATTTAAAGTTATTTAGGTTGCTTTAAATTCTGTACTGTTTTCAACAATAGCATTATTTATGTGACAATGCGCAACATATTCTGAATCATATGCTTTGAGCTAACATAATTGAATCTACAGGAAATCTTCCCAGCAGGGCTGTAAGTTTTTGAAGATTTATCCTTTTAAGTGGTTTGAGCAAATGTCCTGCAGTTTTTGACAATGTATCATCTTGGAGACATGCTAATTGGAGTATCAAACTCATTTAGTTTAAAATTTGTGATAAACAAACTAAAGATTGAATACTTTTAATATATAATGGCTTATAAGATGAATACTGATCTTATCTGAAACTAGCAGCTGCACATTCAAGGAATGCAGCTGGTCAAAAATTTCTCTGTAAAAATAATATGAACCCTAGAAAATTTACAGAGTTTGGCATTAAAATAAGTGTTTGTCTAAATGCTTCTATAATGATAACCTTTACATTGTAAAAAAAAATTGATACAAGTTACAAAAATGTATAGTTTACATCAACATAATGACAGTATCACAGACTGTCTGACATCGGTGTCAACATCACTTGTGTATCACATAGTTGACACACTTGGAGCCACCGTATGTTAATCCTATGTCACGAGGAGATCGGATTAAATAGTGGCACAGAACAAGAATTTAAGAACTTAACATGAAATTTATGTCAATTGTCTCAAGTATTGCACACAAGCTCTACACAATAATTGTGAATCATCAGACAGGACCACCTATGATAAATTGTTTGCTTTCTAAGTAGTAAAGAAACAATTACTCAAATCAAAGGTGTTTTCATCAACATTCAGAACACTGTTGAAATTTGAAAGAAATATTAGCTTGCAACTTCATATATTGTTGAATTATAAAGGTTTAAAATTCAGGTGAAATGGGAGACTTTTAAATTGGGGATATAAATATTGATGACAGTACATCCATTCTAAAATTAGATCACTCTTTTGAAATTTTTAGAATTTACACTATTTAGTAAAAAAAAAAATGCATTTGAAAAGTTCTAGTAAAGGTAAAAATCTGAGACAGTCTTGAACTCATGAAGCTCATGCAACCAATGATGCTTTGCCGTTATACAACACAATTGTGGAAAAGTTTGGTTTATTCCTGTTCTTTAATTCAAATAAAAGTATATTCAAAATAGACATGACTCATTCCATCTAATACACCTATTGACCTAAGTAATACTATTTTTTTCACTACCTACAGACCTAAAGTGAGACAGGGCAAAAAAACCCAACTTTTTAAAGGTTGCTTTAGAATAACTGGATTTCATGGGTAGCCTTTATTTCATGATTTCAAATTGCCAAGAAAACTGAAACTTTCTTGGTAATAAATGGTTTAGGGAGATGTGTACTCAGATAATTATACATCTTGAAAAACCTGTAGATTACAGACAATTCATGATACATGTAATTAGTTCCAACAAATCGAAAAAGTTTTACAATTATATATGCAGATTGTCCATTCATTGTTCACTGTCTCATGTGAAACTGTGAGGGGTAATGGTCTTGAAAGTACGAAGGTTCATCTCTAACAATCTTATTTGTTAAAGTAAGAGGGTCTATTCAGTTCAAGGTCTAGTTAATCACAATGACAAAAAATGTCTGGAGGGCAAATAGATGATTCAAATAGAGATGTCCATGTCTGACAAGAAGACCTCTATTTAATGGTGAACTTCACACAGTGACTGACCTTCTTCAGGATATAAGGAGCATCCACATTTAGACGACACCTCCTGTCTACGACATGCTCTGCACCGTCTTCACTTTTTGTCTCTGATATAATATCACTCCCAAGAAAAACAGGTATCATTTTACATGTCGGAAAACGCTTCTCATATGCCTAAATAAAAACATACAAAAATAAATAATTGAATCAATTACAAACTCCATGGTATATAAGTTTTGTTATATTCTGAATGCAGTTTTTTGCATTTTTGCATAATAAATGATAACAAAATGTGTTGTATTGTGCAGTGTGGTATGTGCATTATTTTCCCATTCATTTACTAATGACATTACAACAAACTGAAATTCCTCTGTGATGGAGTGTTCATCTATATGTGACCCCATCCTATAGGCTATAGCTTGCTCATTCACTATGATCTGTTACTGTTAATGTACTCCAACGTGAATCATCTATATCAGATGTTTACATAGTGCATTTAAAGAAATTATTTAAAATTAGAAAGAAAAACAGAATGAGTTTGTTTGTTGCACATTTCATATATCTAGAAAATCACGATGTCATAAGACAACACTATCGAAGCATGATCGATATCCTATCATGATCAATATAACGGTAAGCTAGACAAAATGTCAACAAACAGAAACTTAAGACCATATCATAGAGGAAAAAAATCAAGACTTACCGCCATCACAAGCTCAAAGGGATATTTGTACACCCTTACGGGTGACTGGTACTTCTGTACCATTTTGAGCCTGTGTTATAATTTCGTTGAATTTTCTGCCCCTTTCATTACACCGTTTCACCCTATACTGATTGACATCCGGAAGAAAACGAAGGAAATGTAGTCCTTAAAATAATCCTAAACAATCTTCTTATACACATGCATGGCTAATTACAACTTTGAGTTTAAATTAACAGAAACAATTACGTTTTCAAATTCACCCTATAATGTTACCAAGAACAACATATGAAAATGAATAAGTTTTCCAAGTCTGTGCGTGAACAAATTCATCCGCGATATGACACAGTTTTTACCCGCAAGGATTTAAATGATCCGCGATATATCTACTAAATACAAAACAGTTACTGAAGTGTAGAGTAATGACTTTATGATTAATTGTTTGATTAATCTTTGTAAAATAACAAGAAGTTGCAAGATCAGATTGAACTCAACATACCCATTATTTAATTAACGAGTTTTTAACATATCAATTTTTATGGCCTATTTGATTCTATACTGACCTAATTTATATTCAGAGACATAAAATAACTTATTATTGATGCCTCTGACCTAATTTGAATTTATCACACAATGTTATTGCATTTTTCCCACATTCAAAGACACATGCAATGTCATTATCATGATTATAGCAATTGTTTGGCCTATGACTTTATCACAGAATCAGTGATAGCCAAGATGGAAAAAAATTCATACAACTTTATAGTTTAGAATATCATCACCTTGTCTCTGAACACAAGTAAAGATTACACATTATAGGAATCATTACAGTCATGCTATCTATCCCTTGAATAAAATAATTGTGTACTATTTGACAAGCAGATATCAGCTAGCCCCCCCCCCCCCAATTATGCCTTTTTTCAGTGCATATTTTATTTAGCTTTCTTTTTTCCTATTCAAAAAGTTAAGAAGTCAGAATCTACAAAATATGGGATGTGGGGTATAGGGTAGGTGGTGATGGAAGCCCCCTATATGAAAAATCATAGATCTGCACCTGGTTTTAGAAATGAATGGGATTTATCACAAAGGTGTACACCTTGTGTCTCTTCTGATTTGTAACCCTTGTGTAACAGGATGGGACCAGACCAGGATTTGAACCATGGCCCCCTGAAACTCTAGTACTCAAGGCCACCTGATACTCTAGCCAGGTGCTCTACCAACTGCTGGTAAGTATCTGGCAACAGTATTCAAACCGGTCTGATCATCACACTTGTTTGAAATGTGTTTAATTCATATCTCTCACACCATAAAAGAACTTATCTTTGAATACTTTATTAAAATAATAACATTGACACATCAAATTTTACCACTATCATAAAATTCATCCGACTTCAAATCAATGTCAAAATACTTGTATTACATTGTATCTACTTCCAACATAATGATACATTTTTCAAAATAAAAGTAAATCATTTGTTTTTCTTTCTTTATTTTTTTTCTTTGTTCATACCAGGGCAATAATTAACAATAGACAAATTTACTCATAAATAAATAACATCACTTAATACCCTTCAATGACTATTACATGTATTGCACGGGACTCCAGTTTAAAAGTTTAAAAATCTACATTTGTAAATTAATCAAACACTAACTGATAGAATTAAATATATCATCCTTAAAATATTGGGTGTAATTGGATATTAGGACTGCATTTTTATAAAAAAAAAACAATTATTTTTTTCTGTCTGTATCGGTATGTGAATGAAAATAATATTCACAAAACCTTTTCAGAAAGATATGTACCAAACTTATTCAGTTTTATACATTGCAACATTAAATGTATTTGTAATCTCTTTGTCAAGTTTTTTTCATAAATGAATTAGTACACGTATAAACTAGGGAACTGCATTTCAAAGACAGGTACAGTGTTTTGGCTTTCTTTTGTTGTGTGGTCTGGACTGGAAGGGGGACTCATCTCTAGGATCTCATATAACTTGTCATGGAAGCAATTAGACTGAAAACAAAAGAAATCCCATGTATTATAAAATTAATCACAAAATTGAAGAAATTCCACTATTTCCAGGGAAGATGTTTTTTTAGGGGGGGGGTTGGGGGGAATGAATGAAGAAATTACCATGAAAACAAAAGTGGGATGTTACAAGTGTTATGACAGAGAGAGAGAGAGAGAGAGAGAGAGAGAGAGAGCATTTGGCAATATTAATCAAAATCAGGCAAGGAAATTGTTCTTATAATTTTAAGAGCTTACAAAAACAAAATAAATTTCTTACCTTGGCTTCGGCTCTAGCAACAATCTCCTCAAAAGGTGCATTCTGGAATGTCTCAAATATTTCTTGTCGTTTCTTGGCCTCCTCTTCTCGCTTCACAGACTGGTCTTCAGCTTCAAGAAAATAAACATGAAAAAACATGGAAAGCAGCACAGTGACACACACATCATAGTGACACATTATATAATTGTCAATAAACCTCTTCTTGTCCACAAAGTAATAAAATACTGTAATCTGTGTGTCATACAGTCAATAGATGCAAGAAGAAAATTATACAGTATACTTTGAAATGTTTGCGGTGAAAAGTTATATATTTCTAAAAATGACTCCAGATTTAAAAAAAAAAAAAGAACTCTAATGATGGTGGTAGGAACAGCTGTTACACTAGCATCTAACAGTGCCACATATAAAAAAAATACAAAATGACCGTTACATCGGATCAATCTGTTGCGTAATATATAACCATTAAAATCTCCAAATTTAGAGTAGCTTTAGTAAGCCTTTTTCTTTATACTACAGAAAAGGAGAAACAGCTTTCATACCTAACATTTTCTTCAAGGATTCCACCGTAATCTCTTCTACTTTTTTCTGAAAAACAAAATCAGATACTATAATGTACATACCTCCTATACGGTAAGTGTTATTTACATGAATGCAAAAAAGAGGGAAAATGATAGTCCTCTTTGTCATTGGACATTCATTACCGATATATGCATCAGATCAGTGATGCAAAATGTATTGTACAATTAGGGGACTGGATATTGAATTAAATAAAAATTAAAAGCATGAAATATTTAACATGACTTTTATCAATGAACACATTGATACACATCAGACACCCCTGGAGAGGAACTTTGAATTTCCCACCACATAACTTACTTACCACATGTACAGAAAGTGAATACGATATACAATGCACAACACTGAAATTGGATGACTTTACTTAAAACGTTGGTGTGAATAATACATTTAATTAAACAGTCACTCACTCTAGCCAGCAGTGGTGAGCTTTCAATACTGTCCAGTTCGATGTTAATGGAGCCAATGTCACTCATGCTGTTCAACATGGCAGAATCTAAAATTCAAATACAACGTTATAATGCGCTGGTATATCATTTGTCCTCCGTAAATATTGATACTTATGTTTCATAAATAACATACCAGTGATTGTAATATGCAACATGCTTGGGTAAAAAGAATGTGAATTTAGGTCATTGTGTCTCACACATTTAAATTGCTAATCACCTCTGATAATTAAATTTCCATGTTTAATTTATTTAACTTACAGAACAGAAAATAAATATTATTGAAAAGAATTACACAAAATTAAGCCAATCCCAACTGTCTTTCCTGTCATTAAATCAGTGTTTAAAAAAATCAGAATAAGAAGTTCATTCAAAGGATAAGTTTGTGTTTTGTACAATGCTGCAGCAAGTATATGTGAAAGCAGTATGTGTTTAAATTTCATTCTAAACATAGTTCATGACAGCATCTATAATAACAGATTATAGCATCACAGTTTTCTTACTTAAAGTTAGTATTATATGACTTACTGAAGTCTGTTATTGTTCTCAAGACACAAATAAAAATGTTAGCAAAACAACATGTCACTTCATTTTTAACTTCATTCAACAAAGAAATGATTTGAATGAATTTGAATTATGCCAATCAATTGGAATAACTAAACAGGATATAACAGAAGGATCATGAAGAATTTTAATTTTAAGTTCAAATAACAACTAAAAATAATAAGATTCAATGTATAACCAAATACACAGAATTAGCCTGGTTATTGCAGTAACACGACTATTCTTTGCAATTCATTGATGTGTTATCTGACACAAGTTAACGTGCTGATATGGTGCATTTTTTATTTTCATTTTACCGTGTATCATGATACCTGTGAAGAAAAAAATAGCACGCAGATTTAAAGTACAGATATTTCAGCTGTGCCCCTAAACAATGACAAGAAAAAGCAGAGTTGTGGTGAATTTACCCATACTGCTATGGGGTCTCTGGGCCAGGGGTGCACTGAGACGGGAAGCATCGTGTCCGCACTCCGTCAGGATGTCCTGTAATGCTGTCTGGTCAAATAACCATTTCTCCTCTACTTTGTCCTCCTTTGGATAGCTGTTGCACATGCAAAATAAATAAACAAATTGACCAACATTTTTAAAAACAAATCATACGTTACAGAGTTTAATAACAGTCTTGTGTGTCAATACACATCTATACATGTAGTTAGAATGATAAGCAATAAAATTTTCAAGCAAAATCAGTATCTACCGGTGCTATTAAAAGGAATTGATAGCAGTGTTTTTACCAGTAAAATATAAAGGTGGCCTTTGAAAGAGAGCAAAATATCTCTAAAATAGATAAAAAGGCGTCTTTGTTAAATTCTATTTCAATGCACATAGATGGTTTACAGTTTTCACTTCCAGCTATTTTTAATTATGTCAGTGGTCCATTGACACATGCAAAAAAAAATCTTTCCTTCCAACAAGAACAAACAGGAAATTTAATCAAATGCATGCTATTCTTCCTCAGATGTCTTACTTGCATAATATTCCTCTATCACATCAAAAAAAAAAATTTAAAAACTGACATATATTGTACATTAATGGATGTAATTTGATATCTTAGGCATACTGCCAATCAGTTTAAACAAGGAAAAAATACACTCATAACACAAATGAACAAAAAAGTTTTTTGATTCATATACAGTACTACTATTTGTTGATATACAGTAATTCTTTATGCAAATGCCATCAATAAAGGCAGGTTGAACACACAAGAATATTCATGCTTGATCCTGGATACATGTAGTTATTAATAGCTGGCTCTGACAATCGTATATTGTTAGCTCTAGAGAAAAATTTCTTCCATAAAACAGCTAAATAATTCTTAAGCACGTTATTTGATAGGCAGTCAAAACATTATGCCAAAAATAAATCTGAATACATGTTTATGTATCAAATTACAACCACATCATGATCTAATATGATTCCAGATTTAAAAATTCTCATATGGAAAGTTAGAGTTCTGCATTGAACAGGCATACTACAATTCAATTACCAGTAGAGTTCTCAATATTTTAATTTTTGCACAACAGATGTTAAAAGTTGTTGTGTATCTCTGTAATTTTGCATTCCAAGTGAAGAAGGTAGATAACAATGCGGGTTAGTAATGGAAATGAACGGTACTTACTCTTCATCTTTAACACTGTTAAATTTTGGAATGTGAATTAATGCTCAAACAAAATTCAAATAAACATGCAAATCAAGAGTGTGTTACATGTATTCAAGCCTTAATGTTACATGTTTTTTTAAATCAATTTTTTTTAATCCATGACATATGGCAATTTTTTTAAATAATGGAAATTTTAAGTATTTGAAAATGAAAGCAGAAATAAAGATGAAATCTTCATAATAATATTAAAATTAGAACACTTTAATAGATTAAAGAAACATCAAAATGGATTTAAATACAGGTACACAATTCCCTGTCATGTACAAGAATAGTCTATGTTTTATAGAATCCAAAATACTTTAATTTATCAGTAAAATCAATTTTTCAGAGCAAAATCATGTCTCACAGCTTGGCTGTAATAATAGATGAGAATACACCAAAGCAAACTGAACTACAAGTTCATGTATTATATTATCCAGTGTGACAAACTGTGAGAGCTTCCACTCATGAATTTAAGATGCTAATCCTACCTTGAATCTCTGTTAGATCGATTGAAAGCAAACTCTGGTAACAAATGACAAGCTTCTTTCCTCCTCAGCTCAAATAACTAAAATATTAAAAACAAGTTAAGTTCTATTATAGTTCTCTGTGCAACAACCCACATAATACAGAAAAAGAGATTACTCTGAAATTTCAGATAACAATTTTTATCATATTTAACAAAGTTAAAATTTTAAATTAATTATGTAATGGTAACAATACAGTAAAACACGGTTATAACGAACACGCTTATAATGAATTGATGCTTACAAGGAAGTGATTTTCATTCCCCTACACTATGTTACATGGTGTAAACTTGACGGTTATAACGAATTACGATTATAACCAAGCAAAATCACCCGTCCCTGGTGCTTCGTTATAACCGTGTTTTGCTGTACCAACTAGTGATTCAGCGATAGTCGCCGACGATCGAAAAATCGTCGTTAGACTGCTACCGATGCCGACAATCGATAGCTGAAAACTGACATCGATAGACGGTGAATGTTTGACAATTTGAACTCGCGGTAAACAAATCTGTTTTGTGCCGGTTCTAAGCATTTTTTAATTTCCGCAAAGAGCGATAACACTAAATAAAGTTCAAAGTAAAAATGGCTGAAGAGTGCTGGATAAAACGTACCCAGGAGAAAACGTTCCAATAAGAAAACGTATCCAATACTTAGGGTACGTTTTCTCTTGGAGAAAACGTACCTTACAGAAATTATAAACAGAATGTAAAATTTGTTTTAAAAAACTATTTTAAGATACAATAAAATAAATTATACAAGATACATTTGTATCATTTTTTTTTGCAAATGTTTTGTATACATAGTGACGTACATTAATTAATTAGACAACAATTGTATTTAAACACGCACTTGGAAGCATCGCCTGAGCAGTTAAACCAGTGGGTAATTATTCAATATATCTAGATAAAACCGTTAAAAAAATAGATATATAGTTTTCATTGCATTATAAATGCCATTAATTGGAGAACTTAATGATGAGTAATGGAATCATTATTTCTTAAAGAAGACTACTTATAACAAACATTGTAAATTATTTCTTTTGATTTATAATTATCATTGTACACAAAAAATATATGAATTTTTACCAATTTAAGAACATTGTAAGCAAATATAAAATATAAAACTCAAAATTCTTGTACCTTGTTTGTATCTCATTTTAAACATTATATTAGGAAAAATAAAGTTTTAGAATTTTGAGCTCAAATCTTGTCCAAGTCCCTTTAAATATTTAACCGATACAAATATAAGAATTACTTTACAGGATCTATACAGGATATTTTTTGTAAACTTCATATATTCCTTTATCTTTATGCATTAAAATTTTTTTTCATAACTTTATACATTTATGATTAAATTTTTTTAAGGTTTTATTTCGCAAATGGCTATGTTAGGTTTATTTGCTTGAATATAATAATCTCCGATTATTTTAGATTATGAATCGAAATGGTGTTTCCGATTCGATTCGATAATCGATAGTGTTTTCCGTCCGATTCTGAAACACTAGTACCAACAAACAAGGAATGAGTTTTAATAAACAGATTACAGGTTAGAGTGATGTTTTTTTCTGAGCTAAAAAGCAATAGGGACACTCACATCCGATAGATACTGGACTAGAGGTGACATGCTGGTAATCTGGGCTAAAACATTCAGATAGGCAGCCACAATGGCATGGTTACAACACTTGTGTGTCTTTGGCAGAGTGGATTCTATGGTCATGCTCTGCAATACAATCAATCAAGTCTTATGAATGATTTTATATCTTGACATCATTGATCTCTAGTAAAAACGAAAAATAAATCTATTGACAAAAATTCTTTTAGAGCATATTGTTTAACCTGAATATCAAGAGCCAACCGAATGAGTTCTACTAAAATATCATCTCCTCCCATTTCAATGGTTATCAGACACATTGTGCAGAAGATCGCTTCAAAATTGTCTACTTTGTTCGATTCCATCTGCAGGTTCTCTAAAATGTGCCAGTAAAACTGGATTCCATTCTACAAAACAATATCAATACTTAAATAGAGGTTTTCAATTAATATCACATGTCTGCAATTTAACAAATTTAATTACCGATAATCTTGCAGCCAGTTATAAATCAAAAATCAATGAAAATGATAATTTTTTACCTTTTTCATGAACAAACTGTCTTGTCTGGGAACCTTATCCACAGTAAGGTCTAATTCTGAGACAACATCTTTAGGAATACTGTTAAAAAAACCCACAAGAGATATATAGCAAAATTCCCAAATCATGATTCATGTAACAAAACCAGCACATTCCTCTGGTAAATACAAATGTAGTAAGTTTCGTTGAACACAAAATAAATATCAATACATGTACAGTTGAACTTCCATATCTCTAACACTGATATCTCGAATACAATGGATATGTCGAAGTGATTTGTAAGTACCAACCACTTATTTTTTAAGTATTTTACCCTCAATATCTTGAATACTCGGATATCTCAAAGTTTTTTAAAAGTCCCATCTAGTTCGAGATAACGAAGTTTGACTGTATATGAAATTAAAACATACCTGACGGTTTTGAGCTTGCTTGCATTGTCATGTCTGTCTAGGAGTGTGTGTAAAATCTCTTGGACCACCACTCGTAATCCGGGGTCATCCAACAGGGAAATCCGTAGCAGAGGATGCAAGAACTCGGGAGGAAATGCGTTATTCATTATCACAGTCTTGTATTTTGTGGCAACCTTTCAGTAGAAAGAAGATATTCATCAATTTCAAGCCTGAATTCAGCCAAAAAAGTGTGAAAATCACTGTATTTATGGCACTAAAAACACTACTACACATACCTTTAGTAATGTTTTAAGAAGCATAGTTTGAAGATAGTTGTCCATGAATCTGTAAAGGGAGAAAACTCATATTAACCTCAAATTTTCGTGTTTTGAAAAAGTTTTGTTGCTCACCAAAAATACCGGTAACTGTTAAAATAATCTTACCCCATTTCTTCACTATGGCTAAACTGAGGAAATTTCCCCATGATAAACATCATGATTTCTATTTTCTGGTAATCTGGTAAATTGTTGGCAAATTCGCCTGTAAAAAATGTGTAAAAATTGACTCAAAAATCTAAACACCACACATCACATCTGAATTTCCCCATGATCTACACCAATTAAGAAACATTTCTTTGGTGACTAAGGCATTTATAAAAAAAAAAACCAACACATTTACGGTAATACCTATGGTGTTGATGATGGCCTCTTCAAACTTTTTCTCCATGTTTCGTTTCTCTCCCTCTGGACTCTTGTTGTCCACAGATGTTTTCAGGTGTCTCAGAAGTGTATTAAACACATCCAGAACAGAGGGTCCTGTAACAAACAAACAAACAACATTTAAGAATAAATTCAATTTTTTTAATTAATTGGTAAACATAAGGACTCCAGAAAACAGACAACTGACGTCATATATCAAAATGCATTGCACTATCTGAAAAAAAACATGGAAATGCTTTAATGAGTGTTTACTTATGATTATATATTTTCACTTATTTCCCTATTGTACACAGAGATGTCTTGATTTGGCTTACCTATGGATCCTCCAGCTGAGATGAGGACAGACTCGTACAGAACCTCAATGATACTGGCTTTGATACTGGGGTCACTGTTGGTATGTGTGTCCAGGTGAGACATTAACATCTGTATGACCAGGTAGCCATATTGTTGCTGAAACATAAGCAGGACAAACAATCAATATCACATTTTCAGCTTGTTTCATTTACAATCTTCTCAAGTCTTCTCCACCTCAATTTTCGGTATGATATTTGGCAAATATAACAGATGTCAGATGATATAGTAATGCTGAGAAAAGATGGCCATGGTAAATAATGGCAGCTGGTTTTATACCAGTAGTTTTACTAAACAAAATTTCATATTCATAAACAACAATAGAAATTTCAATCAATAGTCATGCAAAGATGCAGATATTTTGACAGGTCAGAGGCTAAGAGAATATTATAATACACTTGGAATTCTCTGCATCGAGATGAGCTCTCCATGCTGTAAACTTTGAGATGATATTAGCACCGGTCAAACAGTTTGAAAACAAGTTTATATACTGGTAGATGCTGAGAGTTTGATATAGTGCATGCATAATCATGATATTTCAAAAATAGAAAGAATATTATTTACATTGAATATGTCCTTTTTCACTTCCATTTGAAATTCATTGCATAAATTCAATTAAAACATTATTTAAGTTTACAATGATCTTTTCCTTTTCTTCTTTTATTAACCAAATTAAATAGCAGGTGAGTGTGAAATAGCCTAGGAAATGCGTAGCTTGTAGGTTATCAAATCTTAGCTGATAGAGAAAACATGTCAAATATGGCAACTGTAACACACCAGACATATCACACAAAGAAATGGTATTCTGGCATCATCACCGGTGTGAGATCAGTATTCTGGCATCATCACCGGTGTGAGATCAGTATTCTGGCATCATCACCAGTGCGAGATCAGTATTCTGGCATCATCACCGGTGTGAGATCAGTATTCTGGCATCATCACCGGTGCAAGATCAGTATTCTGGCATCATCACCGGTGCGAGATCAGTATTCTGGCATCATCACCGGTGCGAGATCAGTATTCTGGCATCATCACCGGTGCGAGATCAGTATTCTGGCATCATCACCGGTGCGAGATCAGTATTCTGGCATCATCACCGGTGCGAGATCAGTATTCTGGCATCACCACCGGTGTGAGATCAGTATTCTGGCATCACCACCGGTGTGAGATCAGTATTCTGGCATCACCACCGGTGTGAGATCAGTATTCTGGCATCATCACCGGTGTGAGATCAGTATTCTGGCATCATCACCGGTGTGAGATCAGTATTCTGGCATCATCACCGGTGTGAGATCAGTATTCTGGCATCACCACCGGTGTGAGATCAGTATTCTGGCATCACCACCGGTGTGAGATCAGTATTCTGGCATCACCACCAGTGTGAGATCAGTATTCTGGCATCATCACCGGTGTGAGATCAGTATTCTGGCATCACCACCGGTGTGAGATCAGTATTCTGGCATCATCACCGGTGTGAGATCAGTATTCTGGCATCACCACCGGTGTGAGATCAGTATTCTGGCATCATCACCGGTGTGAGATCAGTATTCTGGCATCATCACCGGTGTGAGATCAGTATTCTGGCATCATCACCGGTGTGAGATCACTTGTCGGGTGTGAGATTTTTCTGCCTAACACACTGTGTATTACAACGCTGCTGTAAAAACTAAAAAAAAACATTGTCTGCTGTAAGGAAATGATAAAAGATGGAATGTGCTGATCCATGAAGTAATTGTTTTGCTTAATTGATTACAATTTGACAAAATTGTTGTATGCTCTATTCTTGACTTGCACTATATTAGCACGCGGAGGGATAAACCAAAAGTAAATACATGTATTTGAAAGGCATAACAAAAAGTTGTCAGAAATAATTTTCTAATGTAAAATAATGCGAAAAAACAATCTATCATTATCTACAACTGTCAGATAGTGAAATTCCACCTCGGGACAAAGATTCACGATTAAGGAGGAGCATCAGAGTGTCAATTTTTAAAAAGTTACCATATGAATGCAGTCAATTCTCTTTATATTTAGCAGTGACTAACTGACTAAATCTTCCCTAGCTAAGGGTTTCTGATCCTCACGAACCCTTGGCATATCATGCTATCGAAAGTCTGGATTTTTTTCCTGGATTTTGATTGGGGTTTACTGAAACCATTCGACCAATCAAAAAGATGCAAAACATATCTGATTTAATCGACAATGTTTACTCACGAGTGTCTCTAACACGCATAGCTCAAAGCCCTTGTTGTTATAATTTTTCTGTTTGAGCCTTTATGATACATGTAGCTTGCATTGATGCAATAACAAGTACCACCTAATACATGTATGTGTATTAAGAGAGGCATGCACTCATAGATGAAGGATTTGTCGCTTCCAGTTTTACAACCTTCGAATGAATTCGATCTATTATATGCAACATTTAACAATATTCCTATTTATTGAATACACTGGGCATTAATTAAAACGTTCTTTTAACTTGTCAATATCAATGTCTATGGAGGCTGCCATTACTGCACAAGTGACATTTAAAGTACGGCATCTGTCATTATTTGGCTGCATCAAACTACAAACAATGTTTCAAACACATGCAGAACAGTTTTGAATTTTAAAATTTGAGTCATTATTTTTTTATGAACAGTGAACAAATACCAATAACTGAAGTTGAAAAAAAAAAATTCATTAAAAACTTTCATCAACAATAAATCTTTTAAAAACATAAAGGCCCCCATTAGGAAATAATAAAAAGGGTCAATTTTTTGTAAAAGTAGCAAATTGTTCTCATTGACTCAAGATATTGAACGCACAACATCTTTCTATGTCCAGAGTAGTTTGACGTTTCACCTTGTGACCTATAAATCAATAGAGGTCATCTATACCTTACAGGGCACTAGTGTTTCTAAATTGATTTCTGTTTAGGCAAAATGTTCTCATGACAATAAAGTCATCTATGTGAGTTGTATTGGGTGGTATCTGTGTACCATGTTTGCCATCTGTCAAGCAAATGGTTTATAAGGTACTGTAAACGTACTACATTTGGCTGTGTATTCTATTTAACAGAATGCGGCTTCCACTAAATCAAGTACATCGCTAAATGTCATGCTCTCATGCATTTATGTATAAGAATAGTTACATTCAAGAATACGCTGATTCAAATCTACGCCAACTTGTTCAAAAGCTAATTTCCGCCAAATATCTAAACGCCAAATATAATACATTTACAGTAATGGATCTGAGCCTACATCATTTAGTCTACTAGTTGATGTCCACTGTAGTTTGACCCCTGATCTTTGAACTGTCAAAATCATAAGGAGTCACCTACACCTTAAAGATTACCATGTTCTAAGTTTGATGTCTGTCCAGCAAAGAATTTTCGAGATATTGGTCAAACAAAACTTAATTTATAAAAGTGTCAATGTCCAAAGTAGTTTGACCTTGACCTTGTGTTCTCCAAATCAATTGGATAAGTTTATTTCTTTAATAAGTGGTACAAGTTTGAAGTCTTCAGAAATCAAAACATTTGATCTACCAACCATCATACCCACTGACCAACAGGCGCAAAACAGTATGCTTCCTTTTAAAAGGGGGAGGGGCATAAAAATGACAAAATACAAGAAAAAGATACCTTGTTTTTCTGTAAATTTCAAAATCATTAAACATGATTATTTAATTTGATTTCATATGTCATAAATTAATTGAGTTACACCCTTCCTAAGAATGCATCTATAGACTGATATGTTCTACAACTCAAGCTTGTTTTCCTCCAATATACATGTACTAATCTACGGTACTTATATACTAGTATCCATGCACACTCCCAGGCAAGAGGCCTGTAAGGCCTTAATATTTCAAAATCTTTCAGTAAATATGAACTAATGCTATGTTCTTTTTCATGAATTAATATTGAATTTTTGTTTTTTATCTTTTCTAATACAATGCCAATTATATCGGAAAAATATTTTATTATGAATACAGTTAAACATCGATATCTTGAACACTGATATTTTGAATACAATGCATATGTTGAAGTGATTTGTAAGTCCCAACCACTTATTTTTTTAGTATTTTACCCTCGATATCTTGAATACTCGGATATCTCAAAGTTTTTAAACAGTCCCATCTAGTTCGAGATAACGAAGTTTGACTGTATATATATTCTATGGATGCAAAATACTCATACATCTTTTTTTGTTAATATCACACTTTTCAAGTTTATTAATGTCACTTTTGTGACATTATTTGCATGCATTAAATTTAAAAGAAATAAAAGATTTTCTTGTGAGTTTTCAACAACAAAAAAAAGTATTGGTACATATTAGATCACAGCCCTGAAATTGGTGTATATGGGGTTGTTTGGAAATTATTGTTCATATATAAATATATTCGTATAAAGTGCAAAAAAAGGGAGAAGTTTCTTTTATCGATTTTGTTCTCAATTATACTGTAGTTTTAAATGAATAATATATTTAACAATTGCAGAAGTTTTTTTTACATCTTATCACTAGTCTATGACTAGAAAAAGAAACACTGCGAAAAGCTCACAAATATCTACCACAAGGCAAGTAAAGATAGGTTTTCAGGGGAAGTATTATTAGTTATCATGCCCATTCAGAAACTGTGACAAATAAAAACCACATCACTTACTTTGCGTTGGATCTGTAGATGGTCATATCAAAAGAAGCACACCCAAAACTAAATTAATGCTACATCCATTCATCTTTTCATCAGTTAGTTTTATAATGTTTTTTTTTTCTTTTTGTTTCAGCAATCAATCAGTTGGAGTATGAAAAATGACAAAATGCTAGGAAGATACTTAATCTGAGGATAAAATCAAACACTGCAAACACAAGGCACTTACCTGAACCGAGTACATGATAATCTTGAAGCATTTCACGGCAAACTCGTTTGGCACCCATAGTCTGTGGTTGTCTATATGACTGAAGAATAAAGCAAATTACCGGTATTTGAAGAGCAAGCTATGATTTGCTACTTGTCAATTCTCTCATGATTGGTATCATAATCAACATTTAAGGTGTCATTAATACTGCAAATCAACTTTTATATGTGCGAATATACATCATGATTTAAAAGTGGTAAATTGATTTGTGGCAACAAACTTTTGTGGAAATTTTATGTTTATCATTTTAAACAAATATCAAAATACACTAAATGACTGGTTTTCAAGGTTAAATATTAATCACAATAAGGCTCCCACAAACTTTGACACATTTAGCAAATAAAAGTTGTTCTGCAGTATCCATTTTCACTCACCATAGAACAGGTTGGAGGACTGATTTAACATTGCCATAGGAAGCTCTACACACAAGGTCCCTGAAGACCATCTCAGCAATGTATGCAGGATGTTCCTCATCTCTGGGACTCTCTGTATTCACTAACATAAACCTGAAAAATGAAACGATTTATAAATTAATATCATATTATCATTTCTTTATTGAAAGAATACTTATAAAACAGTTGTTCTTCAAATCAATCTAAAGCACTGTCAATGATTTACTTTCAATCAAAAATTATAATAAATAGATAAATGTAACACACAAAATAGATCTTCACCGCTACAAGCACACAAGTTTAGTTTTTTGATAGTTTAAATAGCAACAGTAGAAATGAAAATGTCATCTCTATCACATCAAAAAGACTTACTCAGGTGTGTGCATATTGAACAATAGTGAAGGGACAATCTTGTCCATATGCACAGGGTCCCAGATATTGACCTGGAGGTCATCACTAACTGTCTTTCTGACCACACCCTGTAATCCTAAGAGTCCAGCACCTCTTATTCTAAAAAAGACAGTTTTAAATAGTCAAGCTATTTTCTTAAAAATCATATCTGTATGATTTAATACATTAAGGCCAATACTGGAATCTATCAGTACATACTTTGCTCGAACATTTTCATTCCTGTCAGCATTGTGGCTCATTACACTGAACTTTGAAACAAAGAAATCATATCTTCTATGATAAGATGGCGTATCTTCTTCAATGTTGGCAAATTTAATAAACTGAAAATAAATCAAAGTTTTGAATATTATAAGTAAACAAATCTTAATATAAGCTGATGTAAATCAAAGGAACAAGCTGGTTAGTTGTTTTTTTATCTGTTCTTACAACTTTTTTTTTCCATTTCACTTACTGACTGAGTGGCAAGAATCTGAAGCTCAGCTTCTTCACATTCTAAAAGTTTCTGCACCATTTTCAGAAAACTTTCCACAAAGAGATTCAGGGAGTGAGCATGACAAGCAACTAGAAGTTGATCCAAAGCATCCATGGCCACAAAAACAAACCTTACAAATATATATTATATTTATTATGATTAATGTCTCTTTGCTATGATATCAATACTCTGAAAAATATACAACTTTTTATTTCAAACATCTTTAAAATTTAAATACAGTATAAAAGGTATGATAAAAAATTGGTCATAAAATATACTTTTAATGTTCCACTAAAAGAATATAACTTGTATAATAAACAAACCCTATTCGATGTCTGCTAATGTCTCTGCTTAATCTCTGTTCCAAATACATGCCAATTCTGTCTAGTTTCTCAGATGTTGTCATGGCATAAAATGTCAATTTGTCCATGTTATTCTTTACCAAACCATCCTGTAAATAAGATTTAAGCTAGAATAATGCAATGGAAAACAGTTTTTATTTTTCTAACCTAATCCCATCTCATTGGTGTATATGTTGGCCTGGATTTAAGTATACAGCCATTGAACTTTTCACTGTGTTTGTTTGTCATTTACTGTCAACGAAATTGACCAAAACACCAAAAGACACCTATCTGAGGTTTATTAACATAGTTTACAAACTGGAAAGTTTGATATACCCAAATACCTGCGGATTTGCTGGGAAAATGCTGTCAACCAGACGCTTGTACCTTGGAGGCCTCAGGACCTCCCAACACCCACAACACCCTGTAAATAAAAATCGGAATTTATTTTGAAAACAATCATAAATTTATATATATATATATTATTGCATTGGTCATAAAAGTTTCGCTGGCTTTGCGGTTATTTAACATAATGCAAAAAATAACTGAATTTATAAGACAGTCTGCTATATGCTACTACCCGCTTCATAGGGCGTTACTCGCTAGAAATCTTTGAAATAAAATGTTAAAAACTCTAATTACCTGGCATTTTTTATTTAGTCAACTGTAGTATCCCGTGTTTATTAAAAAGAGACAGGAATAAAGTTATCAACATGAATTATCGATAGAAAATTTGACAGACCCTCCATATTGAAAAACAGCGCCACCTATAGTAGTAGATAACTTGTACTACTTTTTATTCCGGAAAGCAAGTTTTGGACTCGCAAAGGCAATCAGATAAAACACAATATATTCTAATCGAATAAAAAAGTAAAAAAAAAAAAAAAAAAAACCTTTAAATTGAGGCTCCTTATTTCATACTTCTCGTCATATAAGATTAAAAAAATCATTATCCACTTCTGACATGCATATGATGAAACATTTTCATTCCATACACATGATACAGTGGCCGCGCGTCGGAAGCAAGTTGAAAGTGGGGGGGGGGGGGGGGCTAGACTTATCGGAAATCTGGACAAGCAAAAAGAAAAAAAGGGTTTTTAGTTACATGTATGGTTATGTCCAACTTTGCAACAACAAAAAAAGTGCGGGTTGCCGGGGGGGGGGGGGGGGTAAAGCCCCCCCCCCCCCACCAGTTTTGACGCCTATGCCATATTAGCGCTAGAATCAAATGTAGATACATTAATGTCTGTTTATTATATTCAAACCATGCTTACTATACATTGATTTTGTTTTACATTTTCAAATAGTGCATGTTTATTCTAAATAAATTTTAATTTTGAGCTAATAATTTGCCTTTTGTTATGAACAATAGAAAAACATCACCGTACTAGCATGCAAACATATTTACTCAGATATCTGTTTTCTCTTCATGAATAACAAATGTAGGAAGAAAATATGTGGAAAATGTTGCATTAGTTTCGCGGGTATTTACTTTTTACATGACAAAGAGGTATTCAATGCTTCAGATGATTTTTCTAATATTCAATTTTTTCCCATCTCTAATTGAATTTTGTATTGGTTTTCGCCCACCAAAAATGCTTGTAAACAAATAAAAAAAATATTGCATGATAAAAAATAAAGTAAGCTGTGGCGGAGTTAATGTTGGTATTGCATGTTATTGTAAGACCGTTTCGTGAATGTATGAATAACAATTAAATTATTTATTGAAACAGAAAGAAAAAAACAAATCAGCGTATTTATCCATAGATAATGAAGGTTATGGCTGAAATACCAATAGTTAATTAGACGTTAAATATTTATTTCTGCAATATAGGGCACGTAGACACCTTTTTGGCACAAGCTTTTTTCTGTAGTTTTTGCATAAGGTACGAAAAGCCTGGCTCCAGGATCATGAAGCAATTTTAGACTTAAGTCAAAAATTGTTTACTGTTTTAAAATTTCTTGATGGAAAACACTGACAAAATTCAAATGCTATTAAAAGTGTCTTGATATAATTTTGTTAATTACAAATTTCAATCGTCATAGTATGATAAACAATAATTTTATAACTGACTGAAATTTTGACTTAAGTCTGAAATTGCTTCATGATCCTGAAGCCAGGGTCAATACCAATAAGAAAACATATACACGTACCACAAAAAAGATAAATAAATAAAAATAGTCATATATAATAAATGTTTTGAAAAAGAGCAAGCAGTGCAATCTATCTTGTATCTTGACCACCCCTTCCATATATTAAAACTTTGCCAAACCTGAAATTCCTAACTCATACTAATCCGGGGGGAGGGGGGTGTGGGGGCGCACATTTACTTGTTCCTGGATTATACCAATACTATAGGATGCAACTTTAACACAGAAACAATCAGGGACAGGGAGGGGTCATCGTGTGAAATATGTTGAATATGTTGAATATGTCTACAATGCCAGCTTTGAAGACTCTGTTTATGTTGTTATAAAGGGACGAAAAAGCTGAGAAAGCAATCTGCTATAAGAAAGAAGTTTCTATTTATAAAAAAATAAAACTAGAAAATAGAAAGGTCTACCCCCCCCCCCCCCCCCCAAAAAAAAACAAATAAGAGGATGAGTCAGGCTCCAGCGCCCTCCTATAGATTGAAAACTCAAAAACAACAATCAGCCCATAAACAGCGTCAACACCTACCATATAAATAATACCCCGGTTTATTAGCAAGAATAGGACAATTTTATATAAGTTTAGTGTAATTAAAATACTTGTGTGAATTAACTGAAATATCAAAAGTTACGCTACTCTAAACACATGTTCTAACGTATAAATCTTCGCCAAGGGGTTTCGGTCAACTCCGCTCTCCACAAAAACAATTTTACCAGTTTAAAACTGAACATTGTTTATCAGGTTTTTTTTTTTCTCAAAATATAAAAAAGTGTTTTTAGGAAGGTTTACGAACCACTTAAAAGGTGAAATGCTCTTTCTTTTTATCTTATTTCATTATCATTATTTATTATTATTTCATATTCATGTATAAAATTTTATTTTACACGTTAGAGTGAATTGCTGTAAAATAATGTATGATCAAACCAGGTGTATATAAATATAACCCTTTAAACTTTCACGGTCCATTAAATGAAATTTGGGTTTAGCATTCCATCTATCATGCCTGAAGGCAATTCGAACACACCTTTTTATGTACGACCTATCTAAAGCGCGCATGACAGTTTCGCGGCAAACTTGTAAGGTAAAGATCACGGACTGTGACGGAGAGGAAATTAATGCTGGAAGACTTAGAGTCTTGAAACCCAGGCAAGCCTCATTCTTACTATATGCTGCAATGCTAGCAATAGTCACGGTTTTAAGGTTTGATTGCCATATTTCAAATTTTGATCTTAAAGCGTAAACTGCTCCAAGTTTTGTTATACATAGGTTGAAAATCAAATCAAATTCCTTCCGCAATTGCGCAGCTACCATAGGACTTATTACAAATGCTTTTCGTATTAAAGTAGTTTATTCTAGTTTGTTAAAATTGAGCTGGGGAAGGGGTTTAGTGTCCATTTTTTAATTGTGATTTGTGCATTTTCCTTTGCTAAAATTTAGTCCGACTGCATATGTAAATTGAGATTGCTCTCTGGTTCTATTTCTGAAATTTGAAAAAAAAACCAAGAAACGTAAAGAAGGCAATCATCTTTGATTATCATATTGATCAGAATTTTCCCCACATCTTTTGATCTTGAAAGCTTTCAGTGTCCATTTAACTTTTTTAAAGCAAATTTTTAAACATTCCTCAAAAGTTTCATGTCAAACTTAATTCTATAGGTCTATTCTGTTCTTAAATTGATTTTCCATGTAAAGTGTTATCTGTATATGACTGTATATCGCCAATGTGACATACGACATTTCACAGCAACATATACTATGTAACTGCTCTCTGGAATTTCAATTTTGAGTCGCCGAGATAGAATGAAAATTGATCACCCATCAAAGGCTCTGTAATGGTTTTCACAATTTTTGCACATTTATTTAAAAGTTCTGGGTACTATATGTATTGTTCATTAGTGAACCCTTCAAATACCTATTCAGAAGTAAATATAAATGGTCTTGTTAAAACAGCGAAATGGCGTACGCCGATATGGGACAAATGAAGTCCGCCCCTAGTGTTTTAACAAAAGTCATCTTTCTTTATTGGCTTTGCTAGAATTTCTACATACTACCGGTAGATAGAAATGAAATATAAAGAACTGTTAAATATGTAGCAACAAATTTCACCAAAGGTACCAGGAAATACAGATTTTTTTAAGTGGTTTCTGCACAAAATTCCAAAAATTTGTTAAATCAGTGAATTCAATCAATGAGCTTGATGATTTATGAACAAATATCTACATTTTTCATCTCATTATACATCACCAAACCGTGAGATTCCGCCATATTTAAAAAAGCGCCGAAATCCACACAGGTCTTTGCAGACCGGCGAGATCGGTGTACTACGATCAAACAAACTGATAATAGACAACTGAAAGAATATATAGTTATGCATTTTGTAAACATATTCAAGTTAAAATATGTTTAATTATTGTTGTGATATATATTAAGGTAAGATTGGTTGTTTAATTCAGATAAAAGAAAAATTTTATCGGAGCATGTACCTGGTACATCTTTTAAGTATATAATCCAACTAATTATTTTTTACTCTTGATTTAGAAATAATAACATAATATATCATAAAAATGAGTATTTCTTAATTTTCTGTTAAAATTTGAATTTGAATTAAGAGTCATACATGTTAACCTCCAGTGATGAAAAATAGGTAGATTTTGAATCAAAAAGCGGTAGCATCGTGCGCGACCTTTTTCGCGTATATTTCAAAGCACAGATTTTTGTGTACTACATATGTAGTAAGGGTTTCTGATAAGTAATTAACAATATCAACTTAAATATAAAAGACTTTTGAAATTTAATAATATCTACACAAGCAATGAAAATGTTTGCATGCATTTACCATTACCGGTAAGCTATTTTTTTTTAGGAAAAAATATTTGAGTGCAGAGACTTTAAAAATTGCCTTTGTTTAGAAAAATAGGTTAAGTTGAAAAAACTGAACATATAAGAGAAGTAAGAACTAGTAGGAAATCGTATATTCTTTTTCAATATCAAAACGATGTTTACATGCTTATTACAAATCAGCATTCAATAAACTGCAAGTTAACTGGTAGGGTCAAGTTAAAAGATATATTCAGTCATCCTTAAAGCCACGTGTGGAATTGCAAAGCTTCTTTTTCCTTTGCGAGGATAATATCGACATGTCTTGTAACTAATGTAATCACGGGAAGTGGCTTCTTTCATCGTTCAATGTAAAACACATGCTTGAAAACTTGTCATTCAAGCGGCTTAATAAAGCATTTGTATGCCTCCGATTCAAAGTCACGCGCTAATTTCAAACCCGACGAGATCATTCTCTCACCAAAGGTCTAGTCTGGTACCCTTCCCACAATTCCATTCGCGCACTCTTTACATTGAGGTCCTAACCAAAGGTCGTGCTACACAAGCTTCGCTTACACGAAGCTTGTGTAGCACGACCTCTGGTGAGAGAATGCCGACGAGATTTTTTGACCACAATGGCTTCCAAAATGGCTATCTATCAAAACAAGTAACATATTTTGAAGAAAAGCGGTAGATTTTTTAATAAAATCGGTAGGCGGGAAACAGAGCTAAAAAGCAGTAGACTTCTGCGTAAATCGGTAGAGTTTACATGTATGTAAGAGTACTATATTCGATACATGGATTAGATTAATTAGGATTTGAAAATATTAGACCACGATGTTAATTGATATTTAGGACTAAGCCATATGATACCCCTTTTAGTAAATTACAAGATTAGCTGAATGTTCTATATCTTACATTAAACAGTACCATGAAAGGGCACCTGTCTACTTGACTGATTAATACATGTATCGATGAAATTAATTTCAAAGCGAATCATGGTCAATACAGATATACAGGACTATAATTCTTCTAGTGCATTAACCTATTCAGTTTAAAATATGAAACTTTAATGCACATTTGATGTTGAATTCCCTAAGGAGGGAATGCCGTATAAATCATCAGAGTATCTTTTTAGCCACATACAAAAATCCAATATGTTAGAAGTCCCAGAGACTTGATAAATTCCTAGAGTGTTTATTATTATTTTTAGCAGAATTCACAGTGGGTAGTTTGATACCTCTATAATGCACTGGAGTTTTCATAGTTGTATTGCTAGGTATTGATCTATCACAGAATTGATAAGCATAATAATCCAATTGTGACAAATGAATAGATCAGAATCAGTTTCCCAATTTACTTTTATAATGAAGCAAACAATTACAGGTAAGAGACACTGGTAATTGCAATTAATAGGTGTCTGCTGCAAGTCAAGAAAAATGGTAGAGCTGATTGTCACTTTATATTGTGAAGGTTCAAATTTTGAGATCCAGATCAAAAGCCTAGTAGTTCTTAATGGACTGAGGATTCATAAACATCATATATTCTCTTACTGTCATACACTGATAAGCCTCTCTCTTTAAAGGCAATCAACAGAGCATCCAAATATTGCTGTAAAATCAATGTCAAACGTATTGTGATCTTAACAGCAAATGCGGTTTTTGATCGCTCAAGGTCTTTTCAATTTTTACAACTTTCTTACAATTTAACAGGTGAAATGATAGTTCAGCTATCTCTTTTATTCATTCTGAGTATGTATAATGGTAAAGATGTAATTTATATACCGGTATATAGATGCTTCCTAATTTTGTTAATTGAGGTGTGTATTGATTCTTTGTCTTCAGGTGAGGTGTCAGAATGAATGGTCCATCTGAATATGGCTCACAGAAGGAGAGGCTTGTACTTAGCCCCCAGGGACTGATGAGAGAGACCATTAGAGGTCTGTGTGATACATGAGCAGTTTCGATGCCGGTGAAGTCAAAGCCAATAGTCGGCTCGCTCTCAGTATACACAGTGTTTAAATATTTAACAGTAGCAATGCAGAAGCTTCACTGTACTGTCACTGTGAACCGTGGAGTAGAGTGGATTTAAATATCCTTGTTGACGAGCTAGCCAAGTCATTGTGAAACTACTGAAAAGTCTTACCAAAAAAAAAAAAAATACCCAAACATGTAATTGGGGAAAAAAAATCTGGATAGAAAATGTGACACAGGGTTTTGACAGGCAATAAATATGTAGTGGTGGGATTCAGTGAACGTACGAACTCTTTTCTCAGGTTCCATTCAGTGTATTTCATCTGTAAAGTGAACCTGGGTTAAAGACTTGCCACTTTATTTGGATATTATATCTGGTGTTTGATATTGTAGCTGTCAATGTAAGTATTATCAACCGATAACTGTGATAGACAAAAAAGATTCTCATGAACATGGAAATATGTGTATTGCAAAATCAGTTATGAATATAGTGGCGAGCTGGATGATATTTAAAAGAATTAGTTTTATGAAGGAAGACTTATTCTTAAATGTTTGTTTTAATTGACAGTAATTCTTTCGGACCATGGCTTTGATACTGCATTTAAAATATGCTGAAAATTTAAAAGGGAAATCGGACCGGTTGGCCAAGGTTTCTTTCAGAGGTACGTATTTACCTGAAGCCATTGTTAAGAAGTTTTTAAATGGGATAAAACATGTCCCTGGTTTGTAAATTTAGACGTAATTCATGGGTGAAGGAACACTGATCATAACAGGCTTGTAAATATTTACAGACTGTCCACTTTATAATATTTTATACTATAATGGAGATTGCTAGATTATGAACTACCAATTAAGTTCCTTTCTGAAAGGAATAACCTTAGGATTAATGAATCTATGTCGTTTTTCAAAGCTTTTGCAAACCAGAATGCTGTTACTGTATAAGAAAGTTCTTGCTTCTCCTTGATTAGCAGTATCATTTGTACTGGTACTGAATGGGATCATTCATTATAAATTTGTTACTTAATTTCCTTTCCCGGGAAGGAGTTTCCATTGAGCTGCAAGAAATAGATTTATAATTGAATTACCTTATCGTAATCCACGAAAAAAAGGAAACTATTCTTTAGAGGAAAGACTTTCAAACCAATTTGCGTAATTACTAACATCAAACTTTAATGGATGCTGGTGTTTATTCCATGATGACAGTTAATTACTTATACTTGTGTAACCTTATCTTTACCAACGATAACTGCACAATCATTCTTACCCCAGTCTGTATTTTTGGCAGTAAAGGTCATAAACAGTATTAGAGATCTGTGCTTGTTATGGTAGTACATGTAATGAAAGGTAGAAGTATATTATATACATATTGTGTAAGATGTGTACAAGACAGTACATGTTCTGATACTGAATGAAGCATGGAAAGTACTGACTGAATGAAGCATGGAAAGTACCGACTAAATGAAGCATGGAGAGTACTGACTGAATGAAGCATGGAAAGTACCAACTGAATGAAGCATGGAAAGTACTGACTGAATGAAGCATGGAAAGTACTGACTGAATGAAGCATGGAAAGTACCGACTGAATGAAGCATGGAAAGTACCGACTGAATGAAGCATGGAAAGTACTGACTGAATGAAGCATGGAAAGTACTGACTGAATGAAGCATGGAAAGTACCAACTGAATAAAGCATGGAAAGTACCGACTGAATGAAGCATGGAAAGTACCAACTGAATGAAGCATGGAAAGTACCAACTGAATGAAGCATGGAAAGTACTGACTGAATGAAGGATGGAAAGTACTGACTGAATGAAGCATGGAAAGTATACTGAATGAATGAAGGATGGAAAGTACTGAATGAATGAAGCATGGAAAGTACTGACTGAATGAAGCATGGAAAGTATACTGACTGAATGAAGCATGGAAAGTATACTGAATGAATGAAGCATAGAAAGTACTGACTGAATGAAATTACTGAATGAATGAGGCATGGAAAGTACTGACTGAATAAAGTATGGAAAGTACTGTATCATCAAGCCAAATGAGAGCAGAACAATTTCAAATCTCATAACTTAATTCTATCTTTGTGTAGATTTTTGCTGTGGTTTTTGTTTGTTTTAAATATGTAGATGTATAATCTAGTATATGTAAGTACAATATTAATAAATACATGTACATGTGTAAGTATTCCAGTAAAAGTAATTTTTATAAAACTCTCATCCTGGATTGATTAGGTATGGAAGAAATGATGTTTGCAACTTTTTCGTTCATCTGTGATTATTTTATTGTGACAATTTAAAACTGTTAAAAAAGAATTGTTAAAAAAAACATGATTTCGTACAATTTCAAAGGGTTAAATTTTGAAACGAATATAAAACAAACATGAAAGAATTAATGAAATGATTGAGTCTTTTGTTCCGGTTTTAAGAGGTTTGAAGATATTCCTGAATGCATTCATGCATGTATTTATACATGTATATATGCATGTGTCTGAGTTGAAAAAGTTGATGATTTGAATAGTTTTTTGCAAGGCTGTAATGTAGTTTATCTGTACTTAATATTCCAAGATCCTTCTGCAGTCTACTTAACGTTTCATATATCATTGTTTATGTTCTTTATTATGGATTTACATTGAGTACTGTACAAAATTGGATTCTTTCCTGAGACGTATGTAGTAAGAAAGACTGTCTCGAAGGAATCCTTGTAATATCAGAATCTGCGATGTAGCAGGAAACAGAAAACACATTTTTTCAGATAGGGAGGTACTGTATACAGGGAAATATTCGCCTCCGTTTTATTTTCGCCCCTTTCGCCCTCGTTGTCAATGGGCAAATTTTAGACTGGTCAAATTCTAATGTCTTAAATTAACTTATCTTTCTTTAAACACATCTATGTCTGGGTGAATTCAAGAAGGGGCGAAACCGTTTTCAAATCAAGATGGGTGAAAATAACATGGGGCGAAAATAACCCTGTATACAGTATTGGGAAACCTTGAGAATCAATGTAGAGGATATATTATGAAAGTTGGAGGGGGGGGGTCAAGCTTAATATGTGCAGATTATAAATTGAAAATACTGCCCTGAAATGTTTACATGCTCTGAAGTTAATTTCCTTTTCTCCCATGAATTATGTGTTTAAGGATTGTTATTCCATGTATGGTCTATATGCATGTGGAAATTGTCGTTAATATTAAGGAGATCAATATTTTGGCATAGGGAGAGAGAGAGTGAAAGAGAGGGCAAAATTTTTATATCAAATATTCAATATTGATAAAACTGCTAGCTAAGCACTAATTATTTGCAGTAAAACATGGATTTTTCTACAAGCTTTTAATTCCTGGCTCTATTAACTTAGAAATTTTAGTAAAAAGACAAGATGTATGGCCATAGCTATTGCGATTTACCATATGAGACCTCCTATCAGTTAAAAGCATCCATCATATGGCTTTCTTTATAATATATATTCATGGTTATAGATTTATGATATAAAGTGAAAAATTTAATCCCCCCCCCCACTTCCTCTGTTGGATTTTAATTAATGGATTGTTAAAATTGTTCAGTTCTTTTGCATTCATCATCATTTCCTTTTCATGATAAAAAAAAACATATGTATATCAGCATTCAGGAATTCTTTTAGAATCAGAATTTAGATGAAATTCTTACAAGGAACATTGATGTCAACTACCAATGTAAAAAAAAGAGGATAACTGATAATCAAATTTAAAAGTGCTGAAACAAAAATAGCATTAAAATTCACATCCTATTTGGCAATCAAAACAGCAGGCTGCAATTTTTTCCCATCATCCATATCTTTTGTTTCTTTTTCCACATGTGAATGATTTTGAATGTGGGAAGTCACAGTTATATCATCTCTGAATCTAATGCCAGATTTATGACAAATTTATAGCCAGTTTCTTCAAATTCATCTTCGCTCCCACCATAACGGGAGCGAGGTAGACCGAAAACCCTTGGCTAGCGAAGATGCTTCAAATTTGAAGATTCTTTTTTTTTTCTTTTCAATGAAAGCTGCATTCTCACAATTGCTCATTTCAGACACCAATAAAGTTTTATTTCATGTTTGAAATATGATTTTATGTCATAGTTAAAATTAGCACATTTTGTAACTTCATGCTTTTTTAATACAAGTTTTCAAAAGTATTAAATTTTGAAGTGAAATTGGTTCTGCTGTTTAATTTACAGTTCTCATGTTTATTTCAGCTAGATTTTGGATGATGCATCTAAAAATTGAAATACGATTGTCAAATTTAGAAAACTAATTTCATCCAACGTACAACAACAAAAACTTGAAGTTCTTTTCCATTTGGGAGCATTGTTAAAAATGAATAAGATATCATAAGGAAGTGTGGGAATCATAAACCTTCCAGTTTCCTTGCAGACTTCGCATGCAATCAAATTACATTGGAAATTCATAAACTTCATTATGTAACAGATTATCAAAGCAAAATAATAATCAAAGTACTGAACATTATAAGGCATGTGATGAAGGAAAGAACTGAGTCACATCAGATTCTGAACCTTGTCGCATTGATTGGCAATGTCGACCTTGCGTACACGGTAGCCATTAAACCAACAAGGTTTGCATCAGTGCCTTGAAAAGCAAAATAAGAGAATCATTCATTGATGTTTACCTTGATATCAAAAGAATGTTTAATGAAACACTAATGGCGGAAATAAGTGACAAAATATTTCTGATTATTGAAATAAGCCCGATGTGTTTACTGTGTGTTTGGAAACACAATACAACCTATGGAGGCTGAAGGAAATCAATCGCATCTATTGTCAGCCCTCACTTCCTATTTATACTAATTTGCAATATGTTTATCGTTTGATTACATATTTCATTATTGTAATACATGTATATTGATTCTCTTATAAGCATTGTTCTCAAACTCATGACATTTTTTATGAATCTAAAAAGTTATAAAACGCTCAAACAAGAGTTTTTTCATTGCTTATATACATGGATTTAATGATTATTTTTCATCCGTGCAGATATATGTACATGTATATAATAAGCATTGTTCCAAAACTCAATGTTCTTCATAAATAATAGGTAAATTGCACAATGCTTACAATACGCATTTCCTGCCTTTAGGACTGTGTTTCAAAAACAAAAAACAGAAAAACATGGAAACATTAAAGCGCATACAATTTTCATCAGCTAAATATTGAGTATAAATGCATAAACTTAAAATTTCATACTGTCAGATAATTGTATTGGTTATTCTTCTGGAACATGCATTTAATTTATCTATTTTTAGAATCTCATCATTTAAACACGCAAATCAATTCAATTTTAAAATTCTTTAATAAAGTAAATGAAAAACGCTTTTAATCAGAAAAATATATCATTTAAGGAGGCCCATTTGGGATTTTTTTGCGGAAAAACTACAATAGCAAAACTCTTTATTTTTTAAGTATATTTCATTTAAACCAACTCTAGTTTATTTGCGAAGTTTAAAGAAAATTTACTATCTGGTTCTTTTTGGGGACCATCTCAAAATAGAGCTACATTTACTATAGGAATATATAGAAAACTGTCGTTTTCCGCACATCAAAGCAGATTAAAAAAATACTACAAAAGCTTTATTTCTCAAATTGCTATATGTTTGGATCATTTCAAATGAAGATTAAAAATTGGTATAGTGGATTCATTCAAAAAAATAAGAAAAATGTCCTCGAGGATAGCATCATTCTGTATATAAAATTTCAACGGCATACAATTATTACTTTTTCTTTTATGTTATTTCTTATAACGTACTCCTACAAAGCTTCATTTTATCATAACGTCATAAAAGCGCAATGGCAACACTCCCCTACCGCACAACGGAAAAATTGTTTTAAAAAAAGTTTCCTTAAAAAATCTAAATATTTTTATCTGTATTTTGTTTATTGTGTTCAATTTTATAAATGATATCGAAAAAATTTCATTAGAAGTATAAATCAACTGTATTATACTAGAATGCGCAAAAACATGCGCAATGAAAACTTAAGTCGGCCTCCTTAAGTTTTGATCGTAAAAATGAATCTGCTAGTGTCCAAAATGACAATTGATGTATTGTAAATACAACATGATTTAAGATATGTATGGAATGATTATGCAAAATCTAATTATAAAGTACTGGATTTCTAGTGAGCAACATTGATTTCTGATGCGGTGTAATTTTTTATTTGGTTCCTAATATAAACATTTATGAAAATTGCACAGGTAGATGGAAACTTAATTGCTGTCTTTTAACCCGTTCCTTGATATGCAAAATGCTTTGTGAACTTTAGTACAATCTTGTTTGATGGTACATTGTAATAATATAAGAACATACTTCAAGAACTAAATATAGAATAAATGCTGTTCTTTGTATTAGACTTATGAGGAGTGTTTGTATGGTGAACTTTACAGATAGGAAAATTCTCCGAGGAGTTGGGTAGGAATATATCTCAGAGATCATTTAGTTCTATGCATTCTTCACAGCAAAAACAAAGCAGTACTACTGCTGCTGCCACATATATCTGTTAGACTCCATTTAATAGAGTGATCCCTATTGATTCATGTAATGTAGATTCATTTGTTTTGTGCAGACCATCAGGCCTCCCCAACTGAGTAAATTACACCAAAGTTTTGGTGGTATTAAGGGTGGGTAGCAAGGGAAAAATCAATGGGTTCTTGAACCATTTCTACAACTACGTGCAATTTGCAGGCATTTGCCCAGTCCCAAGTGGGCATCAGACAAACAATGCAATTGCTACACATTTGGCAATTCCAGTGGGCGATTTCAGTGTGTGATGCCCACACCTACTGGGGGTTTGATAGGAGGAGCTTCCACGGAAAATAGATTCACAGTGCCAGCTATCAAGTCTAATTATACACCCAAGACTAGTAAATGATTTGCCTCCGATTATTCCATGTTTGGCCTATAATTACTGGTCTGTGGAAATGGAGGAGATGAGTGCCATTTGTTGCATAAGAATGTTTATATGTTCTTCATAGTACCCGGTGTTTCAATTATTCAGAGCCGCTTAGATGGAACGCTTTCAATGTATCAATATTTCATGCAGTCTAGTGTACATCTAAGTACTGCTAGAGACCCTCTGTGTCAAGATAGTTCAGATATAGACACATACTGCCAATAAACTGATAACATTATTGTTATTGATAATGGCCGGTCAACAACATTTTCATAAAATGCATGCAGTTTAACACTAATTTGAAGCAGTAATCAGTACAGTACTGTAAATTGTTTCAGTTTTGAAATTCTGTCAAATGTACTTTTTGATCACTGGAAGCTAAAGATTTTATCTTCTGGTAGAGACCATATGATTTTCTTTGTGTATCTGTTGGTGTGTAATGTGCATTTGACAGTCCACTCATGATTATAAGCCCCCAAATAAACATCATATTAGACAGAATTATATTCACTTATTCTTTTCACCAAGTTATTAAAGGAGTTATAAAAAAAAGGTTCTGTCTTCCAGGTGTCTTTCATTATACTGAAGTTGTTGAGGATGCAGAAGGAAGTGCTTTCTTTGACCAGGTAAGTAACATATCAACAGATATACAGTCACGTGCCATAAGTATTTGTTTGGGGTTCTCATTGCAAATTACAGGTGAAAGAATTTGTCAGTTTTCTTACTGACTTCATTATTAAATTAATTAGTGTGTAGGAATTCACAATCTCATTCTTATAATGAACAGAAATACTCAGAAAATGAGCCCTGTTCATTTGTGTCTTTGAGCCATATTGAATATACCTGGCAAGTCCCAGGGTCTTTACCAGAAGACAATTTGTGTTTAATAAAATAAAGATTAAATCTGCAATCTGAAATTGACAATCATGAGTCAAAATCTTCACAATGAAAATATTCTCATACCGATATTGTCTTAAATGATCACGCTTGTTGAATGCTTAGAAATTAGGGCCAATAGACTCTAGGATTAACATATTGCATTTGGCTTTGTATTCTTTTTAGTGTTATTGGTGGAAAACCATGACTTCTGCTAAATCAAATACATCGCTAAATGCCATTCTTATGTGTATTAGTTAGGGCATATTCAGAAATAATTCAAATCCACACTATCATGTTGATAAACCATTTTCTGCCAAATATAATACAGTTACAGTATGTTGGAGTTGAAGAAGGTTGGAGAGGTATAGTTTTTAAAATGTGTATTTGAAGAGATCATCAGTAGACCATGAGGTTGGAAGTTTTTCATTTTACCTTTCATGATATATCCATTATGTAAGATAGTAATTAAGTTTTCTACAATGTTTTCATTTACTTTTTGTAATTTACAAAAATTGCATATTGATTCTTCATCAGGCTTTTAATGAAGAGATTTAAAAAGTATATCATGCAGTAAATATATTGATTGGCTTATAAATCATAAAGCTTTTGCATATATAGATTATAACCTATCATATTTCCCCCACCAGAAATGAGAGAGGGAAAACAGAAAAGGTAGAGTAATTCAATAAAGGCAAACCATGCACTCTTAAGATAATAAAGACTATATATACAGCCATTTAATGCTTGTTTTTGCAGACCTTCCAGTGGCCAGTGGCTAGACCCATTGATAAAGATGAGGTGGTCGAAATTCAACTTTTTAACTACAATAGATACCTGTCCAACAGGTAAGCAGGTTTTGTTGATGGTCAGGAAGCAGGAATAGATCAACTCCTGTTTGTTTGTCTGATAACCCCCCCCTTTTTTTTTTTTTGGCAAAGAACAATAAGTCTAGCCGTTGAGTCTATATTCAGACTTTCTCCAGGGGATTTTGCCTGTATATTGACTGCATAGATTTATAACAATGAGAGCATTGGGAGTTATAATTTTGATGTTAACAATGTTTGGAGATAGCCATCAATGGACCGATTTTCATACCAGGGTTTCGGAATGTATATATATAAATATATATATTATTATACATGAAATATGCAGTCTAGATTCTATAATCAAAACACACATAGATATATTACATGGTTTACATGAAGGGAAAGTTATTATCCCACAGAGAGAATAATATTGGCTTTTCTAACGTTAACCATTCTGGAAATATTCTCTTTTGTCTTGATTTTTTAAATTGTTTTGAATTAATATTTTACATGAGCCAATTAGGATGTTAATTAACTAATAGCGTAGGAGGGGTGTAATTTTTTGTTTTCTTTTGTGATGAATATTTAAAATTGTTTACGTGGGTTTAATCGTCGGCTCTTTATAAAAGAATGGTGCAATCAATTCTAGTATTCAATTATAAACCTGTATTATTTGTGTAATATCTGCACATTAGAAATGTCAAAAAGCTTGAAACCCACACAATTACCGACATGTAACCAATATGAAACTTGAAAATTTAAAAGCTGATGAAATAGAAGGAAAAATTAAAAAAAAAAAAAGTAATGATAAATGTGATCTGCTACAGCATTTCAAAACTTTATAGATGATGGATACTTTATACCAAAGAAGGAATTTTTAGTGATAAAAGTCTGTAAATAACTAATTCTAGAATCACTAGAATATTACATGATTGAGTTTTGTTATGTCATTATATAAGTTCTCACTGGAATTATTTTTGGCTAAATTCAGTGAGTCTTTAAAGGATATAAATCTAGGTGTCTAATTTAATATATATCTAGTATATGAAATACATAACTATATGAAAAATACACAAAACTGGTAAATTGACTCCCACATTTTGTACAAAAGTGTACCTTTTTAAACCTTAAAACCAATCAATAGAATTGAATGTACATTCTAGGTTGGTGGGAACATTCCGAATGTTCCTCCAGGAGCTGGTGGAGGTCGGAAATGTCAAGATCTGCGACTCTCTGCTGGACAGTCACAATGTGGTGATGAGGGTAGGTGTTCACTGCCCATTATAATAACCCACAAATTAATACTTTTAAAAGTGAAAGGATCTACCTTGCTTTGAATAATGTGGAATCATTTTTATTCATGGGGGTCAATGTTTGTAGGTAGCCAACAATTTCCTGGTTCATGGGGACGTAATTTCGTTGGTAGCAAGTTTTATCTCGTAAATAAATATTAAACAAATGCTTGTATATGTGTCCATGGGGATATAAATTCTTGGGTAAGGGTTACCCATAAAGCCATGAACATTGGTCCCCCATGAACAATGATGATTCCACAGTATCCTGTAAGTTAAACCTTACAGTGAAAGGATTATACGTCCTAGCTCTTTCTGTTGTACGTCAGAAAAGTGTTGTGTTATTGTTTAGTTGGGGAATTAAAAAAATAAACATGGAATTCATAGTTTCAATTGAATATTTATCTGAATGGTTTAAAATCCTTTGAAAATGTCAGTTTTAGTTTTTATTTTGTAAGTAAAACACACGGAGACGTAGAAAACAGAGTCTGTACTGTAAGTATGTCCAAGTTGACTTTAGGATGTAAAGATGGTTAATGAACATTAAAAATGTTAAGCTTCCTGAAGGATCGAAATATTCAGAAGACATAAAGCTGGCATAAAAGTACATTTAAAGATATCTACCAAATCACTTGTTCATTTAAATTGATCCGGCTTGACCTATAGCAATTCGCTACCTGATATTGTCAGACTGTGTCGGATCTCTTGACACTTACCCGACAAATCTGGAAAGATGAGTTATTAAACTGAATGCTATGTACACAGATTAAACGAATGGAGTAGAGAGAGAAAGTAAACAGAGGAAAGCCTTTAGGGACTTTGGAGATTACTGTATCCTAAATGGTTCTATTAAAGAGATGTTCTTATGAAAGCAAATACAGCCTTGAGTGCCTTATTTTCTAAATAAACTCCCATTTCATTCAGTAACAGAGAACACCCACTTGTGTCAGCTCACCGGTTCCTTTATTGCTCAAGACCTACTGTAATTGTCAGTCTGTTGATCTCAGAGAGAGGTTCAACCAATACCTTAGTATGTAATATTGTAACCTATTGGTTTCAATTTTCAACAGCAACGGAGAAAATCAAAATTACATGACAATTTGCCGAATAGCTGGCATACGTATTATTGAGCTAATATTTTTAATTCCAATTCCAGAAAAATTACAACAATCAATGAATAATAATTATGAACAGTTCACTGACGTAGTAAATAAACTGAGGACACAGGTTTGATTCATGAATATTTACATTTTCAACTGTCTTTGTGATAACATTACCAATCAATTTTGAACCTATAACCAAATAATTTCATAAAAAGCTGAGCGACAGAAAATGGGCGTGTCTTATAGCATAACCGAAACACGGTATTGGCTGCGCTGCATAGTATTAAATACATAACATGTGCTACATGTAAAAAATAGAGCTTTTAAAATGTTGTTTTAAACTGTGAAATTGGAAATAATATAAACATAATTAATAAGAAATCATTCTTTGAATATTATGAGGTGATAATTTTGGTCGGAGCGTGGTCAAATCTTTCATAAAGCCCTTCAGGCTTTAATGGATTTGACCATGCCCTGACCAAAATTATCATCTCATAATACTAAAAGAATGATTCCTTATTCCTTAATTAAGACAGCTAAATTAAATACATCACTTGTATGCAAAACTGACATTAAGATTGCCTTAATAGTGTCAGTACCTACATTGAAGTTAGCATTTATTCATTTTCATAACATTTACCAGGAACTGAACACTAAATGTAAAGATGACTTTTTCAGTAAATATATTACAATATGCGGGGTGAATGAATATAAATTTTCCAGTATTTTCATCAGACTTTTCATGACATCTAAGCTTATTTAAGGCTTTCAACTTGCCTAATGATGTGTTCAAGAAAAGACACCATTCCTTCTAAGTTTCATTATCTGTTTGGATTTTAGCTAATTGTTTTGTGTTTCTGCACCAATTATAATCTACTGTGTCTGGATGGGACCTGCCAAGTCAGTATTGATCAGTTTCATGCAAGATTCCCTGTTTCAGTATTTCTGTGTGAATATGAACTGAAACGGCAATGATATGGCTTTAAAATGTCGTGAGACATCCGTAGATTGTCCTCATCAGGCAATAGGGTAATTCTGGTCAGCACATCAATTATTTGCCTTTGCATTGTCAATGTTCTTCACGTTTTTTTTTTCCTCAGAACTGTAAGATAGTAAAAAAAATCCACCAAAGACCATGTCACCTTTGATCAAATTCACATCACTCACTTTGGGAAAGGGGAGTAGGTTAATAAATCGCCTTTCTATATACAAAAACAAACATTGCAACCCTAAAGTATTAATTACTACTTGCTGAACTAAATTGCTTGATTACAGGGATGAATATATATAAGAACTGCAAGGAGAATGCATTAGTTTGTAAGGATTGCTCTACATTTTGTCACCTAATTAACTACAACTATAACTGAGGTTTCTAAAGTTGTGTCAGTTAGCAAGGCGATATAGAAAGGGTAAAAGACCCATATAGCCATGATGATTACCATACCTTAATTTTGTTCCAATCACCTTGCAATTAGTTTACTAGATCCAATACAGATAAGCCATGGTTCTTCTGTCGAAGTCATTGCAGTACTGAATTAAATGAGAATGTGATACAATGTTATGACCTTCATAAATGGTGAAACTATCGCTTGATTTCTTCAAAAATTTTCATTGGAGCTAATCAAAATCTCTTTTAGATAGTGGAATTAAAATCTCCTTTTCAAAATGCTTCATAAACAAATGAGAGACAAACACTTTAGCATGATAAATGTGAGATTTTGTTCAGTTTTTCCTCAATCTGTCTTTTCAATATATTTTCATTGGTTTTCAAGATGCCATGACAGTTTACACCAGATATCTCAATTGAGGCAAATTTAGTGCACATGGCAAGAAACTATAGCATTTAAAGATGATCTTTGAGTGACAAATTCAAAAGATTTCTGGATTCTTTCAGCATTTGCTTAAAATTGCCTAAAGTAGAATTCCCCATTGTCTTGCACTGTAGTTAAGCTTCTAGAATGTAATTTAAACACTGCATTCATTATCCCTCCACTGGACATTGCAGAATGGGAACCTAAAGAATGGTTAGCAGTATTTGGATCATATATATTTTCATATTTTTATTGCACATTGATTACCTAGAAGTTTGTTTGTAATCTATTTTCCTTGATGACAACTGAAAATCTTCTTTAATAGTGTTTCAGTGTTCCTTTCCTTTTCCTATCTTATCTCTTTCCCTTTGGCTCCTATTCACAGTTTATCTTTTAAGCCTCTACAAATTTTTTTATAGAGTTTTTGAGCCTAAGACACAGTCATGGCGCATACATATCTTCTAAATGTTGCATTTGAGCGCATCTGAAAATTGCGTAAGACCCATTGCTGTTCGGATGCCAATGATTTCTGTATTTGCTTCGATTAATTTGTCCTGTCTTGGCCAAACACCAATTGACAAAGCACTCTAAAGCTTGTTGTTTTATCAACACACTAAAAATTAAGCCAATCCATTTATGCTGCCAGTGTTGAAATGTTGATGCATTGTTTGTTTTTTTTTTCAGTTTCGGATGCCTACCTTACTAATACATCAAAGTTTTCATACTCCTTACGCTTTGGTGCCTTTGATCTTGTTGAATTCCTCCGTGTGATGTTAATTTTTTATTGTACTAATGACATTCTATTTTTGATAGAAAAAAAATTCATGAAATTATTTACGAAATATTGATATGCATATCTACCCCATTAAGTTGTGATGATACACACAAGAATATCTTGATTAATTTGACATGGAACTTATTGATTGTTATGCGTAATTCCATGTCTTTGGGCATCCAAAGTGTCAACTTCTCCATGGGAAATGATAAAAGAGGCGGTAAATATTTAATTTCTAGCCAGATATACTTCAGTTCATCATATTTGTCTCTGGCTTTTGGGAGATAATCAATGCCATATCTTTAGGATAGGTCATTTTTTCCTGCCTCATGCCTCCATAATTATCCTGCGGTATGTTCTTTCTCTGATGTCCGAAATAGACTTTTCAAAGCGTAGCATATTGAATCTTGGTGATTAATTAGTTTGAGCCATCAACAAGTATTTCGCGAGGCACGGAAGAGTAATTTTTGGCCTGCATCTAATGCAGACATGTCTTAAAGTATATTTGGCACTTTTGGTTATTTTCATCCTCTTGCAGTTCTCTGTACAGTCCCTGTTGTGAGTTCATTTCAATCATTTGGCATAGCCTTGAGGCATTGAACTTTATATTTGTGATATGAGTGTTGTGGGTAAACTGGCTACATGCATATTAAATAATGCTTATGTTTGGTTGGTAAATAAGTTATTTAAAGACGATTTAATCTGCAAAAAAAAAAAAGGGGGGGGGGGGGGAGAATACCAATATACAATCTCTCAAAACTCAATTGTTTTAAACATATTAAGGAAAAACATCTCTAAAGATAGAATCAAGGTATAAACTAGCAATTTAAGCTTTCACTTGCATGCAGGCAAGAAAGTCAGAAAGATGTATGGCTCCTTTGCATGAGAAGACCAGCCACTGAATTGTAATGGTAGTAGGTTTTGGTTATGATTACCATTTTTTTACAATGGAAATGCAGTAAAATTTGTGATTGCTCACTAGAAATCCATTTTTAGGAGTTAAAGTTTTTTCCAAAATAAATTTGGAAGAGTTGTAAAGATTATCAACTCCAACACAGAGATTGCTGCCTCATTTCGACAATACCAACAAAAGCAAAATTGAAAAACCTCCACCTGCAATGTTTTAGCTCACCAGTAAGATTTCCACTACAGCTGCCCAATGTTCTCTATAAGCCTTAGAATTGTACATCTGAACAAGTGCCCAAGTAAATTGTTTGTGCCACTTAAATACATGTATATAATATATACATTGTGCCACAATCTGTGCAACAGTAAAATTTATAGCAACCCACTTTAATGATTTGCAAGAGCATTAAGGTTAGATACAATGTAGTTAGTCAGAAGTAGACTGTAAAAAAAAATCTGGTGAAAAAAAAATTACAGGAACTCCTTATTTGCCTATTCATAATTTGTTTTTGCTTAATGTGTAAAGTCACTTTTGATATTTTGAACAAATAATTTTCTAATGGCCATGGTTGTTACAAAGTGTTACTTTTGGTGCAGTCTTAAATTATATTTTTTTGCTCTAATAATGTAAAAAACAATTTCCCTTTCATTTTCAATCCAGAGTAATTCAGAAAAATTTCCACAGGGAATTTATGAATGAAATGCATGCCTTTTGTGTATTTTATCATATTATATTTTAACTTCATAAATTTATGAAATGCACCAAATAAATACTCATTTTGATGGCTCTCCAGTGGCAGAGCTAGTGTCAATTTGCAGTATTATTTTAATGTAATGACATTACATCCTTGAGTTCTTAAAACGGAAGTTATTGCAATTTATTTAATTAGCTGATCGAAGTACCACCATAGAAAAGTCTTCACTTTCAGATGCCCCTTATGTAGATATACCTACGTCAGTGCCTTTTGAGAGAGAGAAATGACTGTCTGTGAATACAGGCACTCTGTTATTGATTGTTCAGGAATTGGCTTCTGGGGGATTCTGCCATCCACACAGGGGACTCTATAAAGTGTTCGTAATTACTACCTTGGACAGAACATGCCAGAATATTAAACACTGACCATCCTATTCATGGCAACATGCTTGTCATTCCCTGCTATATTAAAAAGTTCATGACCAAAAGCAGCTGAGTTCACACAGTCCCTATTCATTTCTATTTGTTCGAAGATGACAAAAAAAAATTAGCAAGCCATGTTAAATGAAGTAAAAGTTTCAAGATCTGCTTCCCCGTTCAGAAATAAAAGCCTGCAGTTTTTTTGCAGCTTTTATGCATTTCTAAGATGCCAGTTGATATTTCCCAGTATTGATCGCAATTTATTTTTATGAAATCTTGTTATTAGTCTCATCAACGCTCATTAGCAGATTTTATACTCTTAATAAATTTTGCCGGTGCATTAATGAAGACATGAATGTTTTATTCCCTTTAAGTTCTGTGGAGTTCATTGGACTTCTATAGTTAAGCCCCGCTGACCTAGACCAAAGCTTAGGGGATGATTGGCTCAGCACAGCAATCTAAGTTCTTCAGCTTGACAGCTTATCCATAAGCACCTTTGATGCTCCTTAGTAATGATACAGATATACCTGTACACATATACCAATCAGGATTGTCCTCATAGTAATAACTCAAGAAAAGACTTTCAATTGTTATTGTTTTGAATGCCCTTTGACAGTGAATGTCCATATGCCATGGATTCTCTTGGTTTCCAGTATATATACAGATATCTCTTTTAATGGTCATTGATATGTATAATAAGTACTTGCAATCTGGAATTGCAATGATCACAACAAGAAAACCAACAACTTTTTCTTTGTGCATATGTACATACTACAAAATATTGTAGTTCAGTTTATTGAGATTACTGTACTGGTAATACACTAGTATGCATCTTCAGTGCAGACCAGTGTTCTGAGGTTGAAATGAACCATTCAGAAGTATAGCTTCATTCTTTGGAAGAAAATATACCGGTATATACCAGTAACTGTCCTTACAATTGTCGAGTGTCTGGTAAGCTACTGAAATCAACCATACATGTACATGATTTTATGGTAGAAGTTTCTGTCTTGTTCTGGGAGACTGGGAGTGTTTCAAAAATACTTTGAGCATAAAAGAGCTCATTCTTTTTATAATGCCAATCTATGCTGAAATAGATATCATAACATGTGCAATATAATTTACTTTATCTCTAAATTTGATTTAAAGTACTGGGTTGTCACTTAAGTATTCGTTTGACTTATTAAAATATTTTTAATAGCCTACAAGTAAAGCTAGACAATTAAATGAGATGGCATTGCCATAGGGTATTTTTTTTCCCTTTGACCTAAATTTGCTCTTAATTCACCCACCCAGAGCCTTTGGGTGCATTGACATTTGAAAAATTTCTTGGTCAAAGTTCAAGGTTATGTCAGACCTGTTACAAAACACCTTTTGTTTGAACCATATATTCTCTCCCCATAACACACTCTTTGTCAGACTTCACATTTAGAGTGATTGTGGATTAAGGATGTAGTGACCTTGAACCACATCACTAGGTTAATGTTAAGGTCATAACAGATATCTTTGAATCCCAAATTTGAACCATAATTTTGCTCCTAGTCTCATTTAAACTTTACCAAAACACTGCATGTAGGTAGGTTCTGAGTGACCTTGAAATAAGTTTACATATGATATTACTTTGATTTGGCCTTGACCTCTGAGTAAAAAAATCTAAGAAATTTTGTCAAAGATCATTGCATATCCTTTATCGAACAAACTGTCTATGGGTGAAATACAAAGGGGAAAAAATAAGGTTCTAAAAGGAGATTTGTTTAATAGAGGTCTACAATGACCTTGGCATTTGATATATATTTCCATTCCTAATGTCCTTTATTAAGGTTAGGGCTCTTTGAGATGGTTACCATCTCAATGATGTCTTGTTAATTTATGGTTCTTCCTGATGTTAAGTATTTTCATTGTTAAAGTAAAGTGACTTTTTACTATCTTCAAAGTTTAATCTATCAATTCTATTTTCCAGACTTCCGTGACCTTTGAACTTGTATACAATGCTCCAGATGGATCAGTGGGTATGTGGCAGAAAGGAGGGTTCGATAGACTCACTTCTGAAGAACTTAGATCCCCCCTCACTGAGGAGGATCAAAATTTCCGGAATCTGGAGCGCAGCAGTGTGGACTCTGAATCCATCATCTCCACTGGCAGCCCATCCAAGTCCATCCATGGATCTAAGCTCAGTCTGGAGTCCAAGAGGTCGGGTGGAAGGTCACCAAGGCAGTATGTATCAATAGTTCTTTCAGAAAAATCACTGATTTGCTGGAAGGGGTAGCTTTGTGTTTTTCATCCTAGATAGTAATTAAAAAAAAAAATTGTCATATGGTTTAGATTGCTATGGAGTATGTTCTAACAGCTTGCTAGTATCCCTTAGATGTTTTTTTTTTTTTTTTTTTTTTGGGGGGGGGGGGTTCTATATAGAGTTGAGTATGCTATTAGAGAGCTAATAGTATTCATTGTTTTTTGGTGAATAAATTGCGTTCATCCCTCATTTTCTCCTGTGTAATGAACGAAAGGCCAATGACCCATGTGGGACCCAATGGTTCAGCTACCTACTACACTGTGATGATAGAGATTGCATAATGGAGTTCAGCCAGAACCCGAAAAAATTACATCATCCAAATAAAGAAAAAAATATAAATCCTTAATATGATTTACGAAAGTTCACATGGTATATAACCTGATATATCAGAATTTTTACTGGAGGAAGTAATGAAATAATCTTATGGCAGCCATCAATTTTACAAGATTTGTGACACTGATTGTTCAGATGAAAGTGTTCAAGAGCGGTGCTCACAAATGGAGATTTGACACTTTATAAAAGGCCAAAACTAGTTTTCCAATCCACTGTCAAATCTAGCTGATGTATATTCAATCATACACTGAAATGCACTAGAGCTAGAGGGAGTAGCATTGTAGGGCTACAATTCTACTGGGTTGTCAGTGATGAAATCTTTCACAAAATTTCTTTTTATGGCCAATCAACCCTGAAACTTAATACTTTTCCAAAATACATTCAATAACTGTATACTTATAGCTTTATTCTCAAGATCTATACTTTTAGCCCCCTTTTTAACATGAAAGGTTTAATTTTGTATTTGAATTTGAAATGTGAAAAGCAAGGAAAATGAAGAAACAAATGTATGTGTAAGTATAATAAAAATTTTGTCAAAGAAATTTATATTATCGGCTATAAGTGTTTTTCTTGAATCTATAGTTAAAACTTAACACATTTGAAGTTAGTGGCTAATACTAATGGGTTTCATTTCTGCAATGTAAAGATGTTTCCCTGAAGATAAAAAATTAATGCGTAATCTGACCAGAATATTTTAATATGAAGAGAAAGGGAATTACCAGTATATAGTAACTTCTGAATTCACAGCTTTATCGCTCAAATGATAGCAAAGTTAGGTATATATATGTATACTCTGCTTTTACAACATTGATGTTGAACAACTAAATAATTATGATGAAAACAAATAATTAACAGAGTTTTATTTCCGTCTACTTTAAACGCAAAAACTCGGGTACTTTTCGTAATTCTCAACAAATGCAGACAGAGTGGGTTATCGGTTTAATGAAGGAACAGAATGGTGGTTTGTATTGAGTAATAAGATAGCTCACTTCATCAGGTATGGTAGTTGGTATATTCATCAATACTACATTGTATAACAATGGTTCAATGGATGCTGATTGATAGCATGTGTCTGAAACGGTAGAATCCCATTCACAAATTTACTCAGGAATCATTGGAAAAGGTTTGATGGATGATAGTCCTAAACTAGCCGGGCTGCTTTCAAAACGGATAAAATGTGTCAGTTGGAAACACTGTATCTCTAAAATGAAATAAAATCCATCATTTATGAGCTCGTGGTGAGAAAATAGATTTGTTGGTTCACAATGGCTTCAGGTTTTTATGTAATTCCCTGTTGGTTTTAGCAAGTAAGAGTGTAACCGTCTGAACACATGATTGTACTGTGTAGGAAATTCACTGACTGCTTAAAATTTCCCATGGGAAGCACAAGAATACTCCATCCGTAGACCTAATGGAATTTATATCTGTACTTGGAAACCTCTCCCTTAATACTATAACTATCAATGAATGTAAGACTCCATTACCCTACCGACAGTTACAGCTAGTTCACTATTTCATCTGTCATTTACCTGCAGCGCAGTACTATCTTTTTATTTATTCAAAAGACGTTTTTATACAAGTACTAGTACATGTACATGTATATGCTTATCATTACCAGTGAAACAAAGCCTATATAACAACCATATAACAACCAAAACAGGTTTCTATGTACATGTACTATGGATTAAGAAAATTAATTGTTATCATACAGGGCTTGGAAGTTACCATAACCCTAATTTCTTGCACTGATATTCAAATACAGTTATGTTATTGTCTTAAGCTGTCTATATAGTTACACATTTAATTTTGTTTCAATTTTTAAAAAAAAATTGCTCTCTTTAGATAACTAAGTTGTAGACATGCAAGCACTTAGTTTGGAATTTGAAATGGTAACACTCAAATTTTATGAAACCCTTTATGCTGAACCGAAGAGTGTAGTATGCAAAAGAGCTTCCTATAGCCATGAGTTCAGTTAGTGACTACCGGAATATAAAGCATGTGTTTTTTTGCAAATCCTTTGGGAACCATAATGTCTAAACAAAAATTTCAAATTAGACTTATTTTCCAACTGGAGAGTAAAAAAATATTGAAGTTTTTGTAGTTATCTGTCCCTATCAGCTTCTGTAAGGCTCAGAAGCAACAACAAAGGGCTTGCACTTTGTCACCTTCTATGGATCTATATGGGGTTGTTGGGAAACAATTTATTTTGATGGCTCTAATCCTCTTTATAAAGTTGTAACATCAATGTCTCTGTTTAACTTGACTTTAATTACACCAAATGGTATTAGATTCAGAGGATGAAGTGCAACTTTTATCTTTACATATTGATGCTGAGGATAGTTTGAATTTGACTCCTGTATTTCCATGCTATGTATATTGCATGCGTGCAGTACTCCATTGGTCGAAAAGTCGGTTGATAAAGTAATCGCATGTTTGACATATTTTCAGGATTCCAATATCAAAATGTTAATTTCACATTGGAGACATCACCTTACAAGTGATACTGAAAATTTGTCATTCCTATAAATCTACAATAAACTTTACATTTGTTAAGTTGAAAATGGAGCAGATAAGAATGTAATAAAACTTGTGTGGGTTGGCAGAAAGTATCAGATTTGGGGCAGTAATTGTTTCAAGGAATATCTGATCACGAATCCCTATTTCTCTAGAGAATGCCTGAATGTTATAAGGGTTCAAAGATAAACAAAAGTTTTCTTGCAGTTGCTCTGAATAGTTCCATGGGATAGTTAAAGGCAGTGCATATGCATGCAGTCATCCTTTTGGATATGATAACACTTGATGAAATTTACTTTTTTGAGACATTTCAAGACATAAACAATTGTACTTCAAAATAAATTGATGTATTAATTATAGAAAAGAGTATATATTGCAAGTGCAATTGTATCTGATCAAGGGGTATTTTTTCATGATGATATTTACATTATTTAGATAACAATTTCTTTGAATAATAATAAAACTACTTATTTGTATAAGTGCTGAAAATAAATCATTGATAAATAAATTAATAAATGTTAAATTTTTAATGGTATTAAGCAGAAATTTGACAACCAGACAGAAGAGAAACCATTGATGAAAATCAATGTCATAATTATTGACAACTACAACCAAAGCTTAAGTAACATAGACAGCTTTGACTAATGTCCAGTGTTCTTATAAGTACATGAATGTCATTGGTTCATTGACCATGGGGAGGACATTAGTGCAAAATACATGGCAACATAAAAGTATGAACACTGGACATAAAGTTTAGGAAAGACTTGCTTATTGCAGTTTCAATATTTAGTACATGTACTATACTGAAAGCACCTTGCAAAATTACCATTTTGATAGTATACTCAATAATATTAGTTTTGCTGCTCATTTATTTTTTTGGACAAAATAGGAATCACAAATTATTTGGTTAGGATAAAGAAAAAGTACTGTAGTAATGATGTCACTAATGATGTCAATTCAAGATACTGATATTTAGTGTAATTCAAGGTACTGATATTTAGTGTAATTCAAGGTACTGATCAAACAATATCAAATGAAATGAAAAGCCCACAAATTGAGAAGGGAAAAATTAAACAGAAATTGCCTTTTAATGGACAATTTTTATCTGTAGAAGTAATAGCAGGGAATTTATTTCAAATTACTTCAGTGCAAAATAGGAATATATGAAATAAACCATAAACTATTTAGTTTGTATAAAAACGAAGGATTTAATTATAGTCCATGTATATTAGATGTAATTGCATTAGGAAATATAATGATTTATATGGTATATAAATTGAATTTATGATTAAGAGTAAACTTTTATTTTGCAAATATGAAAAAATTGACAGATAGCTGTCTTGTACTGTAGTCAATATATCCTTTATGTTTTGTCAAAAAAGCTGCACCAAGCTTATATAATTCTCCTACCAGCTTTGTACAATAAATTTTTCTCTATTTACTAAATTTATTTATATTAATGATTTCTATATTTAATGTATTGATACCTTGTTATTTATAATATATAGCAGTACATATATTAAAGAATTAATATGGCTGTTATTTTCTGTATTTAGCACCAAGAATCTGTCTTCTGTGGTGAAGATGATGATGACGGTCTCCAAACAGCGAGCGGGTGGGGGTGTTCTTGACACGGACGACAAACAGTCGCTGATAGACGACATAGAAACAGGTGATTGGTGCCTCTCTCCTATTAGCTGCATCTATGTAGCCCTCTCTAAATTTTTTTTTAATCTGAGGTCCCCCCCCCCCAAAAAAAAAAAGGAAGAGGGCTATAATATTGCACCTACTCTGCCATCTATTTGTTTGATTTATACTCGGCTAGATGTGACTAACATGATTTTAGTACATGAAAAGAGCTTCGATAAAAATTTCATATGAAATTGTCAAATTTGTTGTAATATGAAATTATAACTGTACTTTAATATCATGTAAAAATTTTCACACAATAATTTGATATGACTTCTTCCATATGGCATACAATTCTTATATATGAGGTATGAGAGAATTAGATAGTGTGGTCAATGTCAATTGTGTGGAATTTGTCATACTAATCATTGCCCACTATTTGACTGGTGTGATATGCATTAGAAAATACTTGTATTGATAATGGTGAAAAATTACTCTTGTTTTGACAGATCCAAGTCTAGATGCAAAAGCTGCAGAGATTGCCTCAATGGTGGGAGGTGGAAAGGACAGTAACCTTGACGACGACCAAGAAAGTGAAGGTCATGGTTCAATATCAGCGGGAATCCCCAGTTTTAAAAGGTCATTATTGATTCACTGCAGCTAAAAAAGATTATAACTTCTAAGGTTTTGTTTTTTGCCTATAGTCAATTGGTATGGCATTGACATATATTAAACTGCATGTAAATTGATACATTAAGATTTTTCTAAGAGATTTTTCTTTCTTTGATTTGTTTTTTTGCAATGTCTAAATAGGTAAAATAAATCATCTTATTAGCTCCATTTAGGAAGATCCATTTAGATAAACACGACGTAGAGTTATGCAAGCATCAAAATTAATGAAGCTGTTTTCTGTTAGAAGTTTAGTTTTATTATTTGCTGCACCCTTCTGAAATTTGCTCAGAATGATTATAGAATAGAGAAAAATGAATTCAAATTCTACAATAACAGCTATAATTTAAAGATATTATATGATCGATACAGCCCACACAGTTGATGTAAAATATGGAAAACAGACAAAGCAATAAAGAAGTTAACCTCAAACGGGATTCAAAACTCTTTGTTGCAAGCATTACTGGCATTAGACGTTTTTTTTTCAAAGTCTCTTAAGTTTAGAATTTTATCTTATAAAAATGAGGCCTCATTGAGAGATTTTATTTTAGATCCAAAGACAAAGTACCAAGAATAGAGCCAGCTTCCATGAAAGCTCAGGATTTTCAGGTTTGTGTGCTATAATGCCTTGATGGAGGGCTTCAGTTGAGTTTATTAACTTTCACAAACTCCACTACCCAGTAACCATGCAAAAGCACCTACGGTTATGACACACGAGATCTTTCTCAATTGTAGATAAATTCCATGAAAAATTATTATATATTTGCATCTAAACCTGTTTATGCCAAAAAATTAAAAATTATTATAAATATATAAGATTCCTAAAAATACAATATTTCATGAATTTAATATGCTAAGATGCAGTAGTTTTGCTGCGACAATTCATGACTGCATGGCACTCCTGAATTTCACAAATATTTCTTGCAAGCAACAAAAAACTGGTTCCGAGTATAAAATAGTTGTATATTTTGGACATAATTTAAGGTGTGTATCACGGTGATAGAGGCGCGGCAGCTGGCGGGACTCAACATGGACCCAGTGGTCTGTGTACAGGTGGGGGACCAGAAAAAGTACACCAGCGTCAAGGAGTCCACTAATTGTCCGTACTACAACGAGGTAGGCTCAAGATACCACCACTGCAACTGTAATATTTCATTTGCTGAGATTGCAGAAAAATTTTCTTTCATAAAAATGCTTGTAAAATGCTAGAAGAAATTGAATTCCTCTATCATTGTCTCAGTAATTAAAGGTAATGTTGACAAATTATTCCTTTTTCATTTTTTTCCGCCAGTATTTTGTGTTTGATTTCCACATGGCCCCAGCGATGCTGTTTGATAAGATCGTCACTCTGACAGTGAGTATTTCTTGCAAATGTCTTAAATCAAAAATCCAATCAACGCTCTTCAATTGTATTTTCTTTGCAAAAATGTTCATATGTGAATTGTTTTAAATGTTGCTGTCTTAATTATTAATTGTTTTTTTGGTGAAGAAAAAGGTCAGGAAAGTTTATTGATATATTGTATATAAAGAGCAATTTATCAATTTTTTAATGCTAAACATTGCAGCACTGCAGACAATCAATAGCCAATTTATAAGCGATAAAAAAAGTTAACTTCCCCAAGTATTCCTCTATTAAATCTTAGTGTAACGAGCCTAATTTTGTTTTTATGAGCTTGGTAGTATCAGGACCCATAGATCTTTATTTTGTGTTTTATTTCTTGTAGTTAAAAAATAATAACTTTTTGCACCAAAAGATTTGAATTTATGCTTGACACTAAGTCCAAATTGGACAGGTAGCCATTATAATTATGAGATTAACTGAGACTTAATTGTTCTTGCTGTCCTATCAAAAACCCTTTTGTTGCAGTTAAATGCATATAAAATTCAGAAAAAAAAAATTTTGCTTATTGTTGTATGATTATTTTATTTTAACAAAGATGATGATTGTGTTATTTGTACATTAGGTCCTTCATTCACGCAAATTATTGCGTGCCGGCACAATTGTTGGATTTTTCAAGATAGATGTTGCAACTGTTTATCTACAAAATGGTAGAATGTTTTATTTTTTCCCAATATTAAGTTTCCCATTGTCATGTTTCTTTGGGTGCATGGTGGCACAGTATATGGGCAAAATCTCCATTTCTTTTCAAAGTCTTAAAAAATTTTTGAATTGAGAAAATACTACAGAAATGTTGTATGTCGGTTATTTTCAGGTAAGAAGACTTTAAGAAATGGAGATTTTTACAGCTTTTTGTCCAATGCATGCTTGTATGTAATATATCATATTATTTATACAATCACTGTTTTTTGTACATTTTTATCTAAGGTAATAAATTTAGATTTCCAAACTTTTATAAATCTGAACATGTAAATTTTTGTTATGCATAAGAAAATCTGCAAATTTAGTATTGTTGAAAAGTTTAAACACAGGGCTTTGATATGCTTAATGGACAAAATGCTTTCTAAATACTGGTACATCCAATTTAAAAAAACCCATATGGATTATAATTATTACTAATGAATCAATGACTTTGCAAATCTTCTGATGTGGAGAATAATACTGGTAACTGCTCCTTCCCCAAATTTCCACTGGAAATATCATTTTTCAGTCTTCTAATTTTGCTATATATAAATATATCTACATGTATTCCCGAGGTATTTGCTGAATTAATCTTACTGGTGTAACTGAATGTTTCTATAAACTAACATAAATTCTTCTCCATTGAACTGCAAGTCAAAATCATAGGTAGGGGAGATAATTCCACAGGTCATTGTATTCAGAAAACTGATTTTTTTTTTTACATGCAATATGTCCCATCATTTGACAATGAAGACTTGGTAAAAAAAAAATGTCTACAATCACATTACATTACATTGGTAAAATGGAGGCAAAATAGCTGTACAAGGAGCTTTAAGATGATGAATGAGCTGCATGCGCGAATCTAGAGGGGGGGGGAGGGGGGAGGGGGGTCTGGACCCCCCCCTGGAAAATGAAAAGTTATTAAATTTACATAGTAAAATTACCCACCCACCCCACCCCTGGAAAACACATATATGCTTTGCAAAGGCGTTTGGAATTAGGCTTTTTTTTTTTTTTTTTGCTTGTCAAGATTTCTGATGATTAGTGTAGCCCCCCTACTTTCAATTCTAACCCCCCCCCCCCCCCCGGAAAATTTTCTGGATCCGCGCATGAGCTGGCATTAGTTTATAAGTACAAATATGTAATTACCTTGAAAAATATAGTTTTAAAATACTTTAAATATTATTTGTTCATATTGCACTTCTTCAAGTTCAAATATATTAACAAAATGTACAAGTTACGTGAAATAATCTGTGTATTTTTTCGTCTTTTTTTTTTTTTTAAATAAAGATATTAACTTATGTGTGTACTTCTCTGCAATGTTGTTGTGTGGGTGTGAAGTTACAAGTCCATGAAAGAAAATCCTATTGCCTGACCTTAGGTGACCTCATTCCATGCATGGCTGAACCCTGCCCAGAAATTTTAACCAATGCATGGCCAATTCCCAATGGAAATGACCATTACCATGCATGGCTTAATGAGTGCATGGTGGCACCACTTTGGGATATGAAGTGGTGGCTGTTTAATGGCCTGACCTGTAACTTATGTGTCACTGCTGTCTGTAGGTTTGTCAGTCTGGACGTCTCCTTCGATCCAACAAGCCGCTCGGAAACTACAAACTGGATGTAGGCACTGTGTATGCTGCAACAGGTACCTAATATACTCCACCATTGTTGTCAAAAGATGCAAGCATGGTTGTCATAGTTACATTGTCCCTTCCCGCTCTAATGATGTAGTTTTTTTAATGTGGTAGTTTTTTTAAAAAAAAGTAGTGAAGGTGTAAATTGTTTGAGTCGTTAACTGACCTTTGTTTGAAGTATAGTGCAATTAACTCTATAGGGTAAACTATCAGTTGTAAGAACTTTTTGTCAGGTTAAATTAAGACATGCTTCAGATATGAATGAAAGAAAATAGCTAGCTTCTTTTTAGAATGTTCATGTACATGTATAATAAAAGTACTAAAGTTTTGTATTTAACATAATTTGATCATATTATGTAGAATCTGTCTTGGTAAAACCTTAACGATTTAATTAGGAATATTTGTATATATTCATTTAGTAGTTTGGTTTTAGTTCCTGAAGACTGCCTGTGGTATTCTTATAGATTTTATCCATGTTATTACTTGAAGTCATTGATGTTTCCATCATTTGAATCAAATTTATCTCCATTTCATCTTACATATTCATTTCTAACAGTTGATATCACCTCCATGTGCTGTATGATGATCGCGACTGACTGAGACAAATTTTACTCTGATTCTTTAACAGTGCTGTTTTCAATTAAAGGAGATTTTTGGTTGTTGGAACCTAATATTGATTTGAGATGTATCAATTGTATTTTATCGTAATTTATTGAAAACTTAGATACAAGATGTCAGAGAGAGAGAGAGAGAGAAAAGTTTATTGATGCAAACAATTGCAGCTTTGGTTTTTCGTCAGTCAATTTATTTGTTTTATTGTTGAAACAAACCATGAAACCAATGGATAATGAAATAATACTTTTTATTTAGAGAATAACTATGGCAGGCAGAATTTGCTTTGCAAAACAAAAAAATTGAAATCTCCTTACAGGCTCTTTACTAACATTTGGTACAAGTTATTAAACTACTCAGTGCAACCAGAAGTTATTTGTTTGCAATTTGTTTCCCTAAAAGTACTCAATGTATATTTTTTTGGAATTTTTAGAGAGAGAGAGAAAGAGAGATTCCTTTTATACTTTCACATTTCCAGTTTCCATTATTTTAAGCCCTGTATCAATGCAGTTTGATGCTTGAATAATTGCAGTCATCCGAGCTATCTGGTCAAATGGTAACTAGACTAAGGCAAAGAAATATTAAGCTGCTGGAATAATTGAGTTATCTGGGAACAATTAGATATAGGCATTGCCATGACACTTGACATGGGAAGCATTACCATGCATTACCTTCTGAAGGATAGTCCAAAATCTCACCAGTACAGATTGTTTTTCCATCTTAAACTGGATATGCATTGTCTGGAGTGATGGTCTTGACTCCTTTTGGCTCATTGAACTCTCTCTCAGATTCTGTAATCTCATTTTCAGCCCATTTTCATTGCAGTTGTCTTGCGACTTTTAATGGATCATATGTACTTTAGTACATTCAGATTTAGTACATTCAGATTCTGTAATCTCATTTTCAGCCCATTTTCATTGCAGTTGTCTTGCGACTTTTATGGATCATATGTACTTTAGTACATTCGGCCTCAAAAATCTTAATGTGTACTTTTGCAGTTTCATTCGAGAAGTAAGAACTTAGTACCTGTTCATTTGTCTCCCCATTCTCAATAATTTTATTGCAATGAAATTTTGCAAAATATGCAGTTGCAGACCTTGTAGAGAATAGTACTAATTGGAAAGTAAAGGGATAGCATGGTAGCTCTATGGCATTGGTTTGTTAGCTATTGGTTATCCTGTATCTTACCATGATGAAACTATATCCATGTAAAACACCTGCAGTTCACCTTGCCTGGACAAACAAAAGTACTCCTTAATGAATTTTGACTGATACTAAGCAGGTAACTTTCTATTTATGGAATGACATAGTTTCACCCAAATCTGATTATATTGATAAAATAAAGTATTGGTGATCTGAATTTTTTTCACTGGTTCTTCATATATTTCATTTATAGTTGGTATTGAGAATGTATTTTCTTGTCCACTTGGTTTCTCTAGTGTACAGATATATCATCTTTAGACTTTTACATAACAAGTAGCCATAGGATATGGGACACATATATTTTTTTTCTCACATAATATAGTTCTTTTGAGATATTTTTTCATTCATATCATGTATGCATGTGTATTTTACATGGGCACCAATGTAGTGGCTTCAGAGTCTCAACACTTCCTTATTATATATTGATTATATATTTTCTTATCTCATGAATATTTCCTCCTGCTTTGAATTTTTCATGGTAATTTTCATCAGTAGCTATATCTCCAGTATAAATCAATGTTAATTGTGGCTGACTTAATGATTTAGCTATAAAGATAAGGAATTCCTTTGATAATCAATACTTTAATGACAGTGTTATATATTTCTAAGCAAAAGTTCTATGAAATATTAATTAAGAAGTCAAATGAAATTTTGTGTAAAAGCTCCTATTTATAAATGAGATAATTTTATGAGAATTTTTTCATGCAATGTTTAGAATAGAATAAAGCTTCTTCAGAACTATTGAACTTCTTGAGGCATGAAATGTATACTCATCATTATTTCTGTAGATCACCAATTTTATCATAAATGGGCAATGTTAACCGACCCTGATGACATCAATGGAGGGGTCAAAGGTTATCTCAAATGTGACATTGCTGTGGTCGGCAAAGGTGATTCTGTCAAGGTAATAAAACTTTGTGGATCGAAATGTTAATCCAATACTGATCTCATGCAAGAAAAGAAATAAAGGCACTGAACGAATTTAAAGCAAGCACTCCATGTTATGTTTTAGGTCCCACCAAAAATCGAGCAAGATGATGATGATATTGAAGGGTAAGGAAGAAAATAAACAATTTATAGTTTTTAAAATTATAATAACACTGTTCATGATAAATTAAAAATAGCATTCATAATATACAACTGTGTTGTACCTCGTTGCATGGATCTCAATGCTAAAATAGCTAGGTCAAAAGTGTCTGTCTTTTCCTTTCCAAATTACTTTTTTTTTCTGTCATGTTAAACAACCTTGCTAAATTTATATACTCTGTATTTGAAACGTGCTTTTCCCAGGTCAAAATCTTTAGTTTTTACTATGTCAACTTCAATATCTACTACCTATGTATTAGAAACCTGCTTCTACCGGAGGGTGTACCGGCAGACAGACAAAGAGCCAAATTCTGCATCAATGTCTACAGGGCAGAGGGCTTGCCAAAAATGAACACTGGTATCATGGCTAATGTCAAAAAGGCCTTCACCGGAGAGAGCAAGGATTTGGTGGATCCTTATGTTAATGTCTCCTTTGCTGGCCATCAGGTACACATATAGTAAAGAAATCTACACTGATGAAAATCTTTAGAAAGTTGACAGGTAGGATTGTAATGGGGAGGAGAGGCAAGAAAAGTTCTCAAGAATGAAATAAAGACTTTTTAGAAACACTTTAATACACAATAATCTACATTGATGAAAGTCCTTTAAAGATGGATTTGTGGAGTGTGGGGGGGGGGAATTATGCAACCTTGTTCTAGATTGATTTTACAGACTGTTTTAAAATTTGATTTTCGCATTCTTGTTGTCTTTGCAGTGTACATTTGTTAGGTAGTATAAAATTCAAAATGTTGCATTGGTGTTTGTTACAGGGCAGAACCTCAGTAAAGAAGGGTTGTTATGAGCCGGAGTGGAATGAACAGATCATCTTCACCGAGATGTTTCCTCCCTTGTGTCGGAGAATCCAGATACAGCTGAGAGACAAGGACAAGGTCAACGATGATGTCATAGGAACGCACTACATTGATATTGCCAAAATCTCAAACGAGGGCGAAAAAGGTATATATATGCTTGAATGATGTTAGAAATTTTTTGTTCCCAGTTTCTTGGTCGTATTCCTGATTCACATATTTTGAAAAGATAAAATATTAATTGGTTAGTTTATGTTTCTACTAGCAATCTTTTGTTGATATCATTTTATGTTTCCACATCTTTTTGCACCTGTGAATTGTTTTTCTCTCTAAAGGTTTCCTACCCACCTATGGTCCATGCTGGGTGAATCTATACGGGTCAACACGTCAGTACAGCCTACTCAACGAGAACCAGCACCTGAACGATGGGCTGGGGGAGGGCGTGTCCTACAGGGGGCGCATGCTGATCTCCCTCAGGACAGAGGTCATTGAGTCAGCTGACCTGGGGGGACCAGCCACTGTGGAAGTCTGCAGTGCCCTGCCTATATCAGATGTAGGCAGACTGTGTATTATTGTTTGATACATGCGATAGGCATACTGTTAATGTATTGCATTTGGTTGTGTATTATATTTAGCATTTTTGGCAGATATCAGCTTCAGCTAAATCAAGTACATTGCCTTATGTCAAGCACGTTTTTGTAGCTATACAAAGAAATATAAAGATTCAGAAAAGCTGTCAATCAAATCTAAGCTAATAAGTTTAAAATTCAATTTCCACAAAATGTTGTACCTGCTAAATATAAAAATGTTTACAGTACATGGACCAACAAATTATGCATGACTGATGAAGAGGCTTTTTGTAATATAGTGATTTATGTATCCTTGCATAATTTTTAGGAGTCAAATGATACAAATGAATTCAATACTTATGATTTTGATAGAACGCTCCTGGAAAACTTGACGAGTTTTTCCTGTTTGGTTGTTTTATGGAGGCTTCCATGATAGACCGGAGACTGGGGGAGAAACCTGTCCACTTTGAAATCAGCTTGGGTAAGGATTGCATGTTTATCATAATATCATATGAATACCAGCTCAAAAACATCAGGCTCAGCTAGGCTCATCCAAAGGTTACTGTAAAAGTGGTTATTTACACTGGTAGATAAGTACACTTTTTTATAGTCAAACATTACGCGTGGGTGTTAAATATGCAGATGCGTGATTAACCACTCTAAAGTTTTAAATTTTTTACCGTACATTCAGGAGTATTTTACACGTTTTAAGCTTACTGCGTAACTAGTGTGAATTTCCCCCATGCATAAATAACCACTTTTACTGTACTCTTTTTAGAAGTTCTCAAATGTTCTGTCAATTCAAAAGTACCTTATTTGTGGTTTTAAAGTATAAGGTACTGGTACTTGATGTACCCGGTATCATGCATTGCTCTTGTTGATTTCTGCAACAAACATTTGTTTAATTGCTAAGATAGAAAATACTCAATTTTCTGTAATTCCTTGTGTAGGAAATGCAGGGAATGTTTTGGATGGCTACAACCCCCCAACCAAAAGCAGTTCCTCCAGTGATGCCAGCGATTCTGACGAAGAAACGGCTGACGATGCTCCTCTCTTGAATGAAGTTGCGGTAGAAGCGCCCAAGTGGAAGAGCACCACCCCTGTTCTACGGCCATCAACAAAGGACAAAATATACTACCACCTCCCATACTACGAGGACAAGCCGTGTGTATATATCAAACACATAACAGAGGACCACCGAAGGAGGATGTACAATTCTAACATTGTGGACAGGATCATTGAGAAATTGGTACATTATAGGAAGCACTAAAATCATCTTGTAATTCAAGCCTTAATGTTAGATCAAATTCATTATGGAATGGCTAAATACAGCAGAGAACAAATGCAGTGCTTAGAAATGTGAACAACAATGAAAGAAAAAAATTCAAAATTTCCCAAAGAAAGGGAATTCTTGGATATAATTGCAAATTTTCTAGTTTAAGTTTTGGTCAATTATATATCCTAGAAAATAAAGACATGTATCTTGCTTTCCAGGATGATGGGATATCTGACGTCCATGAGATGATTGTTCAAGAGCAGCCATTTCCTGAGAAAAGAATGAGGGGGGTCTTTGAGGAGCTGGGATCCTCGTGTTCAAAGTTTGTCAGCATAGTCAAGGGAACCCAAGCCTCAGGCAAAACTAAGCTGGACAAGGAGAGACAGAAGTTACTTATCAGAGAGATGGTCAGAGTTAGATTATGAGTTTGATTATTGTGTAAAAATTCCAATCATGAACACACACCTTGAGAAATTATAATAAGGGGAATAACTCTTGTTTGGAAATTTAGGCAAACTGTTTAAAAAATAACTGATTTTGTTTTTCAAAATGGTTTATTTTTTTTCAGGATCACTTATCCACATCAGCCAGAACAATGAAAACTACCACATCAAAACATAATCTGAAAGAGAAACTGAAAGTAGCCAATCAGTATCTCCAAAAGCTGAAGTCACTCTCACATGAGGTAGATGCATGCACATAATATCTATTTATCATTGATTTAAAAATTTGAAATACTATGTAAATTTCTGCCATTATTTTAGCCACAACATGCCCTGCCTGATATGTTCATTTGGATGATCAGTGGCAACAAAAGGATTGCCTACCAGAGGGTACCTGCCCGGGAAATCATCTACTCCATAGTGGAAGAGGAAAGGGGCAAGCACTGTGGCAAACAGCAAATCCTGCTCCTCAGAGTGAGTGCAGTGTAGCCATTTAAAGGCAATATGCATTTGTAAGGGGGAGGGGGGGGGGGGGAGTAAATGAAAATGACAGCCTGTTGTGTCAAAACTATTGAAATTTTAGATTTTCTAATTCTAAGTGAAATAGGATATAACATTGTTAGTTTATTTTGGCAGGTCTTTATGTTTTTTTCTAATTTGTTAAAATAAAAAATCTAAACGAGATTCAATGATTTTTTGAATTTAAAATTACTCATTGATGATTTTTGAATTTAGCTGCCAGGTAAGAAAGCCAGTGGTCAGTCTGGTTGGGGGATCCAGGCCAAACTACAGGTGTACCTGTGGCTGGGGCTCAGTAAGCATAAGAAGGACTTCCTAAACGGTCTGCCTAAAGGATACGAGGAGAGTAGGCTGCTACAGATAGCCAACAAACCCCATGCTGTACCCCCAGAGTTCATACACTACAACAGTAGGTATCTTTTTGTATAAACATGTAATGTTCACTGTACCTCTGGAATACACTACATTGGTAAATTATTGCTTGTAAAAATCCACTACAATCCATATAAAATGTGACCAAAACTTGCACAAAAAAGATCAGGTTATGGCGTATAAGTCTTACATTATTTAGTTAACACTTATTTTATAATTGTCCAGGTATATTCAATTGACTTTACCGGTAATTGAATGTGATACTGTACACATCATCTCTGATAAATTGTGGCATGTGATATTCTCTGATAAATTGTGGCAAATTTTCCCGTAAACAGACTCGGAGACATTCCAAGTGCGCTGTCACATGTACCAGGCCAGGAGTCTGATTGGTTCGGACGCCTCAGGATTATCAGACCCCTTCGCCAGGGTAGCGTTTGGGGACCAGAGTGTGGTCACACAGGTGATTGAGGAGACCCTCAGTCCTACCTGGGATGAAATGATGATTATTAATGAGGTCACTGTGTATGGTCAGGTAGACGAGATTGTGGACAATCCTCCACTCATCATCATCGAGGTCTTTGATCAAGACAAAGTGGTAAATCTCTCTCTCTCTCTCTCTCTCTCTCTCTCTCTCTCTCTCTCTCTTGAGTTAATGATGCTAATAATGCTGTGTAAAGGGCAATAACTCTTATTGTTGCTCTTTGCAAATGCAAGTAAAAGCAGTGTTATTTTAATTGAAATACATTTCGTGATGTATAGTATTCTTTGTATGAATACTATGTGAAAGAAACATTACCAGCTCTACAATTTTCTATCTTCCCAGGGCAAGTCTGAATTTATAGGCAGAGCAATGGCCAAACCAGTGGTAAAGATGAAGAACGAGAGTTATGACATGCCCAAGTTTCCACCCAAACTTGAGTGGTGGGATATTTATCGAGGACCTGACAAGGCTGGTCAGCTATTGGCCTGCTTTGAGTTACTCCAGGTAGTTTAACTCTCTAGTTTTCTAGTGTGTTTTCTATGGTTAACTACAGACTAGTTTCGGAAGCTGAGGCAAATTTATCTAGAGGATTTTTTTTTTGGTTAATAGTAATTTAGAGTGGTCATTTATAGGTATGAATAGAACAACTGCTGTTTAAATTTATGAACATAAGATATACATAAATATGAATAGGATTATCAAAAATGTATGTATATATCTAAGCATCAAGCTTTTATTGGCTGCATTTTTTGGCTTTTCACTGGAGTCTGCATCTTGAAAATGCAGCCTGTGTCAACAATATAGGAAAGACAGTTATGTTTTGCATTTGGATATTATACATGCTTGAGTTTTTATTCATCCATATAAGACAGTAGTCTTGCATTTGCCTGAAAATTTTGCACACAAATCGGGTAAGAGCACGTTTGCTTGTAGACAAGTTCCTATACCCCTAAGTTATCCAGACCTCAAAATTTAATCATTGTTAAATAATACTGTTTACACCATGGAAGATATTTGAATATCATCAGCAACAGAGTGAAAAAAGTAATTGGTGTGAAGTGCATTGCATAGAGAGTATATGTCCTGATACTTGTACTATTCCACATACTGTAAATTGACAGTGGTATATTAAAAGGATAAGTAACACACTTTATCATAAGAATACATTAAAAGTACTCTGACGACTTTTAACTAAAAATTTTTTACACATATTAGCCATTTGTAATTATGATTATTACAGCCAACTTGTTTGTATAGATCAATTGGATTCAAAAGTCTATCATAGACAATATTCCCCATGGAACCACTTACAAGCATGAGGAAAACATTATTAATTGTGCTTGTGTTTTGTTATATTTTTTCAGTTATGTAACATATTGATGCTTGAATCTATAAAAGTTTTTCATGACAAATAAGCCTAACCTAAATCACTGATAATAACACTGCTTTATTGCCACATTTGCATGTTCGGTTGATAAAACAAAACAAAAAGGAAGAAAAAACATGCAGACTTTACGCAAGGCATGCCTTACCCCTTTCAAAGAAAAATGGTTATCACAATATCTTAGAACCATTTTAACACGAGCTTGGACTTTCGGCATTACGTGACAAACTCCGATTTGATCGAGGCGGGGCTTACTCGTGGTTAACTGTTCAGTCATTGGCTAAAAAATTTTGAATACATTGAACGCAACGACACTTGCTCGACTTTATGAAACAGCGTCACAAAATCGGGTCAGACTTTTCATTCACGATGGGTTGTTTCACACGGTAATTTAATTAAAAAACTTTCACTTCATTTTACTACAATTACACCCGGGATACCTCTTGTGTTTAAAAAAAAACATCAACAACAAAACAAAAACAGAAGACAAACACATGAATAATAGATCTAATTAACGAATTCTATTCAAAGCGCGGGACATCGGATTTTATCCGGTATGTACACACTCAGTTGCGTGAAAAAATGACAATGTATCAGAAATGGTGATTTCCCCAAATGCTTCAAGTACAGCCATTTTAAAGTTGTTGCTAAGTCTCACTCTGTACCGGTCATTTTTAAGCAAAGTTTTCACTTTTCGAAAACATTGTTCTGCTGGGTTTAGATCCGGGGAATAAGTTGGTAGAAACAAGTATTCTGCTCTAATTGTGGGAAGCCAGTTTCTTAAAATTCTCTCAGCGGCATGGTGGTGTATAGGGGCATTATCTACCACTAGCACGTCACCCACCTGGATAGCCCTCTCCCCATCGTCTGTGAAGCTATTTGCCGCTTCACCCACAAAATCAACGTATTTGGTGGTGTCTGATGGCCCATCAAGAATATTAACATATTTAACACCCGTAATGCCTACTAATAAGTTAACTGTATAATTAGAAGTTCTGCTGTATCGGGTCATTTCTACGCACTTTGAACCTTTTACAGAATGACCGTAAGTTGGTTGCCCGTCCACAAGTCTTATTCCCATTTCGTCCATGAACTTCAGCCTGAAGGGGTCTTTGTTAAAAACATAATTCAAAAATTGTTGGGTATACTGAAGATTTTGTAAAGTGAATCTGTTTTTGTTGTAGAGACAAATTTTTTTGTATGTCATTGACAGATCTTTTCGAATTGTATTGCTAATTGTTGAAATACTAATGCTTGTAATCGTGTTGGAATGTTTGAGCAATTCATCTCGAATTGTTTGAAGCTGAATAGAAGGCCTTTCGTTTTTTAATGCCTTGATAAATTCACGATCTTCATTTCCAATTTTCCGATCTTTTGTGTTCATTGGTTTACGAGGAGAAATGGAAAAGTTTTCATTATATTTCCTCCAGATATTTGAAACAGTCGATTTTGAAATTTTATACTTTTTTGCCAAATTTGCGCCTAAGCCACGGGGAAATTTGAGATCCCCAGCTGAAGCACCGCCATTAACCAAGTCGCATATCACCGCATTTCTCATGTCTCTAGAAAGAGATTTTCCATTAATATTCAGTCTCCCTTGTTTGCTTAAGGATTCCATTTAAAAATAGACTGTACGTACATGCAGTTCTAAAAGAAGAAAAAAAATGGATTAAAAAAGACTCTTGGAAGGGTAGGGGCATTCATAACGATAAAATTATGCTTTTATATACATGTATATCTATCTTATTTTCAAATAAAATGCTGGCCTTATACTACGTCATTTTTATATATAATATATATATTTTTTAAATCGACACCAATCTACGGGCTACATCATTATATTTATTAATTTCATCTATTAGATCTACAGACTACATGTAAATGTAAAGCATTTATGGATCTATGTAAAATATATTAATAACTTCATTTGCTTTGCGGTTTAGACTACCCAACTTTTCTTTTCTAAGATGATATACTATAGGGGGGGGGGGGGGGGGCGACTACCCTCAAATCTTTTATCAACTTAAGATATTTGTTTGATAAACCATAAACAAACAAATATCCATCAGCAAAAACACAATTATAGAGTAAATAAATTGATAAAAATCCCAAATCATAATTCGTAACGAGGGATTCTTTTATCAAATGATTCTTGGGGTATCTAGTTTGCCTGAAAGGGGGGTAGGGATGTCCCTCTTTTATCTTAGATCTATTTATATATCCTGACATGGGTCTAAATTAAATCATTGATCAAACATTACACACACACACACACACACACACATATATATATATATATATATATATATATATATATATATGCTAGTTTTTTGGGGTTTTTTTCAAGGGGGGGGTGACGGAATGCCAACAAAAATTTTACATATTCGATATATCTATAAACAGTATGTACATAAAGTAAATTAATTAACTGTACATAGGTTGCAAAACACATTTATGTACTCACGTCTCTCACTGGAAATCTACATGTATTTTTGCTCGTGTATATGTCAAGTGAAATTTGATTGGTTAGTGATATCAAGCGCGCAACTTCACCGAACTTTTAGCGCGCAAAACATTTAGATCGGTCCTGGAGATCAGTCAAGAAAGAAAATGTCATCAAAAATTGTGTCCGATGATTACCGAGAGATTGATTTTAAGATACATTATGACTATTACGGAGAGAAAAGATGCACCATGATTGGAGTTTCATTGCGTGAACTACTATCCCTTGGGTATGTTGGCCTAGAAGGACTTATTCAGTCACAGATAAGATACCTGGGACGGATGCCGGTCTTGCGCATTATGTACAAGGATGATGAAAATGACTTTATAGATATGATGGAAACCAATTTCAAGAAATTCATCCGCCAAGTAAGATCGATTCAGATTTGTGATCGCGCTGTTGTTAACCTTAAAGTTACTGAGGGTTCTTCGCCAGCCGGAAACAAAGTTGGACTATCAGACGACAGGTCTAAATCTAAATGCGTAAATGTTGAGCAAGATCCGGGACCGCAAGCGAGAAAAGGCTTGGATTTCCCAACATTGTCACCAGATTCTGAACAAAGTATGTTTGACTTCTTCGAATATAAATCCCCCCTTGATCATTCCCTTCAATACATTGAGGAGGAAATGAACCAGTTGGAGGTACAAGTCCAGTCTGCCAAGGAGCGCGTGACAGAACTCACGGATAGATATTGTACAGTTGTTCAGGGCCGAGGGAAACAGTGTTCGAACTGTCATTTGCGATTGGATCACAATATTCGACAATGTAGAATTGACAAATGCGTTACCTCTGAACAATGTGGGGATTTGAACAAACATCCCGATCAAAAATTGATTGTGGATTCCGCTGCCGATACTCTAAAAAAGCTTGAACGTGAATTGTCACATAAAAGAGACGAATATGAAATGAGACTAAAAGCGAAAAACAGTGCATCCCAGTCCTTTTCACAAAGAGTAAGAACACACCTCATAAACAGCAACAAAAATAAATATCTTATACGAACGGCAGAAGGGGTGGTTCCTAGATCGGCTGCAGTTAACGTTGATTTAGCGAAGCTTGAGAAGCATTTTAAGGGAAAAGTCCCCGCGGAGTTGGAAGTAGTATCCACCCTATTCGAAAACATTATAGCAGGATACGACAGAGCCAACGCCCCCCAATCTCCCATGGCAAGTACTTCAACAAATCTAGCGAGGAGATTGCTGGAAGACAACTCACTAATGGCAGTGAAATTCCCGCGATTATCTGGTAAGACACTAAATTTATGAAAAATTTACGTTTGCATGAGAGAGAGAGAGAGAGAGAGAGAGAGAGAGAGAGAGAGAGAGAGAGAGCAGGTTTATAGCTCCTGGTCTGACAAAATTCGGATGAACAACCTGGGAGCTCTGACAGTTTCTTACGTGTTAAAAACTTGCAATTTAATACGGCGCACAAAAATTTGGGCTAATTATATGCTAATTAATCTTAATTTCGATCACATTCCGTATAAAAATTTGTTTCAAATATATCTAATTCATGTGACATTTAACTACAGATCTAGTTATTGCCATTGATATTCTTTTAAATATCATCACCAGCCCCGTAAAGTGAAGTAATACAGTTTGTTTACATGTAAAAATGGCGACTCTCGATCTGCACGTGAATTTAACATACTTCATTTTCCGAGGTCGGTTGGCGGTATCTAAGAAAAGTCCGAGGCAATTAAAGCAACGATATCAGTAGTAAATTGTTTGAAGAATTTAATGGTACTATTTTTTTTTTCACAGAATTGGTGTAAAAATAAGGTTAATCAACCAAAACTAGAGAAAGTTTTTGTGCTCCGTAAATTGCAAGTTAAAAACTACCTCCTAGGCCGTGCATCCTCTTTTTTCAGACTTGGTGCTACAGACCTGCAGCTAGTTCAAAATCAAACCAGTTAGAATGGGTTATTGAATACAACAATCGGTCATTTATTTTTATGAAATTAGCGGTCTGGCAATGCCTTAATTTAATTTTCCGCTAAATCAACACAGGAATCTGTACGCTCCTTGTTCATTAACGCCTAAGAAAGATCTCATGCAGTCGTATATACTAAGAACTTGTTTTTTTAAATTGTAGAATCTCCACACTGCCTTCCACCGAAGAAAAGATAGATCTAAATACGGGAGCCTGTACCTTTTCCTAGTTTATTTTGTTTTGTTTTGTATTTTCGAAGTAGAAATGAATGTGGAATAAAATTTTGTTTACTGGAAAAAAGCGTTCATGTTTCGTCAGTCTATGAATATTGATGAGCTAGTTCTATCAGCGAATCAGAAAGTAGGTCAGTATTTGACAGCTTGTTTTGCTGCGCAAACTAGATAGTCACCTCCCACCGAAAGTCCAAGCTCGTGTTAAAATGGTTCTAAACTTGAATTAAGAAGTTAAAAAGGTCTTGAAAACTTGATGTCAGTCATGTGTTACATGTGTATAAGCAGTGTTGTGTTCATGCAATCCCCAACTGCTAGCTTGATATTAAGCCACCCCTATATAGCTAGATAGAGCCGATGTCTTAGAAGCCTTTTTTGTCCCCTCTTGACACTTATGATGACCCATTGCAGCATCCTTTTGAGGAGAAGGACCTACGCAGTGCTCATCTTACACCGCCATATGCAAGGAAGAGAAATCTGGTATAGCCTCACTCTGAGCACCGTTGGGTCACATGACCCATTCGGTTGCTTTCACTTCAGTTGCTTGTAGATCCTCAGCTTTAGATGTTCTTGTTTTTCTTTTAGGGTTTGTTGGTATTTAGTATTCCAGCATATCACGGATACAAAATATCACCTCTGCCGCTATCTGTAGATAAAATTAAGCTTACTAGATGTGTGAGTTAAAATGTTTTAATTCAAGTTTCCTAGAGGGAATAATTCAAACAGATTTTTTTTATCAACTTAATGGAACTTTAGAGCATGTTTAAAATATAAAAATATAAGTAATTTAAGGTCTTCTACTTGTATGAGGAGAACGCATGCACTGAAACTATGTCAATATTAGATTATAAATGTGTGCATGTAAAAAAACATTAGAACAAAAATCAATATATTACATCACAGTTGTAGATTCTAAAACTAACATCAATCACTTCGTACATATATCAGTAGAACACAAACATTAATTTGATATAATTATTTTTAGACTATTCATGTAACTAATTACAAACAACAGAACTATGGCAGTTTATAACCACTATGTTCTTTTCTATATTAATAATGTGAAACGTAGCACTGGGTGTCTTTCGGTATAATTGTTTGAAGCATATAATTAACAATATCTGATCCTCAGCCATGTTCAATAACTCTGAAGTATCCATATTTTTTTTTATTCATACTGTAAATCTGCCTTTTATATACACAAATTTAATAAGTCATCCAGTGTTAATGTTATGATCAGTTATTCAACAAACAGCTTGGCTTAGTGGTTTCACAGTGATCTACTACATATAGGTAAAGGGGTTCAAGCCACCAATGCAAACTTTTTTTAAAATTTGATCTCAACTTTTATATTTATTCGTGGGCAAATTTGCAATCACTTTGTAAAATGCAATTGGATACCATCTGACAGACAATAAATTTTTCTTCTTTTTTTTAAAATTTAATTTATAAAGTTTGAATTGCAAATAACATTTTAATGATGGAAAAAACACTTTGAGGCTAAGGATCCGATAACCTTAAACCACCCTGAGGGTAAAGTGTTAGGTACATGGAAAAGTGAATTGCTTTGGTAAAATTTTGAAGGATTGATGCATATACATGTAGGCCTATAAACTTTTTGACTTGATTTCTTTATGCACCATTATAAGAAACCCATGGATTCTGTGAACAAGCAACGTTAATTTGATCCTCTTCTTATTATCTTGCACTTGTATCCATGATGCATGATGCCTCAATCTAAAATATTTTCTGTAACCATAATACTTTTGATTATTATGAATCGTTTTGTCCTGAGACTTTTTTTATTCCTCTCTCACACAAGTCGAGATACAACTCAATGACAATGTCAATTATATTTCCCCTTTAATTTCTAAAAGAAGACATGTACCTGTTATGAGGCAGAAATTAAACTTAAAAAAGAGCTAGTATCTCGTGACTTTGGAATAACCATTCTTTTTTTATACAACATAAAACATTATTTTGGCACCTTTTTTTAAAAAAATATTTCCCACAGTTTGTGGGCTTTTCGGTGATCATCCATTTAATGAAAAATAATTTTTGCACCCCATTATCTAAATCCATTCATGCAATTTTTATATCTGTACATTCATTTCAATTTTAATCTATCTTATGCTCAGAGATAGTGCATTTTGCTTAGATAGTTGTTCGTTAACCAAATAATTCTTAAATTTTGAAATCATTTTGATAATCAGAACAGTGTGTATGTACTAGTTATTTTTTTTTCTCTGAGCTTACAGTGGTAGTATTAAAACTTTATTACTGTGTAAATTAAAGTATAGATGTGAAAAATATTGCACGGTCACAAAATATTTTAGATCATGCATGAATGCATGTGTGAGTGTATGTATTGCAAGAATGCAGTTTTTGTATGGTAGGTTTTAACAATAATTTCAAATAAGATTTTGTTTACTTTTGGCCATCCTTGTTGCATGGTATGCATCATTTTTCTTTTCATAAACAGTTAGCTCCCTTTGGAGAGATGACAGGACAAGATTTACCTCCCTTAGAACTCCCAACAGGAGACCGAGATAGAGGGCCAATCATGCCAGTTCCTAAAGGGATCAGACCTATTCTCAGTAAACACAGGATTGAGGTATGATCCTACACTGTTTTTGTTCATGGCAGAATTTAGGGGGAAAATCCCAGCTAGTCTGTTTAACTTATCTTAAAGAAGCTACAATGCAAGTGCTGTTGATTGTTAATTCTGTGATGAATGGATTGGTCCACAGGTTTTGTTTTGGGGGGTGAGAGATCTGAAGCGGGTACAGCTGACGTCGGTAGATAAGCCGCGGATAGATATAGAGTGTGCGGGTCATGTCCTGGCTTCATCCGTAATCCAAAACTACAAGAAAAATCCAAACTTTGGAACTCCTGTCAAATTCTTTGATGTAGTGAGTATAGAGGGTTCTATAATTTTACTATATGTGTGTAATGTTGACATTCTCGATTGAATCATTTTCACTGTTTTGATTTATGCATGCACATGCTATGTGGGGTTGAAAATCAAAGTCTGCAACACATTTTTAAAATCAAATTATAATCAAATAGTACATGTAATGGTAAAGATACAAAAGAATACTGAAAGTTTATTCATATTTTTTACTAAATTAACAGGAGTTGCCTGAGAATGAGATGTACTGTCCCCCCATAACGATACGCTGTGTGGACTGTCGGAACTTTGGTCGCTATGTCTTAGTGGGTACCCATGTCATCAACTCTATCCACAAGTTCATGTACGTCCCTACAACCAAGAAAGCCAAAGCTGCCCTCCAGAAGCTGTTTCCAGGTAAATAGATTGTCAAAAGGGTACTAAATAATTATTTCATTTCAACATCATCAAAACTATTCACCGGTGGCATTCAATTTCTCTCGTTTTTAAACTCGGAACACCTCTGGTATTATCTGAGTCTTTACATTAAATTTTCAGTCCGATAATTCTAATTTGTTTACCATCAAGAAAATCTGCATTGCCAACAAATTAAGTTTTCTTTGGTATAATAAAATACCTATTTACTGACTATTCAGACGATAGCAAGTTTATTGCCCCCCTTAACAGCAACTATTTCCCTCGTAAATACTGTATACAGGGTGATTTTCGCCCCGTGTAATTTTCGCCCTTTTACACTTGCAAACAGTTTCGCCCCGTCTTGAATTCGCACAGATGCAGTTGTGTTATCAGAGATAATATTTGCAACATAGAATTCGCCCAGTCTTAAATTTGCCCTCTGACAACGAGGGCGAAAGGGGTGAAAATAAAACGGGGGCGAATATTTCCCAGTATACAATAGGTATATACTAGTTATCTCTTAATTAGCTTTAATTTGAAAATTTGAGTTCTGTGTTTGATATATAAACAGGAATTGTTTGAAAATGAAAATTTTTTTATCTAAAATTTACTATTTGTGAATTCTAGAGAATGAAAATGGTAAGAATATGTTGAATATCTATGATATTGCATGATTGTTATAACCATAGTTCATGTCTGTATTATAACTAATGACATGATGGGTACACTGGGGTTCTTTATGCATACTGATAATTTATTTGCAGTAACTAATTTATTCAAAGAATTTTATGCTAAACCAGTTGCTCTTTTCGTTTACAGATATTTATACCAATTAGTTCACATACATATGCATTCAATAAATCATATTTATCATGTAGACACACACTCACCAGGTGGATTAAACTTGAAAACGGTATTCGGGCAATATTAAAATTGCATGCAAAGAAATTGGAAAATAAAATTAGTGATGTTTGCTGGAGTTTATTTTGCACCAACTTCCATTTAAGCTTGGCGATTTGGAAAGATTTGTACTGGAATTTTAGTCAAACCTGATATTACGACTTATGGTTATAAGTGGTTTAGATTTCCTTGAGAATTTGTTAATACTGTATGTCCAAAATTAAAATTTCTTTTTTAAATTATTGTGTAAATACTGTAAGTCGATTTAATTTCACGGTGTTGAAATTTCACGATTTCTCAGAAAGTACCAATCGCGATGGTTTTAATTTCACTCTCCAAGAAAACTAGTTAATCATAGTATAAGCATTAATACGTTTTAAAAACTTATGTTAGTATTTACGATGGGTTTAATTACGCGAAAAATTGATTAATCGCGAACAAAGTGAAATTAAAACCATCATGATTATTTGCCAATCTACAGTAACTATGTCTCCAGGTATTACTTTACTGAATGATCTTTTGGCATTGAAAAAAAAAGAAGTTTGAAATGCTTCATTAAATACTTCTACATACTGTAGAGTCTACCTTAATGACACCTGTTTTTTGTGAACCATTGCAGGGAAGGATCCAGACGCTCCAAAGATTATAGAGACAAGTCCGATGGGAACCGTGAAGGTTGAAGATGTGGGTATCAAACTTGATGAGAACATGCCCTTAATTAAAAAAGATTCTCCTGTAACACTTAACATGGTAATGAGTGGTGGGTGGAGGCCCTGACACATGGCTGTTGTAAAGGTGCTCTCTGTGGAGGCCCTGACTCCTGGCTGTTGTACTGTGCCCCACTGTGTGCCTCTCACCTGTGTTAGATCTTGTAATTAACGCAGTGCTCTATGTGCCTCTCACCTGTGTTAGATCAAGTAGTCTAGTAGTACTTTGAGCAGTACATGTAGTCCTAGGTAGTTTACAGCTGTCTCACCTTTATCAGTTCTACACATATTTGTCACTTCCATACTTCTGAATAAAAGTGCTCTGTATGCCTCTCACCTGTGTTAGATCTAGTAGTACTTAGAGCAGTACTCTGTGTGCCTCTCACCTGTGTTAGATCTAGTAGTACCTAGAGCAGTACTCTGTGTGCCACTCACCTGCTTTAGATCTAGTAGTACTTAAAGCAGTACTCTGTGTGCCTCTCACCTGTGTTAGATCTAGTAGTTTGAGCAGTGCTCTGTGTGCCTCTCACCTGTGTTCGATTTAGTAGTACTTGGAGCAGTACTCTGTGTGCCTCTCTCCTGTGTTAGATCTAGTAGTTTGAGCAGTACTCTGTGTGCCTCTCTCCTGTGTTAGATCTAGTAGTTTGAGCAGTACTCTGTGTGCCTCTCTCCTGTGTTAGATCTAGTAGTACTTGGAGCAGTGCTCTGTGTGCCTCTCTCCTGTGTTAGATCTAGTAGTACTTGGAGCAGTGCTCTGTGTGCCTCACACCTGTGTTAGATCTAGTTATTAAAGCAGTACTCTGTGTGCCTCTCACCTGTGTTAGATCTAGTTATTAAAGCAGTACTCTGTGTGCCTCTCACCTGTGTTATATCTAGTTATTAAAGCAGTACTCTGTGTGCCTTACACCTGTATTAGATCTAGTAGTACTTAAAGCAGTACATGTAGTCCTAGTTCACAAATGTCTCACCTTCATTAGTTCTCATGATTTCTCACTTCCATGTTCCAGATGATAAAAGTCCTTCATAAATGAGGTCTAGTCCCTCAACTACAAGAATTCTATGAAGTAAAGATGTTGAATCTAAATTGTAATTCTGAATATCAGATCAATGTTGAAAGTTTTAGATTAGCTTTATCCTATCTAAGTAAATCATAAAGCCTATTATTCCTTTGTCTAGATGTTGCATCAAGGGATGCATAGTTGCAACCAGGAAAGCTAAATGATTACCATTAGTTGGTGTCCTGTTAGTTTACTTTTTAGAATTCCAGTTGTCAACCTCTTTCAACAGTTAAAATTATTTGTCTAACGTATTTGAGATCCCCATGGTGATAAAAAAAAATTTAATATTTGACTCAAATCAATTTTTTCTTTCATTACTGACTTGTTTTCTTTCTTCATGTTTGGAAATCTTGTCCATGCTTAGTCTCAAAGATATGAAATACATATTGG